>CAEGAA010029264.1:0-332722 GCA_903067105.1 Poeciliopsis infans
GTTAGTTTTTCTGACAGGCCTGAGAGAAATATTCAAGCTTTTATTTTGAAATTGTCATTAAGCTTAATTTAAAATTGTCATACTAATTCCATGTGTAACAATGGTTGGTTAAAATAAGTTATAAAAAGCCCAAACACAATGTAATTCTAAAGGCCAGCTCATTCCTCCTCAGTAGTAACTGAGTGTTCCGCCATGTTGTAGTTCAAACCTTCAGCAATTGTAGTTCTAAAGAGGTCAAGTGTCATGTGTGTGAGGCAGAGACAGATTTCTATCTTTGTGAGACAGCTCAGTCAGTTTTAATGGAAAAAGCAGCCCGAACAACTCCTTGCCGTTCGGGAACCGTGATACGTATCAGAAAACCGTTTGAAGCATATGAGAGAGCTATTTTTCGTCTCCGATAGTCCTGCAAATCATATCTGTAGCTCATTCACAGTAATTACAGCGATGANCCTTGCCGTTCGGGAACCGTGATACGTATCAGAAAACCGTTTGAAGCATATGAGAGAGCTATTTTTCGTCTCCGATAGTCCTGCAAATCATATCTGTAGCTCATTCACAGTAATTGCAGCGCTGAGAGAAAAATGGTGTGTACTGAGGTCTGAATTTTTCCATAAAAGTATGAAAATATATGGTGGAGAGCGTCAGTTAGGCTGGAACTTGATTTTGCTCTAAAGCACCTTGACAGAAAACCGTAAGCCCTAGAAAAATTTTGAAAACATTTTACCAGAGCAGACATTCGTATCGATGTCATGTCCGAGTTTCATATCGATAGCACAATATTTGTGGGCGTGGCGGCGATTTCAAAATTTATTTGGGGTCAAAAATCCACTTCATTAAAACAAAAACATTTCCTGCCAGCGTGAAATTTAGGATTAGAAATTTGGAGATGAACATCTGCAAACAACAGCACTTGAAAACAAGAAAATCAGTTTCACAAAGACTAGTATTTCTACCTCATCCTGTGTTTGATGCTCAAAAAACTAAATGAAGCCATGATAGCCATTTTTAATTTATCAAATTTTATCAGGCCAACTCTTGAACTAAGCTGCTCAGGTCGCTGGCCTGTTGTCAGCTGCTTGACAGCCAGAGTGTTCCTGTCATTTTATAAACATTACTGAATCATAACAACTATACAAATAAATAGTTTGTGTCTCTGTATTGTTGAGACATCAAGATTTTAGTCTGGACCGCGTGAGTCAAGTGCTGAATATGCATTTAAGACAGGAAGCGATTAGGAAACCAGTGATTTTTACAAGAATAGGGAAGAAAAGCAATGAAGGTCTAAGTGAAAATAAAACCCACAGCTATATCATTAGCTGGAGAAAACATGGGGTCAAGCCACTAATAAACCATGTGAACAACTTACATTATGTGACAGCGCTATTAAACAATTTAACAAAATAACCCTCAGAAAGCCGATTCAGTAGATTATTTAATAAAGAATGTGCATAACAAGCAGCCAATGCAATTTTCCTAAGTGGCTGGGTATACTTCACTGCCTATATCCTTGAGAAAATTTGGTTTTGTAGCCACATGCAATAAGTCAACTGATCAGGACAGTAACTCTGTGTCAAACACCGGTTATATAAAACCATTTCATGCATAGTGGGGCTTTAGATGCTGTCAGTTCTCAGAGTAGAAAAATCTGTGGTCACACACAGAAAAACACAACAAACCCTCACCACTGACAGGACAAGGCCAAACAATAAACGATGAAGTTTCAAGCTCTGTCAAAAACACTTCCCTCCACTGATGGTGACGGGTGTGAGTGCTGCCCAGGAGCAGCGCAGCTCACTCTGATAGTTTTACTGCATGATTCCCTACAGGTCTGGGTAGTATGAAAGAGTAGTAGATATAGGTGTTGAGTGAAGTAAATGCACAAAGAAGAAGCTTGATCAGTGTATGCCAAACACTGAGGAACCTGACAACTAACAGAAAAACACACATGCTCTCATGCTAGCTTATTCAGGCAGATGTGTTTAGCTGTCTTATTTACTGGCTTGCAGTTGCAACAACTTGATCAACTGCAGCAGCAACTGGCAGAAGGTTCTTAAAGAGACATGATAATATTTTTGACAGAAGAACTGAAATGAACATAGTTATTATAGAATAACACAATATGCCTATACCACTTCAAGATTCAGGAAATCTTCAGTCACTCATTAATATCCAGACATCCAATAAACTCAATTAGTTCCATTTTCCCAACTACTTTTCTGCACCATCATCATCTTATATGGCTAATATACATAATAATTTAATTATGGGTGCACCGATTCATCTGTTTCCTTAATTTTGGGAGATCGAACCAAACAAATCAGATCATAAGTCACATCATCAAACATTGAAAGCAACAGACAATGCTTAGCTTCAACTAAATGAGCATTAAGTTTCCTCCCAAAACACATACAGCTCTGAAAATTTTTTTAACTTAACATGATCCGTTTCTTTGATTTTGCTTATTATAGATAAACGTTTGAGTAAAATTAACATTATTTTATTCTATGCAAAAAATGAGAAATAGTTAAAATAACAAACAAGATGCTTTCTTGTTTGTTAATAAATAATGCAAATAAAACAAGTTCATATTGACTTAGAAACAACAATACTAATGTTTTGACTCAGGAAGAGTTCAGAAATCAGTATTTGGTGGAATAACCAGGAGGTTTCAATGGGGTTCAGTGCAGTGGGCTCTTAGTTTTTTCCAGAGTTGTGTATCTAATTTAGTACAACACATTAAAACATTTGTGAACATAAGAGACTTGACTCAATGTATTTCTTTTTTTGTAACTTTTTAATTAGCATAAAGAAGTATAGAAATTGGTCCATTGCTGAAAAATGTATTACTTTTCTGTCAATTCATAATGATACTCCGCTTTGTTTGGTTTATCATGTTATATTTTATTTTGTGACAATATGTGTAGAAGTTGAAGCGGCACAAATACTTTTGTAAGGCACTGAGTCAGAGCGCTACTCATTGTTGAAACCTAACCAGCTTTGTGAGTATAGTTCGCGTCATCAGGCCGTGACGTCAAACGCAGCAGGCCGAGCAGCAGCTGGAGGAACTGACAGCAGCAGAAACAGGAAAGGAAGGCCGAGAAAAGGAAGGATGACAGAATACAAGAGGAAAATAGGACAAAGGGAACAGATGCACCAGACAAACAAAGCAGGGAAAAGAGTTGGACAAATGTCTTATGCACTACATGCAGGTGTTTTAACATGCTGAAGTGAAGGGAAAGCTGTGTTTGTTTCTGTTACTGACGTTACTCTCTAGGATAATCAACAACAGATGACAGGCTGATTTGGCGAGCATTTACCCACCGCCCTATTTTTGACAGGCTAACAACCACTCTTGTAAAAACACAAATAAGACACCATACAGACTTGAGCCCTGCGAATTCATACCAAGTGGAAAGATTGTGGACAGTATTTGACAGATGCTGGCGCTCACCATAAAAGGCCAGCATAAACACTGGGATTGAGAAAAATAGAGACAATAAATGACAAACCTTCAAAATCCGAAATAATTCCCTCCAAGTGCGGGTTCACTCCAGCATCAGACATTTTTTTTTCTTTTCCCTGGCTTAAACTTTCACAAAAATCGTTTTTATCCTTGAAGTGGCTCGCTCTTGATTCTGCAGAAACTCAAAAATAACCCAATACAAAACACGACTTAGCCCACAGCTCTCAGTGAAGAGAGCAGCGTTCCCACTAAGTTTGCTCTGTTGCTGCATACGCAATCAGAGTGAGGGGAAAGGGCGAGCCTCCTCCCTTCTCCTCCTCCCTGTAGCAACACATACACACACACACACACACACACACACACACACGTACACACTCTCCTCCTCTAGTGTCCTATGCATGAGTGTGTCCCCTGCCCCCCACATACTCCTACGTGCACACACAGGCATCCATGTAGACAGACGCCCTAATAACCTGAGACTCTTTTCAACTTAACAGGTTTTCAGTTCTAATTTCTTTATCAAGCTTTTAAACAGTGAAAGAGCAAAAGCAATTGAAATGAATTACAGTCAGAAAAGATACCAGGTTCCATGTGTTGATTTTCAGCAGAGTGTCGTGGACAATCGAGCTAAACTGATGGAGGAAGAGAATAACTTCTGTCACAGATGACTCAAACCAAACAGTCAGAGGTACATTTCCCGTTTTAGCATCTGCACAAGTCGAATAAAAACAAAGAGGCAGAAAGGACTGCAAGCAAAGCAATCAGAATCAACTCAAAGAAGCACATTTGTTGTTGTTATTAAACTCTATGCCAGATTCTGACATGGACCCCGAAGCATTTTCACCTATGACAGATATTTAACCTGCAGCGTACACATCTGATAGAGAATGCAAGGAAAGTCAGATAGAGGGAAGGGTTCATCGTCACATGTTTGAGTCAGAAAATAGCCATGATGAAACAGCGACGAGGGTAATGTTGCCTTAATATGGTGAAGTGATATGCTTGTACAGTAGAACTACAAATCTAATGTAATGTACTGTGTAGTAGACATTTGCTTTTTCATGGTTCAGTATCACCTTGTAAATTTTTAACACACTTTGATCCGTTTGTGGTAATTTACACTGGATTATGGATAACACTTTATGTGAAAGGATGTGCATAAGACTGACATGACACTATCATAAATAAAATACAAATTAAATACAAAGTTGGTGCTTTAGCAATTTCAGTCAACCCCTGTCCTCTTCTTTACAAAACGCCTCCATGTGTTTTGTTGTTAAGAAACCGGCAACCTACAGTCTCCTCACATCTCAGAGGAAATGTGAACAAAAATAACGCTGATATAAACACAAATAGTTTTGCTATTCCTGCAAATTATACTGGATTTGCATAACTGAGCCACACTGAGCAAACTGCTCCATTCTGCAAACTGGCATCTTTGCTGGTGCTGGATTTTTGTAATCTTGTTAAATTATGGAAATAGCGAAACAAAGAAATAAACTGGCTGTGGCATTTTGCTTTTAGAGAGTGAACTACACTCATCAGGTACTTCATTAGGTACACCTGGCTGAATATTTGCTTATAAGCAGTGGCTCAGTCAATCACATGTCAGCAGTTCAAAGCATTTGGATAGAAGTGATGAAGGTGACGATGAAACCGAGCGTCTAAGAAAGACATGCATCCAAACAATTTTGAACGTGGCATAGTTGTTGGTGCCAGTCTGGTCAGTCTGAGTAATTCAGAAGCTGCTGATAGTGTCTCATCTAGTTAGTCTGTAGATGATTCTTCCATTAACCTGTCCTTTGTGACTCAGTTTAAAAAAAAAGGGTGGGGATTCTGAGTTTGTTGTGGACATCAGACGATGTAATCCAACACTGCACCATGTTTTTGGCAGAGACACTGATGAAAAGATTGTGCTTGATGTGCTGCCATGGCTTCACAGCTCGTCCTTGAAACTGTTTCTGCAGGTTTAATGATAGATTCTTGGAGTTAAAAATGAAACATTGTTAAAACTGTGTTGATAGCATAATTAGAGTTATGAGATATCAAAAGTTTTCAACAAATCCCAATTTGTCACACTGCTATGTTCTTTATCCACACATCACATGAAGTAGAGGTACGATCACTGAAAATATATTGATGCTGGATTACATTTCAATGGTAAAAGTCCTCAAAAAGTTTAAAATAAGCCTAAGCCATGTGTGTGAATCACAGGGAACTGATATTTTCCTTTCTACACCCTCAACAGACATTTGTAACACAATGGATGTCACGACCCAGATCACATCTAGTTTTTCAGTGTAAACGGCGTCAGCTAAAAGGCTCTAAATAGAGTCTGGAAAATTCACTGAGAATCCCACCTGAGCGAAAAGCTCCGTTCTTAGGGGCATAAACAGAATAGTAAGCACCTCGGAGGCCCCTGACCCTAACACCTCAGAGGTCACTGAGAGTACGGAATAATGCTGTGTGTTTCTGAGCCAGTCTGCTTACCTAATGCAGCTTCTCTGAAGGTGTGTCTGGACAAAGAACAGTGCATGGCACATTGAGTGCACGGGTTCATTAAATCCAGCAAAAATGACTTCACCGAGTCAAATTCTTGACATCTGTGACCCCTGGGAGATGCTGACAAGGGGTCAATGGTCAAGGAATTTAAACACAGGAGAGCTACCAAAATACTTTGTAAAGTGTAAACAATTTTGGAAACAATAACACCACAAGAAGACAGCTTCCAGTGTAGTTGCTCATTGGCTGATCTGCCTCCCTGTGGGATTTAACACAGCAATTTGCACCATTACGTAGACAAGTATTGGACTGAACCTGGGATGTTAAACCAACAACCACAAAACTTCCACACTTCCCTCTTGCACTTCATGTTGTTGCGCACCATTATTTTTAATAACTTTTAACTTCTTCATTTTCTTGGCAGGTTACTGTAGCCAAGAGCTTTACTGATTGTCTATGGTCCCAGCTGCACTGCAGCAAAGTTATTTTTTAAATGGATATCTTTCAATCCGTTTCCTCAGAAGGCTAATATCATCACATTTTACAGCCAGATTACTGAAAGCTCTTGAAAGTATGTGAGCTAAATAAATTACAGTCATCCTTTCCAAAACAGACAAAACACATTTCTTAGAGAGAGAGAGAGAGAGAGAGAGAGAGAGAGAGAGACTTAGGTTGTTCTTTTGTTCATAAAAAAAAAAAAAAAAAAATTCTCTGACTTGCAAAAATGAAAAGTAAAGTACAAAATATGGAGCTGAAATAATCTTGTCAGAATAATAGTGGCTTAATGTTCCTGACCAGCAACAGCTTCAATAATATGCTACATTAGGAAAAGCATAAACCCTAAGCACAGGCCCTCTCAAGACTGCCTTGCTGCAAGAGCAATGTTGAAATAAAGCTGTACAAAATGGCAGTGACGCTTCTGAAAGATGATAAAACTTAAAAAAAAAAAAAAAAGACATGTTATATATTACCTTAGCTTTAGACATGGTAAATAATCCAATTGAGTCATGAACAGCAGATAATCATAAATCTTTGCTCGTGTCGTCATAATGTGCATCTCCTTCATCTCCTCCAACCAGAAAACAGAGGACTCTTGTGTTCCTTATTTGTACATTTGAATATATGTTTTTAAGTACTTTCATGTTTCTTCTTTGAATCTAAGTTCAGCTCTTTCTGTGTTCATTAGTTTTCTCTCTCAGTTTTCTAGCTTTCCCCAGATGCACCACATTTCTTCTGATTAGTTCATCTTGTCCTTTTGTCGCTGTCCACCCTCACCTCATGTATTTAAGCTCTGGATTTGTATTGTTCAGTGCTGAACTCTTCCATTTCAGATCTGCTTCTTATTTTATGCTCCCTGTCCTTGTTACCCAATGCAAAGACCTTTACATATTTTACTTTTTTGAATTACATCTTCTAAAATGAATCTTTCTAGCTGATGTCCATCCTCTACTCCTGCCAAAGAAAGCATGTCTAATTTCAGAACATCGAGTCCTTGCACATACGAAATTGATTTGAAAAAATATAAATTTTTAAAAACATTTATAAAACGTATGTTGTCACAAGGTGCAAATGCAGCAAAATTGAGTTTTGAGAAGGTCTGTGCCTCTTGAACCTTCAGCCAAACAAAGGAGACAGATGTTCTGATGGAGATTTATTTCTCTTAAAATAGAGTTGTTACTCTCTTTTATTCAACTGAGACTGCATAAAGAGTGAAGACTCAAGAAAATATGCAAGTTTCATGAAATAAAAACATCTTTATGTGTTTTTCTGGAAATGAATTTGATTTAAATCAAATTAAACTGTGATCTTAGGCTGATGTGAATGTGGCTGATTGCATGCAATTCAATCTAAATTAGGCCAGCGTTATGTCAGGTGCACAGAGAATATTCTATGTTGTCATTTGATTTGAAGTAAATTTATCTGAACTCAACTGAGCCAGATATATCTGGCTCAGATAAATCTGATGCACCTCTAGGCACCAAAATGATGTGAGCAGTTGTTTCTGTCTGCCCAGCAGGTGTCACTGTCAAATTTCAAAGCTTTGCAAAACAAGAATTATGCAGCAGAGTTGCATTATCATTTTCAAATTAGACGTTGCTTTAGTCACTCTTTATAATGCAGTGCAGGCTGGATTAACTAACCCCTCTTCTTTTCTGCCTGTCGCGTGTAATCTTGACAAACATGGCAAACATGCACATTGAATCCAAATGATTTCATTTGGGAGAGTTTTTGCTGCACACTTTCCACTTAAATGAACAGAACTGTTATGCCTGTGATGCCTACCATATGTTGTGCTTTGTGTTTGATTATATATGCGTATAAGAATGCACCAGAGGGGAGCGCTTTTATTTTCACAAGCCAGTGCAATGTTCTGTAAAACATATGATTCCATACCACAAGTCTCTGTTGTAGTGAGCCGAAACACAGCCTCTTAGGCGTTTGTTCCTGTTTGTGTGTGCGTGCGCATTTACTCTGTGAGTAACTGTACTTTAATGTGAGCCTGTACACATGTGTGGTTTCTTAACTGTGACTGGAAACGGACGTGTTTGTGTGTCTGTTCCCTTGAAATAGCCCAGTAAACACTGAGGTCTTTGGATTCATTTAAAGGTTACATTTGTTTACCCAGAAACCTTCAAAGTGTTTTAAAGTTTTTCTGTTATGCTTATTTTACCTCCAAGTTGCGGCAACTCTTTCAGAAAATTATCATTCAAATATTTCTGCTCAAGATTCATAGAATAAAAATGTACTGAGTGAACACATTTAAGTGTTCTTTGTATCAGAATGAGTAACTCTCAGGGATCCATGGAAAAATGTTTAAAAAAAACAAAACAAAAAATGTTTTTTGTTTGTTTGCATGCCATCCCTAATCTTGTCTTCTTTTCATTGCATTTTATTGCTACTTTTAATAACAACAACATACATTTTTTTTCTGAAAACCAGAAAACATAGGTTAGTACAAAATGCAATTATAACAGTGTTTAGAAGCTTTTGCAATAATATATTGCATTCAGCCTATATTTTATTTATAATTTAAGCAAAATACAACAAAGTGGCTCAGTTTAGATCCCAACATTACGTCTGTTTCCAACTAGTGGTTAGCATTTAATTTAACATATTTAACTATGAGGTTTAGATTGAAAAGGCAATTACAAGTAACACTCAGCAAAATTGAAGTATATCCCAAAAGATTTATTTAAATAGCCATCAGTGAAATGGGAATTTGGGCTGACAATGCTACATGATGGCCAATTTAAAGTTTTGACGTTGATTCAAACCATTATTTCCATTGGCGTTAATATGGACAAACACTGACTCTTGGAAATTTACAAAATACAATCAGTTGTGTCAGGAGCATCAGTGTCCATGTAGGCTTCAACAGTTCTTTAATAAATTGCATTTTAATGTTAATTCCAGTAAAAAAGACACTTTATTTTGCTTTTTTTGTAGCTCTTGCAGATCCAAATATTTCTTTGCTTGTACAAGACTGCTAAACTTATTTTGAAATAAATGCCTGCAATCATCAATGAAGCAATAACTTCATTGATATTTACATCAATGATGATTAGCTATTTTTCTTTTAATTTTACCTTAAAAGTCAAAATTATTACAGAATCGTAGGCACTTTCATACCAACCAACTCTAGGTCTCTCCAAGGACTTCACAAACGGAAAAACTTTGTCTCTTATTTTTTTGTGCTTCTTCATGTAAAACTGACTATAAGAGCACATTTATGAGCTTTCTCTGCCTCCTCTTGACCGACCTTTGTTTCCAACATCACCTGTCAGTAGCTCTCCCCGGCAGGATGCCTGTAGGTGGAGCTTCCCCTGTCAGCTTCCTTCAGTCACTGCGCTGGCTGTTTTACCGGTTCTCTAATTTATCAAGACTGAATAATGATCAGAGGAACAATGTGAAGGGAGATATGAGGAGGGCAGTAGGAGGAGAACTATAGGGCGTTTACTCATTGAGGATATCCTGTACACTTCATTTATGGAACATGGAGAGCTGAGTGATTTCCTTAATTTCCTCTGACTTCAGGTTTATGTGTGTTTATCAGTGTGGGCGGGGTGAGGAGGGCAAAAGCTTTAAGATGTGAGGACCTCAGGCCGGCTACAGCGCATCAACTCTAACAAAAATTATCTCTGTGATGTTGTCCTTGTTTTGTTTTTTTTCACTTTGGGTTTATTTTCCCTGTTCTGTGTTTCAGATCAATTTATTTCCACTTTTTTTCTCATCTAGATTGAGCTAGTTAGCAACCTTGATAAGTGAAATTAGTTTTTGAAGGTTTTTTTTATTTTATTTTGTGTGAAGATTTTCTTTGCTTTTAATATCCCAGAATGCTGAGAGATTTTCCTCCCATCTGTCTGCAGATTTAATAAATGGTTATTTAAATCCCACCACATTCTCTTCAGGTTTCACTGCTGGCCTTGCAGAATCAGTTCCAGGCAAAGTGCTAAACCAAAAACCATATGAGCTTTACCATAACTATCTGTAAGCGAGTAAGAGAGTGTCTCTCCAATATTTGTGCTTCAATGTTTATATTACCCTTAATGTGAATAAAAAGGCATTTATTGCAAAAATCTCTGGTTGTATTTTGAAAAATATATGGTATGTAAAACCCTTTAAAAGTTTTATATTTTGTTACAGCACAATTAAGATCATCTGTGTATTTTATTGGGATAGACCATTGCAAATTAATTGATCAAATGAAAATATTAGATGTGTTTCATGTATTTTGATTCAGATGGGGTTTTTTTTACACTGATGCCTCCAAATAAAATATAGTGCAACTAATTGCCTTCATAATTCACATAATTAGTCAATGCATGTAATTTTAAGTATTTGGTAAAACAAGGTGGACACATCATGGATAAGCTAGTCAGGAGCTGGACTAATCTTGAAATCCAATGTTTTACTCATGCAGACATTTTTTTAATAAGACATCTTTATTAATTTATTACTAAAAATATAATTTTCTAAAAATATCTAAAAATAAAAACACAAGCCTTACTCACATACAAACCTCTCCACACCAACAGAGGTTCGTAAATAACTTGGGGTTAATTGCCTTGCAAAGACAGGGTCTTCTGGCAGGGGAGGATGTTTGATTTGAGCCAACATTTTGCAATTGGAAAACGACTGTATTTCCCACTGAGCCACAGCTACGCTGTACTTGATACTGAGCTGCAACCTAAACAAACAACTGCAGCTGGGCTGGACATAAATGGCCATAAATTGCAGGACCCAAATGCATGAAGGACACAGGGAGATGAAAATCTTACAAAACACGAGAGAGAAAGGGAAACAGTCTGGTGACACACAGGATGTTAACAAGTACATCTGACTCGGACATATTTATGTAGGAGAGTTAATTGCGTAATGAGTAATTGAGTTAATGTAGGAGAGTGGTTCATTATAAACTGGGTGCCGCTATGAAGGAAAACAAGTAATTGAAGTGAACAAAGGAAATGGGAGAAATGGCTGTTATATCTGGGAAACATGCAAATATCTAAATACACTGACATAGACGTATCCCTAAACCCAAACACACCAGGAAGGGTCTAGATCAAAACCTGTTCATGTGTTTTCAAATGTCCCAGTCAAAGTTCAGATCTAAACCCCATTGAGAATCTGTGGCAGGTCTAGAAAATTGCTGGTGATACATTATCTATTTGTATATTACTAATTTATTAATATATTTGCCTCCAAATAAAATATAGTGAACTTCAGCAGAGAGTAATCAAATATTTCAGTGTCTTGGTGCAAACACTATCTTATGTCATGTCTGCAAACAGATGTGAGCTGGTCTGAACTAACTTATTTCCTCCATTGGAATGTATTAATTTGTTTTGAAAATAATAACCAATCTAATTTTAGATCTAACACCGAATCCTGGGTTGAATCATTCCCTCACTTATGTTCAACAGACCACGCAAATACTGCAATTGCTCTCGTCAGTAAGTTCCTGTTTTATTGGCCAGACTTCAAACAACAAATATCCTTCATCTTTTTTTATCTTCTGCACTGTCAATGAGCAGTTTCAACAAGTCAATGTGGCGGCCACATGTGACCCCACTGTCAGAGCATCCGTCGTATTGAATGTATTAAATTAATCTTCAATGGATTTCAAAAGGAAACTGAGAGGAGACTTTGCTTTGGATGGCTGAGGCGCAGACACATGCTCAATAAAGGCGTTTACTAACCCATTTATACCATACAGTCTTAGTTCTTCTGTCTGGAAAACTCCAGATGAGATGGGGCTTCTTCTGTGGCTGTTGTCAAGACAACAGGCTCAAACAGAAGTCCACAGCTCAGCCTGAAAAACCAGGAAGAAACCTTGGCTGAGTGTAACTTCCGCAAATAAAAAGAAGCAAGAAACAATGCCTAACTACTGTGTTTGCTGATGGAGGAAAAAGAAAATAAAGCTCCATAATTCAGTTCTCCGCCTTCATCTCCTATCAGTGTCAGCCTACTACATTCCTCCACAACCCGTGAACAAAAATATCTCTCTGTCTGCACAATGTAAATCATGCACATGGAAATTCCATCGAACCTATAGATAAGGGGGCTGCATGAAGGAGAATTACAGCTCCGCAACAGTGCCACCCAGTGGAAATAAAAGTGTCTGCAGACTCTTGGGACAAAGTCACCCAGTAGGCCCGGGGTTCTCACTGGCAGTCAAATAAAGTCAGAATGAAGCCAAGCCTCGATGAAGAAACAGTCGATCTGGTTAATACTAAATCAAATACTAAATGGGAAGTCCCTAAAAGTACACATGAACACACATGTTATATCGTTTTCTCAAACCAGAAAGGAATCTGATGGTTTCTACAAACACCAGGAACTGTTTGCCTATGATTCGCCTGACGCACACCATTAAATGTCGTTTAAACTCTACAGTAGTAATTAGGCAGCAGGGGCAGAAAGCTGAGAAATGTCTCACCAAAGTCTGACCTCCACCCTAAACCTAAGAAAAGCAACACATGATTTGTGCTGTGAGTGATAAAAAGTAGCAAATGCAGGTCTTCAGGTAAAGTCTGATGCTCTCTAACTCAGGAGTTTTGAGCTGGTTTAAATTCTGAGCGTTACTCCACTTCTATGTAACTTAAAATAACTAAGGCTGGCCAGAAGTAATCTGACAAGTGAGGTCATCATCTCCTTCATTTAAGTGTCCAAGCTTGTGATTAAGGAATAAAGATTTCATTCCGCGTATCTTTCTGTGGACTCCAGCTGTGTGTGTGGGTCGTCTGTAATTTCAAGGCTGACAATGGAAGCGGCACTTAGCCCTGGGAGATTAGCACTTGTCATTTGGGGAAGTTAACTCTGACAGCACATCACATGAGGTTAGCTCACTGGATCACCCAGAAATATTCTGGGTGATTTTAAACTGTAGCTACGGCTGCCCACTGAATCACACAGAGAGAGAAGGATAAACTGACACACATGTCTCAGAACAGCAGCCTCACCACAAAATCAAAATTTAAAAAAATTAAAAAATTAAAAATCACAAAAAGGGAGGTATCTAGAGCTAAGCTTTCACATGTCTGAGAAGTTGCCTCCTCTGCTGTAAAAGAGCAAAAGAAGCATAGAAAGAGTAAAAACTTACCAGCTATTCTGTCTCGGTCCATAACTCAACGGTTACCTCAGATAGCCACATGTAACCTCTCGCTTTTTCTCTCCTTCCTCCCCTCCCTCTTTTCTTTTTGCAAGAAGACTTCCCCTTTCTCCCGACTTAGTCATTCTGTCCCCGTCTTTCCACCCACCCTCCCCTTTCCTCCGTCTGTCTCTGTTGCTCTCATGTCCTCCAACTTTTAATGTTTTCAGCCTGTCAGAATAAAACAAGTGAACAGAACAGACATCCGCCACCATGTGTGTGAATCGTATGGAGTCACTCTCATTTTTTTAATTCCTTCTATACCCGAGCTACTCTTCTCCCCTTTTGCCTCTGCTGCCGTGCTGACAGTGAAGAATTTCTTTTAAAAGCTCTTTTGGTGAGAGAGAAAACAGACAGCACACTCCAGTGCTATGTTGTAATTGCTGTAATGACTTTATTAAAAGGATCCACAAACCCACATGAAGGCTACATTTCAAACACAGCGAGACTGCTGAAATGGACAGGAGCGACCTCTCTACACGCAGCGGTTATAAGCACTTCAGTCCGAGAGCCTCATGCATCAAGTGCATCTCAAGAAGACTTCTTCTCTAATAATAGGATCACTCACTCGTAAGTGTGTTGATCTCTCACACATTTCTGTGAACTTCTCTCAGCTCAGTGCTTAAAGATTTGACTGAAGTGTACAACTAAATGATGAGAGAGCTTCTTAAACCGTTTACTCAAACACATACATCTTCAGTGCCTTGCAAACAAATTCCTACTTTTTCACATTCTGTCAAGTTACAATGACACATTTCAATTTGTTTTATTGGAATTTTATATGAACGATCAGAAAAAGAAAGTATACATATTCAGCAAATCTGAATTGGAGTTTCAAATGACTAAAAATGCCAATTCCTCCCTTTTTTGTTCGTCTGTCACATAAAATATTGATAACGTAAACTGATATATATCCTTGGAACGTGTTAGGTTGTGGAAAACTTCAAAGAGTGTGAACACAAACACACATCCCATCCAACTCCCCACATGCTGCTCTTACAAGGTCAAGAATCACTTAGTGAACTTCTTGACAAGAAAGTCAAAGAGACAATGCCCAGACGCTAACAGACACAGACAGACACAAAAATCTATGTCGGGTCAAGCGATCGTCCAAGAAAAACAACTCACTGACTTCCTTTTCCTCTTCCTTGCAAAGAACAATCTCTCTCAACACACTGACCTCAAGATTTACAATTAGCTACCAATTCACTTTGAGCAAAATAAACAGACTCACTCAGTTATCAAAATATTTATGGATATCAAAGAATCTAAGTGTTTTCCCTGTTAGAACGCAGACGACTTTTGCTGAACCAGAACCTTTCTGTCCATATTCTGTGCATCACGTCTAAGATAAATAAACATAGTATGGCTGGCAGATCCTACTGCTGAAACCAAGACTGTAGCCCAGTCTTGGAACCCTCTATACTGTATAATGTCCTACCAGTGCAATGGTTGCACAGTTTTCTGGACATCACAAACTTTTAATTATCCTATATTGCACACTACATTTCAACTCAAGCGGCTGTGGGCAGAATATTATGGTATACCAAGGTTTTACAAAGTTATGCCTTCAAAGCCACAAACATATTCCCCCATACGTCTCCTATATGGTTCAAAGTGATTGAAATAAGATGGCTGAAAAAGAGCTGAGGGAACCAGAAATTTCTATGACTGTGTGTAGCAGCAGCACAGTCAGTCCCCCACTAGAGGCTGCACACCGTCAGCTGGCTGAAAAACAACTGCTGCTTCTCTGACCAAGACTAATTTGGCCTTTTGGAAACCCTCAGAGATTAATGCAGTGTTAAATCAATAGGCACTACCGAGAGCTCTTAGGTTTTTATCGCGTGAAGCACTTTGATCCATCTTGTTGCTAAACTGCACTATACAAATAAACTTGACTGGACTATTAATTTGAGATTGTTTTAAAGCTATAAGCACCACGTCTACTAGAAGGAAGCCCAATTAATTCACCAGTTGATATGGATTTATTATTTTATAACGAGCAGAACGGCAGAAACAAACAACATTTTACCCATCCATCCATTTTCTTACACCTTTATCCCATCGGGGTCAGGTCAGATACTGGTGCCTGTCTCCAGCGAGAGACAGGGTACACCCTGGACAGGTCGCCAGCCCAACACAGACAATACTTCATATGCAAGTTTAATAAAGAAAGATGTCCTTATCCAGACTGAAAGTAAGAGCTGACTGGGTTTGGATAAATGAAGAAGTTCATTTAAAAAAAATGTTTTCACCATGTGTTCTGCAATGAATATTAGAATGTGAATATATGTTGCAAAAGTAATTAAAACAAACTATTAACATAGTGGGTTGTGTAAAGTATTAACAACAGGGGAGCACAGGATATTCCATAAAAACATAAATGAAAGTACTAAAATCTAATTAAACACCTTATTTAAATATAATATTGATTCACCAGGAATGTGTTTAGGAACTTTAAAAAAAACAAAAACAACTTTAAATAGAAAACTAATGAATTCAATCCAGTCATACAGACACAGTTACTTACATTCACATTAAACCCTAGTTGTAAAACTCTGCAGTTCAGTTCCATTTAATACAGCAGGAGTTTTTTTGAAGGAAATCCAAATGATTGCATGGAGTTACTCATTGCAAAATGTCTTTCGTTTTGTCCACTGCGCATTTAGTAACAGTGAACAGTCACAATGGCATTCTCTACATTTTTTCAGTGTCAGGTTATGCTGACGAGATTAAGTTCAATTTATTTTAAAGCATTTTGCATATCATTTGCAGAGCTGACAAGAAGTGTGGAGAATGCACATCTATGCACATTATGCAGCAGTCAGAGGAAATGAGAGTTTTAGTAAATACCAGAACATTTTTATAACTAAACCATGGAAATAGCACTTCTTCCAATTAACAAAAGTGCAGCAGTTTTGTTAGTTTTTCTCATTGGAAAAATCGGCCCTCATCATCCCCATTTATGTCATCATTTGTTCTGTCATGTATATTTATGCATCCTTAGAATAGCTATGAAAGAAACCACAGAAACCTATGACTTAGCTTCAGCTAAATTTAGACTGTAATGTTGCTATGCTTATAACCTAACAACTGAATAAAAAGTGTTTTGCTGCTGAGTACATCGTAGGAAAGCAGGAGGTTTACAGGGTGACGTGTGTGGACTTTTAAAAATAGACACGTCTCTTTTGGCCACTGGCTTTTTTCTGCCCTGTGATAATTTTCCAGATATATAGGGCAGCAGCTAATCACTGAGTTTAAAAGAACAAACATGCACACAGCATCAGTGCATGTATTAGATGACTCAGTCTCATTTGCATGGCACACAGGAAGACACAGGTTCTTAGCACTTCTTGTACTAGACAGTTCAATTGTATATATAAAACATATTGTTTTATGTGTTTTTGTGCACGAAAAGAACTGATGATTCACTCATTAATCCATTCACTTCATAACTAATTTCATACAAACTAGTATAGTGGTACCTGCTTAGGTCATAGTAGCACAATAATACATGGAGCCATCATAAAGTCTATTGATTTGAAATAAACATCTGCTTGATTTTAAAATTCTTATTACTGCTGATGATAAAAATGATTTTATTTGAACATTTTAGGATTATGTAAATTATGCAGTTCATGTAGTGTGTAGTATATAACAAGACTTGAGGATGATTTCTAATTTGCCTTTCTTTTTTTTTTCTTAAATTCGGTTTTCTCTAAAAAGTTGAAATCCAGCATCCAGCGATTTGCTCTTGAGTCTTCCTGCTGGGTGGTCAATAATATTTCTGTGACATTTGCAAGTGTGCGACTATAATCAATGGTTTTACAAATTTATGTTGGACACAAATGATTTGGAGTTGATATTTTAAAATTTCTCTTGTTTGGGTTCTCAACATTGTTTGTATTTCTGGGGTGTATTCAAAAATAAATCGATTCTTCAAAGGTTCTCATTGGCATAAAAATTGGATTAAATTAAAATAGAAATGGGCTTCTCTGGAAGAAACTTTCCAATGCAAATGGCACAAATAACATAACACTCTTTTTAGATTGGAGATTCTAAATCACTAGAAATCTGCTTTTCTCTCACTCCACCTGAGCTGCAGTCTTCATGACGACTAATCTGCATTTATACGAATTAAAGATGCCAAGAGAGTTACCACAAGTAAAATATTAACTTTCAATAACCTCTTAAAATAACCTCGTTTTAAAATCCTGCAGCCACCCCAGAAATTGGAAGGTTGTGGCTCTAATAAGAAAACTGGTTACATGCTCATGTGGTCTTATGTCATCTGATTCAGAAAACGTAAACTCTGAATGCTCTCGTCGCTTAAACCTTTCAACACCTTTGATCACTGTAACCTACAACCTACTGCTCAGTTACAGCAGAGCCTGAGAAAAACTCACAATACAAGACACAGAGAGGTAGATTCATGCTGCAAGGATAGAGGTATCCAAGCTGATTTCACTCATATCAGAGTTCATCCTACACACACACTCAGCCTCCTATTTACTGTACCTTAGATCCACGAATAATGGATCTAAGTCTATGTTTCCATTCGATGAGGCAGATGATCATAAGGCTCAGATGGACACGTGTGCTTGTTCACTCATGCAAAGCAAACTCAACTCCCATGTTGAACCAAAACGGAGGAAAAAAAAGTCTCCCGTATTGACCGGGAGGGGATGGTGTGCCTTTGGGTGAGCATTGATGTAAGCTGTCACTTCAGAGCATGACCTGCGGCAGAGCACGTGACACACACTAGCTAAATTTAGTTACGTAATGGTTGGACAAAGGACTCACCAGCATGCCAGCCAGCGCTAAAGAGTTGCCTGCAGGGGAGCGCTGCACAATGATGGAGAAGGAACAGTGTGAGGAAGGATGAGAGAGAAAACGAGAATAGCAGGAATGCTTGGTGGAGAGGCAGAAAGAGATGGAGGGAAAGACCAAAGGATAAGATGATGGCTTGAAGCATCCATCCCAACAGAGGTGACAATATGCCTAGTGGCCTAACGTCGAAAAAAACTTTGAAACATCAATTAAGAGCCATTCTACAGGACTATCTGTCTGTTGATTTAGTTGTGACTTTTGTGTGCAGCTGCATTTAAATAAAAAAAAAAAAGAAAAATAATTTCACAATTTTATTGAAATATCCCTGCTGGTAACTTTATGAAAGGCACCTGCCACTATTTCTCAAAAAAGTTTGAGGATGGCTCTAAGTTTTGACACAAGCAATTATCAAAAGACAGGCATTCACACTGCGCTGCAAGCACTGACTTCATCTATGTATATATCTATATAAATACTACTCAACAGCATTCCTAACTAAGTTCATACAGATGCAGAGTTCCCCTTAAGTCTTTCATCCAAACATAGCAGCAGATATTTAAATATCCTTTCTGCACCCACAAGACAGTAGGGGACAACAGGGTGATGTGCCGCAGCAAACCACAGAAAGATGACTTCACCAGAGAGACACGTAGCTCTCATCTTCCTCCGGGTTTCTCGCAATCTCACTCACAGAGGATGAGAGGAAGATGCTGCCCGTAACACAGGAGTCCCTTCCTGCAGCTGCAGCACTCAGCACACACAACCTGAGGCATGTACAGAGAAAACGCGGCTCTTCACATCACTCATCACTGAAAGGCATGTTTAAAAGTGGACCACACACACTAATGCTAATGCTCCCATCTCCCTTTCTTGTGCATCAACGGTGTATGAAGATGCAATGGTTTTGTAAATTGCATTCTAGCATCAATTTTCTACACAGAAAAGTGTTTCAAAACAATTAGAGCACAAACAACCCAGACGATTTTACATTTAATATCCATGTTTCACTCTTTTCTTCCAAGATAATTTCTTATCCAGTATTCCAAGGAAATCAGGATCATTCTAATCCTCACAGACTGAAAGATTTATGGATTTTAAGCTGCAGGGTAACAGTGAAAGTCTTCACTTTTGTAATATGCATTTGAATTGCTGTTTAACAGCATCCAGTTGGGAAAGGGTTAATATAAGTTCAAGCCAAGCGACTTCGGCATTACCTCCTGTTTTTTACATCTCTCACATCTCAACTTCCTTGAGACCAGAACTTTCATAAAGTACAGTCACTTTACTGCCCAACCAAGAAAGATTTAATTTATGCAAAGCTCAGAGCATGAACATGTGAAACTGTTTTTGGAACAATCCTTCATCTCATCAGCACTTTACTTCTGTGAGAATCTCTCTGCAATTAATCCCTCCTTTTTGTGCTGGTCAAAAAAAACAAAAAAAACAAAAAAAACAGCTGCCCTTGTGTGACCCACTAACACTTGCCAGGTGCTTTTAATGAGAATAATAACAGATGGAAATCTTTGACGTTTTCAACCATTTTCCATGAAATAGAGGCAGAGAATTGATTTCTGCTCTGCTTGACTGTCAGAAAGCAGGCAAGGTGAAAGTGACATTTCTGCTCAGATAGGAAGAGGGAGAAGCTTCTGCTGTGTACATCTGGTCAATGAATGACTGAAAGCCTCTCTCCTTCCCCTTCGTGCTTCATAGAAATCTGATTAAGTTAGAGATCTTTCACACAAGGAGTCTTTGAATCAAATTATTGCCAAGTAGCTATTTGAGCTCTATAAAGTTAAAAACTGTAAAGATTTACAGCTCCATTGCAAAGCACATTTTAAAAACACAGTTATTTAACCAAAGCGCTGCAAAGCACTAAATAAGTTCCAAAAGACAAATAATAAAATAGAAGGAAAAACAATGAAAATCAGGAATAAAACATACTTCAAAGACTGGAATAAGTACAATAAAAACTAAAACAAACCAATTCACACCATCAAGAGCCACGAGCAGCCGTTAAACCATACTGTTTCACCAAGATTACAGATATTAGCTCTTAGGATTTTATCAGTGGAAAGAGTTTTTTTGTAATATTCTTTTGACCTAAAGAGCTTTGAACTTTCAGCCCAAGATGTTCAAGCAACAATAGGAACAAGAAAATCAACATCTTAAATGTGTGTTCATCTTGTTTTATTTGTTTTTCCTAAGGAGTTACAACCTATTAACCTCTAAAACAGACATGCCACACTATTGTCAGGCCACATTAGGCGGTAATTCTGTCTTCTCTCTGTGTTGCAAGAAACAAAAATAAAGAACAATAATGGAGACGTTCTTAAACAAGAGTAGCTAAACCACAATGGCCTCCAAATTGTAACTCTTCAATTTATAGGTCACAAACTATGCTTTATGTGAATAGGTCATGGTAAACCATTCAAACCAGTCTTTTTGACTATAAAAAAAGGCGGCAGTCTTTACAAAAGAAGATCTAAATATTCTAGGAGTTATTTATGCCTCATCTGGGTTACAAACAATTCAAGACGAACTGGCCATCTGACAGACTAGACATTTTTCCCGATGGGCAGACACACGATTTGGGCTGACAGTCCCAACATTTTATTTCTTTGTATGTATTGGTCTGACTGACCACTGAAAGCAGTAGATCAGCGGCCTAATTGACACCGAGTTGGGTCAGTCGCATTGTTAGACACCAAATCTTTAAACTTTGGTCCTGTCTGCAAGATGTATTTTGTAAAACTAAGAAAGTCAGCACAAGGCTGTTTTCTAACCACCGTCTCTGGGTTATTTTCTTCACTGACAGAAAATAAAGCCTCATCTCAAAAGGTTGGATGGCAGGACAGACACATTAACTGACCAAAAAATAAATAGCAAACCTACAGTTAAAGAATTACCTATATAAAATGATCAGAAATTCTAGTGTATAATATATGTCTCAATGACGATTACATTAAAACTTCCGACAGAAGTTATTACAAAAAGTTTCAAACAAAATCTGTCCACAATTCAAAAAACAAAATCCTGGGGATTCAGAAGAATTGGCAGCACGTGACACAGTGCTTACACAGAGCTTGTGCGCAGGGAACCAACGTGCTTTTCCAGCTTACAAAAAAAAAAAAAACCTCATTCATTCAAGCAATAACTCACACAGGCTCCTCTCTTATTTAAATCCCATTCTCGGGTCATTTAGGCTGTCAGAGGCCGTAAAAGTGCTGGTAGTGCAGTCTGTGTGTCTGTCTTTTCCTGCCTCTCTGTGGTAACACTGCTGGCTATTTCCTTCTCAGCATAAGGTAACCATTAGAAGTGAAAAAGGATTGGCAGCAGCCTCAATAAAATGGGATATCCTAAAAAGGTTTTAGATGTCTTTCAGGAAATAAGAGGTTTCTTGTTGCAGCTGATAAATAAGTGAATTCTGTGGATATTGCATAAGAAATTCATCATGCAGAGTTACTGTTCAGAATTATTTTAGCAGCCCTGAAAGCAGTAATGGGAATGGCCTCTAATACTGTCTACACAAAGATATGCAAGATGTGTTGATATTACAATAATGAGGTTTGTGTAATATGTCTAATGTTCCCTACAAATTATGTACCGATAAGAGATTTGTGTCCAGTTTCGGATCTCCAATTTTTGAACAGCGATGACAATAATTTAGCCCATTCCAATTTATTTTTAAGAACTTTACCTTAAAAGATTATTTCATTACAGCAGTTGAAGGTTTCAAACAGTAAAACAGAGCAAATGTGTTGCAATATGTACAGCTTTTTCAATCCCTGCTGTATAAGAAACTCAATGTTCTGAAATAACAGAGTTTAGTGACAGATATGAGTCAGGTTGTTGTTCTTTAAAAATTGTACGGTAAAGAGCTTTTAAAATTGTACATGAGAATGGTGCAATTTTATTTGCTAGCATCACTAAACGAGTTGTGAAATGGAGGTTCATGTACTGTAGGATTTACAAAAGTCATTTAGGTCACCAACAGGTTTAACGTACTTGTGCTTTCATGTGTCTATTTTATGACGTTTTATACTTCAGCTCCTACTATATTTTGCTGGAAAGGCAAAGTAAAACAAATTATTTTCTGCAACAATTCAACCTGCCACAGTTCTTGATGTTTCAGCTCTAAGCGGCAATCATCCAGTTCTGCCTCACATCATCAATGACTGTCTGGTTTGAGTCCTCCACCTCAAAGAACCGTGCCAAGCTGCAGCGGGTCGAGCGAACAGCAGAGAGGAATTCTGGCTTCACTCTTGCTTCTCCGCACTTACAGCTGCAGGGCCATGAAGGATTATGGCAAACTCATAATCATTGACTCTCACCCTGGGCATTACCCTTTAACTTTTTCCATCCTCCTAAAGGAAAACTGAAAACAGTGACAAACAGTGGTCTATTGCAAACGTCTACACCGCGTTGTATTACATGGATGTTAACATTTTCAGGTGAAGTTGTTTAAAATATCTAAAACTGCCTGTTAGGTTTTCACTACTTTTAGAATGCCTCGACGTTTCCTCACCGCTACATTAAATCGTTTTACAACAAGTAAGGAAACTATTGCTGGAAGCAATTTCACAGAACCTCACTTCAGCAAATCTAAGCTATTCATTTCTGATTTGTAGTGCTTTCTCACTACAAATCAGAATCCCCCATTAACACATCATTTTGAGGACCGGGGGCGAAGTTGGTCCAGCGTCTTACCAAGGACGGGCCATGTGGAGGTTTAGAGTTATTTCCCTTCTTCTGATCTAAAGCCAAAGCCGACCCAAACTAAAACCGAAATCCTGCCCATCTAATTGAGGGGAAGCATTACAAAGCATGATGGTGTGATTACTATTGACAATGGCGACTCAAGCACTGTTTACACTGGAAGATAAAAAGCATTGGCCCTAGAAAAACCTAGATGAAAAACCTAGATGAGCATTTAAATATTGAATTCTTCTACCAAAGCTAAATATGAATTATAGAGCTAGATTTCTACAACACAAGCAGCCCCACCTATTGTAAAATCTTGAAACGAGTTTGAACTTTTGACCAAGAGTTGCTACAATAAAGCCGAGTCTGATCCCTTCACGCTCTGATCTCCACCGCTCTCTCTTCTTCCCACTCCATCTCATTTATCCACAACTGCATGTTTTCATCTCATCTACAAAGTTGCTTTTCATTAGAAAAATAAATTTAATCTTATTTCTTAGTCGTCTCGCAAGTACCCACTGTTACTCCAATGGCATATACCACAAAAGAACTCCTCAGTCGCCTCACGATTCAGTGACAGAGCACTGTGTGCGGATCGGCTCCAGTCTTGTTTTATGCAGCAGGAAAGCATTTTTTTTTTTTTTTTGTTTTGAAATAAACTATTCCGTCTCGCATTACTAGCGAGATCTCTCTATTCCAGTGGAACTGAAAGACAAGCGACCTAATAAGCACTCAGAAAAAGCACTCACCACCGAGGCCAAAGCTGTAATTTCCAGGACAGTGATGCCAAACCACATGAAAATTTATTGCAACTCTTTTTTGTCTACATTTCAGCAGTTTGAGTTTCATATAGGAATCTTATGGAGAAATAAATTAGTTGCGTTTTTAATTTCTCTCACAAAAAGTGTGACATCCCACTACATGCACGCTCAGGATGAGGGATTGCTGCAAAGCGAACGACGAATTGCAAGTGACTATCCGCTGTTGCTACATGCTCATCCAGGAGGAGAGACGACTGCAGTCAGAAACAGGAATGTGACTAAGATGTTTCTCATAATTTTTTCAGAATTATAATTTTCAGTGTCTTTGTTTACATCCAGATTTACAGTAAAATTATGATGTATGTCTCACTTCAGTGATGTAAAAGTTGGATAAAATGTGACATGACTGTTCAGACTGCAGATACTTTGAAAACAAAACACATCACTGCTGGTTTTTGTGTATTTTCTGGGGTGAAACCATCGTAAAGGGCCGTTCAGGCTGCCATTTAAAAGTCAGATATGACTTGCATTTGTCTGCTGTGTGAACATAGCCTAAGTGTTGAACCCTTTCATAAAAATTATATACACTGACGACTGATGAAGCTGCTTGCCACAGACATAAAATGGTTCAACAACCATTTCAGGAGCACATCAGTCGAACATTTTGGACAAACTAATCCCATCCCTGTTGGCCCACCTTGCAACTTATAAGACTTCTTGAACCAGCTCCGATTTTCTTGAAGCGGGATCCAAATGTTTCAAATACCTCAAAAGTTTCATTTGCAGCAGCAACAAATAAAATTAGAACACAAACATTATTGCTTGTCCCACATCTGATATCAAGCTTGTATTGCAGTGACGCTCTAATTACAGTGACCTTATGCTTTTCCGACGGCATCTGCTCCAACATCAGGTGTTTCCTAAATGAACATGAGGCCAAATCATTTACAGCTGACTTGCTGCTCATCACGATAAGCAGCAGTGACATGGCTCGAGTTCACCCTTGTTGTTCACAGGGGGCTTTGTTAAGCATAAGCGTCATCAACGGCCGCCTCTATTTATAACCAAACTCTTACACAGTGGCAGATGATGTCATGCTCACATGCGTGGACGTGCATACACAAATGCGGGGGGTATATGAGACAGCTCATCAGCGGGAGAGAGGTCTCCTTTGTCGGGAGCGTGCATCACAGAGGTCTGGGTCAGCGATTCAGAGCCCTGAGCTACGCTTACTCAGATCGGAATCACAGCTGTGAGGACAGATAACCGGGAGACACAACCCCGAGAGACAGAACAGAAACCATATGTCGTTTCACCAGTAATGGGAGGGAACGCATTAGGCTATTAGCTTATCTCAGAGCAGAAAGTCAACTGAGAGAAAAACTTTAGCTGAGTTTTTCTCAGCTAAAGTTGAGAAAAACTCTCAACTTTAGCTGAGACTTGGGGGGCCAACAGAGTCAGCTTTTCTTCTTAGCACCTAAGACTGATAAAAGTGGTTTCATACTTAAGCTTGACGTCTTTGGGGAGATAAGGGTCATAATATGCAGCGAGCCGGGCCGCTCTGCACTAAGGTGATGAAGAAAAAATAGACAATGAACGACAGTTTCATTATCACAAGGAGTTGCAGAGAATGCACTGGCAGACCGGGCCAGAGTGTGACTCAGACATAAGGGAATCCAGCTTAGCTATCACTGAAGAAGCATTGTTAAGCTGAAATAAAGAGCAGTATTGACTCCCCTCATCTGCTCGTTCTCTTGAGGACGCGATGGTGAGGTTTAGTGGGAGGATGAATGATGAGCCTCGGACTGCAGTTATAAGGTTTGATGCATTTATACTAAGTTTTTGATACTGCACCAAGACATTCGTCAAAGTAAGTTGGATTATATTAGTCATATATTAATCATCATAGCATTTAATGTCAAATGACTCCGAAACAAATCTTTCAAACAGAACGTTGCTAACAATATTTTATTTTGCTGCGCAAATAGAGTGACATCAGAATAAAATATTAGGTTTTCTGCCATGGGACAAACAGGAGAAAGACTCTTTTAGTCTTTTGCAGCTTCTAATGTGTCCCCACTGGATGATGACACCGTCACCATGTCTCAATAGCCGCATTTGTACTGACTATTTCGCTGTGCAATTAGATTTTTCAGAAATACATCTGCTTGATGTAAAAATGACAATTTAAAAAAGAAAAATTGTTAAAACAAGACTGTGGGATGAAGTGTATCAAAATTGGTTTATTCTGCAAAACTGCAATAAAAATAATGTTTTTTCACATCACAAGTCTCACGATCAACAACCGGATGTTGCCACTGGCTCAAACCACAAAGAAGAAGACAACAGGAAGTAGGTGAAGGAACACGGTGTGGCATATTTTTTCCGATGGCTTATTGTGTGAAAACTCGTGTATGATTTTAATTGTGTTTCTTAATAAACACACAATTGTGAAATTGTGTTTTTTCGACATTACGGAATAGTAACAAAGTTTTGCACACATTTGTAGTGCAAATGCAGCTACTGTGAGGCTGGGCTGTTTAGGGTGATGTATAGTGACAGTTTTCTGAAATACATAGAGTGAATAAATGACACACTTGTCTACTCTATCTACTTCTGAAGAAAGCTAGAGTTTATTTAGGGGAATAAGAGAAATAGGGGTCAGAATACAAACATGTGTTTCATCTTTAAGATTTTATAGGGAAAGCAAATTTAAACACTGCTTGCAAGAACAAAAGTTCAAGGGTTATGAACACTTTTGCAAGACACTGTATGACATAAAGTCTGCAGCTTCACATGAAATCCTGCAGGCTCAGTCGTGGCTGTTATTCTTTCACCACTCTAAATTGTTTAGTCCAAACTAAAGTAAGGAATTAGGGTTTTAAAAAAGGCAATGCTAAATTGAGAAAAAATACATTTAAACTCAGACTAAAAAGAACAAGCAGCACCAGAGAAGTCTGTTCCAGCTGAGGACAAGCCTGCTTTAAAAAAATAGAAAACCCGACCAAGAAAATATAGCGCAGCTCACTCAAATCTTTCATGCGTAGGAAGAAAAAAGCGAATAAAGGCAGGAAAGTAAGAGTGCTTTTACTCCCCTGGGTCTGCCTGCTCATGCTCTTTACTCAAGGGTCACATTACATGAAACTGCACAAGAACATGGGTGCATTCAGTTCATTAAGTCCAACAGGCTTCAGGTCTTTGTGGATTTTGCTGCATAAAAATAGCAAATAATTGTTAGAGGTAAAAGGTAAAAATAAGACTTCTTCCACTTTCAGATGGTCCTGGTAGTTTCTGGTCAGATATATGACATTTCAAACAGAGAAATGTTTTCAGGATACTTCTGAAATAACGCATTTTCTCTTTGCCAGTTTTAGGTGAGTTAGCCAAACCTTTCCTGCTTGGTGAGTAAATTAAATTTACAATTTTCTTTAGTTTGATTGTCTGCATTTCTTTTTTCAAATTCAGAACTGATTTACTGTTATTTCAAATTAAATCCAACTTTTCACATCTGTGAACTCCCCACTGATCAAGTCTATTTCTCGGGGTAAGCTAGTTCAATCGTTTAAAAAAATAAAATAGAAAAACAATTCAAATTGAGTTCTTTCTCAGTTCATCCATGAAATTCACCAGCTTGACCAATGATGTGACACCTTGAGGTCATAATGCCTCATGGGCAATGTTTCTGAACTGCAATCTGTGAAAGGCAGCATGTGGTTGCCACGTCTTATGCTTTCTCCCCCACAAAGGATAGATCAAAAAGCAGAGTGGCCTCTCAGTTCAAATGTTTGCTTTATCCAGTGAGACAAGATACCCATCCTGCTGGAAACGTGTGTAGATGTGGGCAGTTTCCTGGGAGAAAAACCTCAAGACAGAAAACTGCTCTCATCATGCACAGGATGTGATGCCGCAGTCAGACCACCCAGATGGCAAAGAACTCAAGAGTGAGAAAAAACATCTCAGACTCTGTGAGAGTGTTTGTATGGTGATGCTTTGTGATGGCAGGTGTAGCAGTGAAACTCTCCAGAGACAGAAACTGGAGGTTGGTGACAAGACACCGTAAAGAGGCCAGCATGCCACCTTTACTGACCGCTATCAAACTTATTTTCCCAAATCGGAAAACTATCCAAACTCTAACAGGAAAATACTTTGAGAACTACGAAATTGCAACAACATAAACAACTCTGCAGTTACTCACCAGAACAACTTGCTTTAGGACAATGGACACCCTTTCTGTTGGCTTGAACTTACCTCATTTGGAAATTAAAATTAGTCTTTTGTTCTTATCTTGTTGGTTGCTTTATTATTAGCAGTGAAAGGGCTTTAATACTGGAAATGTGTCTCTCTATCCAGGGCAGCATGGCCATAATGTCTCCATTCAACAAAAAAAAAAAGGTTGTGAGATTTTATTTTCTCTTAATGTTTACGAATATACCAAAAAAAAATGTTTGTGTGTTTTGGCCTCTATTGGGGATTGGAGCTCTGCTTTATGTGAAGGAAATCAAAAGGTTGACATGAGAAGACAGTTTTTGGGGGCATAATCTTGACTACATGCTCAAGACTATTTTAGCTTTCTGCTAGGATTAGTCTGCAGAATTAGAAAGCCTAAGTGCAACATTTTGCTTGTGTGACCCACATTTATGTGTTTGTATGTCCCCAGAACCAGAAATAGAGCTGTCACTGCTGCTGTGCGAAAAGGTCTATTGAGCCTGCAAGGATTTATTCTCACATCATGTGAATATTTCTGTGCTTTCCAAAAGAACACATACGCTGTGCATTTATTTGATTTGATTTATTCTGTCTGATTCCTGGTCTGTTGAAGAGATTCAGCACTGCTATGACACTTAAAAAGCTGAATTAGATTCAGTTTCCTTACATTTCTTCTCTGTGGCTGAACCTCGTCTGCCTGGTGAAATTACGTCACAATGAACAGTTTTATTTCCAAAGCCATGAGAATGAGACCAACTCAAAAGTAAAGGTAAAAGTAAGTTAGCATTTATTTTAGATTGATTTGTTTGTTAAATAAATCGAATAAGAAACAATAAAGGTTTGGTCTTTTTTTTTTCTCATTGTGATTTATATTTTTTTTGTCAAAAAGTGGAGCCGTAAAGAGGTAACTTGACCAACAGTTTCGACTTACAGACTTAAGAAGCCGTAGCTTCATTTCCCCTCTTTTGATTCCTAATATTCACAATAGTGTGTGAAAGCTTGTAAAGCTCAGAAGTTTCACCTTGTTGCTTTAATAAATCCCATGCACTCATCTGGTTGTCACAAAAACATAAGAGAATCATATTTCCTAATAAAGACTTGAAACTTTGCTTTTATAGCATTTCTGGGGATCAACAGCTGCCTCTTTTACGAGGGTCTGATGTGGTTAATTTTAAAGGAATCACACTGTCTTCATAACTAACACTCGCAACAATTAATTTTGTAATAAATCTAGAGAGTATAAACTTAATGTGTTTTGTTTTAAACACAGAACGAAGCAGCATGTGCCATGTTTCCGTTTATTGAATTTTAAAAACTTTATTTTCCTGATCGTGAAATCCCAAATGCTGAGAAACAGTTAAGCTGCAGAAAAGCCAAATGCGTGCTCTACAAAAGGGCCTAGCAAAATTACTTACACCCCTTTAACTTCTTTTTATTTTTATTATTATTTTAATAATAATAAAAATCCACTGATGCTTCAAATTAATTATCTGCTGGTAAATTAAGTCAGTCTGTGTGTAATACAATGTCAGCATAATCATCTTTCCAGGAGTGTTAGGGGTTTGTTAGAGAACATTGGTGAACAATTAACATTATGAACTTAAACGGACTCAACAGTCAAATCAGAGATAAAATGATACTGATTTGAAGTTTTGAGCGCAGTAAAATAATATTCAGAGTTTTGAACATCCTATTAAAATCTGTTCACATCCATTAACTGAAGAGTATGAGGCAAGTGCAAAACTACCGATACATGGCTGTCTACCGAATCCTTGCAGGACAAGAGGAGCATTATTTAGAGAAGCATCCCTTGATTGGTCCTTTACTGCACAAATGTGACCTTTATGGAAAATTGGCAACAATCTTTATGTGAGTTCCAGACGCTGCTCTGGTGTAATCAAAACAGAATTAAAGTTTCGGGTTCCCACTGTGAAACAGTGCGGTAGCATCAGGCAGTGGGCGCTTTTCTTCAGCAGGGAAGCTGGTCCAAGCTGATGGGGCTAAATACAGGGCAAAGCTTGAGACTGGTTCACCTTTCATCCAGACAATGACCCTGAATGTACAGGAATGGATTAAATCAAAGTATATTTATGCGTTACTATACTCCAGAATTAAATCCAATTAATAAACTGTCACTGCTCATCTAATCTGACTGACTTTGACCTATTTTGAAAAGAAGAATCTGCAAAACATCTTGAGATCTGCAAACTGCAAAGCATACAGTGCAGTGCAGTGAAAATGTAGTTCTTCAAAGCTCTGATACAGGAAGGCTCAATACAAATATATACCGATTTTTATTTTAGGTATTTTTGTCTCTGAAAAATGAAAACCAAGAATCTTTCCTTCACACGACACGTCTGCTTTATGTCTGTCTATCACACACAATACAACATATGGACGCCTGCGGTTGTAATGTGTCATAATGAGGAAATCTTTATGGCACTTCCAACTCCTGAACTCTTATAATGCTGCTAGAATAATACCCATGTAACCTGACATTATGAGAAATCAGACATTCAAAAAGTGAAGCCAAATGGACACACAGGCACGCATCATGACTCAAGGCAGAGAGTGCAGCCCGAAGGAGTCGATGCGTTCAAACAGAATGTCAGGAAGAAAAGGATAGATGATGATGATGATGATGATGATGACACTCAGGATGGCACATAAGACCGCAGAAGCCAAGAGACCCAGAAGGAGTTTCCTGAGGGTCATACACTCATCTGTGAAACTCATTAGTCCAAAACAACAGAGGTGATGACGTTTAAAAGAGTGTGACAAGTTGGAACCAAAACACAGAACAGCTCAAGAGAAGAAAAAAATAAAGGTTAAGAAGAGCGTCAGCAGTAATTTGTACATAGATTGCATATTATGAGTTTTCATAGACATCTCCTATGTGATGTACATTATTTTACTTATATTTCTACATTTAATTTGAATTAAAAACATTTAAATTGGATTAATATTTACAATGCATTTTATCCAATCTTATATCAGATTTGTTATATTACCAGAAAGTTAAAAACAAATGGAGTCATAATTAGTTCTGCACCAATGAGCATAAATTAACAATCAATATAAATACATGGAGGCACATAATACTTAATGACTTTCTGTATGGCGTCCCTATATATATGTCATAAAGATGAAGCGTTTCTGATGATATTTGTACCTGAGTTGGCGGTCTTCTTCATGTTTCCGGTGAGTTAACTTGTCGCAGTCGTCTGTAAAAAGCTTTGGACTGTCCCTTTCCTCCGGTTCCTTCAACCCAAAAGCCAGGAGAACTTCACCGTTATACTTCTCTGTTCTGGATCAACTGATCCGAGTGCGTAATGACGTCCTTCGACCGCAGGCTAACGCAGATGTAAATATGATGCGTACTTCAGAGTGAAGCGGACCGTTTTGGGTGCGCGATGAAAGGAAACCAGTGCGCATGACGCTGCTAACATCAGCGAGGGAGAGAGATTGGCAGAGCGCAGCTGACGCGCTTTTACGCACGGATCGCAGCTCTGGTGCTGAAAGGTGCTTCCACGGTCACTCCTGTACATACATGCTGAATTACAAGCCCGCTCTAATGCGTGTCACATTGACCGTAAATAAATCCATCTTTCATTCCGACTCCACTCTGAACATATTGTAATGAAAAATTGTTTTATGAAAAATAATTGTCTCTCCAATTATTCCACCACTTTTATTGCTTTGAACACCAACATTTCACCTTCTGCTAGACAGTTTAGAAGGTAGAGAGAATTATCTTTGGTTATTCATCTTTTTATTATATCCCTTGGTTTCTCTTCTGCAGTCTTCCCTTGACTCTGATTTTACTGACATGGGACTATGTACACTGATCTCACAAAAGGGACCACCGACATCTGCACCAGATTTAGCTACTGGTTCATTTCTATTTTCAATCATTAAGGCAAACCCAACAGAAAACAATGTATAATATACATATAATATAAAATCATAAAAATCACAAACATCTAACTCACTGCAAAAATATATGAAGTTGTCATATGCCTCGTGCATTCGGTTTTATTTTTCTTAGGTATTGTGATTTTTTTTTTATGCAGAACATTAAGTACAATCAAGAGTTGGTGACATCGGTCAATCAACATAAATAAACAGAAAACGTATGACGCATTACAGAAGCTTTGAAACTATCTGGAAACAGTTTTCCTTCCAGAAAGAGCTCACCCCCTGGTGCCTCCACGTGCTTCAGCTATATGGGCTCAGATGGCCATGGAAAAGGATTATTTTCATGCCTGATTAATAACCAATTCTGTGTTGATTTGGTTCGAAAATTTGGGTTTTAAAAAACAATAATGAAAAAAATATTTCCAGTTTTTAGAGAAGCATACTTTAATTTATTCCAAGCCTGGTATTTCAAATAGCTCTTGATGCTGTGCAATCTAACAGAGTTTGCAGAACAGGTCCACAGCACCACAGATCCTCCATTATGCCTAACAGACATGAGGGGCTTTTCCACATTTTTTGCCTTAATTCAAACTAAACCTACTGGGAGTGTTTTACTGTAAAGCTTAATCTGTGTCCCATGACAAGATAGCACGTGGTTCCAGTTGGTCCTGGTTGGGTTGAGAAAATTTCCCACCTACGCTTATAATTTGGATACATTTTTACATTTCATAAAGAAAGTGGAATCTGCTGCGAAATCAAAATTAAGATGGTTAGTTTAAAGAATGTGGGGATTTTGTATTTGTTTGTTTTAAACGTATATTTATTCTGTCCCCTACTGAATCTTCCTCGGGTTGGTTATTTACAGTTTCCAGTGTGAGATTGTGCTGCTGAATTAAAGATGGATTCATTTTAAGACTTTTTACACATTTTTGCTCTGTGGGATCCGGTGTGGGATCCACATTTTTAAAGTGAAATCTCAGATTTACAGACTTACATGTTGATTGTGAAACGTGTTCCACAATCGTTTTCACCAATAATTGATTTTATGAATGAATGTGTTGTTGTGAAATAATTGTGAAATGCTGCCCTCTTCTGGTTGTAATTGAAATGTGTTCAGACTGCACTTAACTGGCTCTTATCTCAAGAAAAACTCTTATCTCAAGCAGAACTCTTTTTTTCTACTCTTATTTTCAAAGTCTTTCGAATTACAGAGTGTATGTGGTTTGCCATTAAAAGAACTGTTAAGGTGATCCCCTTCATAAAAACATTGTTTTATTCAAAACTTGTATTTAATACGACGTAGAAATTATGTGAATACAACAAACCTCCTCTTCTCAAGTTCTGAACGCTCCAATAGCCTGTCCTTGTTTAAGCTGTCAACAGAGATGAAGATAAGATCAACAGAAAGATGTTAGCAGGTCATTTCGTGGCAAGGCAAAAACCTTATGCAAAGGAAAATTTAGTGATTTTATCTGATTCATTTTTGTAGTTACCTCAACTGGGTGCTAATTGAAATCATGACAGGATGCAGCTTTCTGCTGGCGTGGATCTGCTTTAGACTATAACCTTGACATTTTGTGGCAGAGTGTATATCAAAAAGAAAGAAAACCTACTTCTCAACTGGAGCAAGCAGCAAGCACAAGCAGCAAGCTCAATCGTCTATCGAGATTTTATATAGAGCACTTAACCCAGGCTTTGACCACAGAAAAACTAACTTCACAGTAAGAAAATATACTCACAAACATCTGCTTTCATAATGTTGACTGGTGCAGGTTTTAAACAGTAAGAGCGAACGCAGAAAGGAAACATATACATGTTCTCTGCTGCCATAAATTTGTTTTATTTCTTCAAATATATTAATAATTTGTTGCTCAAATTATTCAAGTAATCAGTGCATAGAAAGAAACCAAAACAAATGAGGTCAGACTTTATTAAGTTACGAGTAATGAAGCAAATTAACAAAAATTCTGAAAGGAAGGGAAGAGGAGAAAGCTAAGATTCAGCTGAAATCTATCAAATCAGTGGTAAATAGTCTGTACTAGCAGAGCACTTTATGTTCAGAGTCATTCATTCACACACACTCACACACTGATGTCAGTTAAAAATTATGTGTTCAGTACTTATTCCTACTTAGACATCATCGATGCCTGAGTATTGGAACATATGGCAAATAATGAAAACGACAAATTAAACCAAAATAAATCTGACAATAATAATTGATAGCATCCATCAATTATTATTATTATTATTATTATTATTATTATTATTATTATTATTATTATTATTATTATTATCCTGGCAAGGGTTAGGCAGTGAAGGTATTCAGTAGCCTATCTGCACCACGTAATGGCCTTGAAGTTGGGCACATCCTGTACTGGTCATCAGTCCATCACATGAACCTTTTGGATACATCCACAACGGGTAGCGTACAATGTTTTACCAAAACAAGGTCATAAACATCTTAACTAGTAAACCTTTTAACCTCTAGCTGATTTGTTTTGAGTGTATGCAAACAGCATCACTGCAATCAGATGCCATGAAATAATCAGCTTCATTTTTAGCTCTGTTTAAAATTACAACTATGTGAATGTTTCACAATTTCAACTAGTGAATCTCTATCCTTTATTTTCCATGTCAACAATACAGCTAACTCTGGAGGTTTAATGGGGAGGTATTATGTATTTTACAGGCACCTGGTGTCATTGTATAGGACAAACCAAATCACTATGTTACCTTCAGTTGTAAAAAATCTGGGTAAATCAATCATAACAGAAAAGAAATTGGTCTTAAAAATCGCCTCTTTGAGAAGCTCCTGCTATGACACTCTGCTTTCAGCATGTTATCACAACTATGCTCCTCCACCATACCATTTACAACCGTTCTTAACAGTGTTAGACTGTTAAGAAGAGAAATTCATATGATGAGCTCAGCAGATTATCAGTTCCACCAGGCATTCTCTAATTGCTGCTGCTGCTAGTCTAGAGGAGCGGCGTGGGGGATGCCAGGAGAAGGGTTGCTCTGTGAGGTGGAGGGTAGACTGAAGACTGCAGCTCCAAGGTGAAGATTTCTGTAACTAGACGGCACTTTATGTGGGCAAGTGCCTAGGCACTCCCAAATGGGAGATTCAAGGATGAAAGAATGAAAGCAACTCTCAAGTATGCTTTTGATGAGGGGAAAGCATTATAATGTGATATAAAGCTGCCCCCTGCTGCATAAAGCTCACAAAGCATTGTGATTGTTTGTTGTTCTCCATCTGATGAAAGCAGTTCTTTATTCTGGCCCAGAAAACAGCAGGTAGTGTCAGGGAAGCATGATTTCTCTGTGCCACAGTCTTTGCTTACTATAACACTGGACCTGTTTTGGTGTAAAAACACTGTTAGAGTTTCCAGTTTATCTAACCTGCCTATTTCTGGACTGTGAGAGAAAATCAGAATAGAGAGGGAGAACACTCATGCATGCAGATTGTATGCAAACTCCCGAAAGAAAGTCCCGGAATGGCACTCAACCCAAGTCAAAACTCAAAGTTACAAAAAAACACTCAAGAAAGACGCCACAAACCTCAAGAGGGTAACTATCACAGTTCAGTGGTTAGGTGAAGTTAAACAGCTGAACAAACAGGCTCTTTTAATAAAATGTTTATTTTTATTTTTAAGATTATTGCATTTCAGTCCTCCAGGGATTCCAACACACCTAATAGCAGTAAGTAGTCAAAGCAATCATACAATGTATTGTGGTCTCTAAGGCAAAACATTTACAAATGGGCAAAAAGAAAATAATGTTTCATAAAAAATGAAATGTTAGAAAACAGAAATAAAAAGTTGTCTGTGTTGCAGACAACACAGACAACTGTGTCACATGCAACACAGTTGCATATAGCTGTGTTGCAACTTTGATTTCAACAGAGACAGCGAAGTTGCTTCGTTGCATGCTTCAGTCGGTCTCTTCTGGTGAGAAAAAAGATGACAGCGGTTTAGCGATGCTTGTGGTCTCCTTCTGTTCACATCTGATAAACTCATTACTAAATCCAGAGTGGACCTTTAAATAACAGAGATTCTGAGAAAAATCTTCTTTTGTCATTCTGGTTCTGGTCTGCTTTGCAGCCCCAGAAGAGAGGAGAAGCAGCTTTCAGCATCTATGCACCAAAAATTTGGAACAAACTTGCAGAAAACTGCAAAACAGCGGAAACCCTGACTTCCTTTAAATCTCAACTAAAAACACATCTGTTTAGAATTGTATTTGAAATGTAATATGTAACAATGTATTGTTTATTCCATGATGCATGACTTTGTGTTTTTGTGTTTATGATGTTACGCACTTTTAAATGCCTTGCTGCTGATATGTGCTATACAAATAAAATTTGATCGATTGATTTGATTGATTGATTGATTGATTGATTGATTGATTTACTTGTACCGATTTTCTAATAAAATTTTGGCTTAAAGCCAAAAATAGCTACATGGCAATAACAATTTTCTACATGTCTGACATTTCAACAGACATGTAAACCACTGTTATATCTAGCAGTTAGATCTGCTGTGGGACTCAAAGGCATCTGTCCTCATTATCATATCTGACTCTTGTTCTCTCTTTCTTCTACTGTAGACCACATAGATTTGATGTCTAGTTTTGAAAAAAAAAGGATTTTTAAAAAAATTTTTTTAGTAGTAACAGATACGAGCTGAAGGAAATACAGAAAAAATATTTATTTAGTAGGCACTGTGGGATTTTTAGATTAAATTTTTCTGATTTATTTTTTAGAAAACTCAAAAGTTTACAAGTTAATTAAACAGTTGTAAACAATTAACTGTTGAACAGTAACTGTTAACAGTTAATTAACTGCTTAAAAGTTAATTGAATGTTAAGAGTTAATTAACTGTTTAATTAACTTGTAATTAAACAGTTACAAGTTAATTAACTGTTTTAACAATTGTTGATTGTTAAAAGAAAACTTAAAGCTTAAAAAAAAGAAGTAAATCTTAAGTCCAGCACAATAAAAACCTACTGACTGAATTTCTAAGCAGCTTGGCCTTGTGAGTTTCTGCTCATGATTTCATACACATTATCAGCAGTGACTTTCTGGTTGCCTCTCGCTCTTCTCCAGATCCACCACTGTTTCACCTGTAAGCAAAGAATCACAGAGGAAACCTTCTTTATTATGCTATCACTGTTGCAAATGTAAAAAAAAAAAAAAAAATTACAAAAATAATCAGGATTATGAAAATGCAACTTAATTGAGGGACAAATTTTGAATAAATGGGAATAGAAATGTTCACTTTGAAGTAAAAAAAAAAATATTAATACTGTTTAACTTTCCTCTTTTGTCTCATTATAACATCAAATTCACTGGGTTTTGTAGACTTTATGTAATAAACCAACACAAAGTAGTATTTAGCTCTGAAGTAAAGGGGAAATTATATGTATTTTTCACAATGCATGAACGGACAGCCTGATCACAGCGCTGCTGTAGCTGATGCTCAGTTTCGCTTTATGGACGAACCAGACTATAAATGACCCGCCATCCCAGACGTAACAAATGGGGTACAGAGCTGGCAGATGTTAATTTGTGTGGGATGCAAGTGCCAAATTCCCTCACTAACCTGGACACAAAAGTTATAGTCGGGCAAAGATTTCATCTATTAAATTAGCTGAGAGCAAATACATAAACTAAAAAATGGTGCAGACATTTTTAGAAGCATCTCTGTGAACCTGCTGCTTTATTATTAAATAGAATATAATCTCAGATTTTTGAAAAAATTTTCCCAGGTTAACTTAAAAAATGAGCTGATATTGTTAGAGGATAAACGACAGAAAAGTATGAAAATTTGGGCCAATGCCGAAACCTGGTATTAATACCTTTGTTATGGCACCATTTACCAATATTTTACTATCAAATATTTTTATTAAAATACTTAATTAATTGTCAGAATTATCGATAGTTTACTCGATGCTAAAAATAATTCACAACAGTCCTGTTGTTCATATTATTATTTTTTTTTTTAATTTAAAAAAAAATTGAAAAACATTTCTTTTTGTTTCCCCACCTCACAATTATTCACATTTCGCACTAATGTTTTATCTCTCACATGCAACTACATTTGTTGGGGTTGTATGACAAAATGTGAAAAAGTCCCAAAAGACTTTCGCAAGCGGATACATGTTAGTTACTTTTGTTGTGGTCGCTGTTGTTTGAAATGTCACATGTAACTGAAAGCAGCGCACGCAAGACGGACAGCAAATGGAAACAAAATGTAGCGGCGTGAAGTCAGAGAAAGCCACAGGCACATTTTCAATGTAAAGATGTTATCTGTATTTGAGTTTGGGGGCGCTTGCTGCGTTCCCAGCAGTGAGAGGGTTTCAGATATCAATCTGACCCGTTTTTGCAGAAGAAATGGGTTAGAGTGATCATATCCGCTGATAGACATTTAGAATCAGTGATGCATTTTATTAAAGGTTGCAGAGGCTGATCAGTCACAAAGTGTTGAGCAAAGAGGTAAACTTACCCTTGGAATGATCATCAAGAAGAAGATCCACATGGCCAGAACGCTGATGACGCAGATCAAAATTAAAAACGACGTCATGATTGTCCTTGGTTTAAAAAAGGTGGGACAGTTGGTGGGAGGCATCATGGGATATGGCGTTGTTTCTGTGTGAAATAGAGGCAGAAATTAGCAACAGAAACTACTAAATTCTCTTGAATATTTAATTTCATGAGTTGATACTGCACTACAACTCCAACTAGAACTGACTGTAAATCTTCTTTTAAACTGCATTTTTAATTTAGATGCATTAGCAACAAGTTTTTTTTTTTGTTTTTTTGTTTTTTTTACTAGAAATAGATGGTTTTATTTTTAAAAAGTAACTTTAACAATAAGATTATAATATTTTTCCTTCCATTTGTCCTTGCCTTCATTGGAAAATTTCATATGGATAATTCTATTAAGCTTGAGATATGTTTGTTTAAGAGCAGCGACTTCTTTGTAATGATACAATTTTTTTTTTTTTTGGGGTGGGGTGTGGGTGGTCAGGGTTAGAAAACATAAAACAAGACAAAATTCCTCCACTATTAACCCACTGAGACAGTATCTGTTTCCCCAAAGCCAAAATAAATAGATTAAAAACCATTTCAAAGGTGTAAAGTATGACAATCTAAACTCGACATCATATATATATATATATATACCTATATATATATATATATATATATTCTGTTCTTCTTAAAGAACAGAAAAACGCCATAACAGAAAACACAAACCATGCTTTAAACTATGTTAAAGATCTGTGGGCTGATGGATACAGGACAAGGAATATGAACTGAAATTGTATTCATCGGCATAAAATGAACTTATTGGAATCTGTTTCACATTTAGACTAGAGGTATAAATGTAAATACGCAACTCTAGAATTACATTCTGTACATAAAACCTAAATAGAAAAGAGAAAAAACAAACCTGTTATGAAAACTCCATAGACGCTGCAAATGTCAAAGACTTTATCTGATATTTTGTAGACACATTTGTAGATACCCGTGTCATTCACGGTCACGTCGCTGATAGTAAAGGTCATGGTAGATCTGTGCGTCTGGATCCTACTTTTATAATTTCCTCTCGGCGCAGCCTCATCCTGAGATGTCAAAGATAAGAACAGGACCTCATTCTTCTCACGGATCAGGCCCTCATTCTTCTCATGGAGCACATAGAGACATTTGTATCCATTGATATTTCCTGGACATTCATCAAGGGAACATGTCAAATTGATGCTTCTGCCAGTCTCTTGGGAAATAACAGTGCTCTCTGCCATGAAACAGAAAAATTGTGTCATTAGATGGTCAGAAATATACAGACATAATGGCTGTTGTAACACCAAAAGCTGCTAAAACGCACTTGAAAATAAAAGCTGAACCTACCTGAATAAGCAGAAAGACAGAACAACAGTATAGTGCAAGCCAGTAGCACCATTGTGGACCAGCACTTGCTTTTGCTGCAACTCTTTCACGGGGTGTTGTATATAAACCTCTCCACTGCGGTGCGTCGCAGCAAACAACTCTTCCCCTACAGTTTGATGTGGGCAGAGGTTGCACATCCTGTCATTGAAAGTGTTTTGCATTCCGGCATCATCATGCAGTACTTTTACCTTTGTGTCACAAAGGACCAACAAGGCGTCTCAGGCCATAAAAACATTTGGAATAAGCATATTCTGTTATTAGACAATGATTACTTTCAGTGATCCATTGAGCAATTTTAAAGATTAAAATAACGTCTAAATGCTTTAAATGTAGATTTGCTATGTATTTAGTTTAAAACTCAAAACTAAATTTAGACCTGTTTTTACCAAGATTTGGTACCTCAAAAAATAAAGCATATTAAAAAGCAGCTTTGATGTAGGGAATACAGAACAAATAATGTAGTGTTGCCTTTACCGAGTCATGTTCTCTTCAGCTCACGTTTTCTACGATTCTGGGTCAAGATGATCATTGGTGAAGGTTGATTTTGTGTGTAGTGAACCTTTTCCATGGTGATTTGACATGTTTTGGGTCACTATCCTGCTGAAAGATGATCCATTTTCGGTCCACTGCTGCCTCTGCCAAATCTGATTAAAAATGCGTTTGGTTTGAAAAAGTTAATCATGTGTAGAATGTGCATCCACTGGGGACTTTGTTGGTGTATTAAGGGTGCCCAAAGTTGGTCCTCGAGGTCCGGCATCCTGCATGTTTCGGTTCTCTCCCTGGTGGTATCAACAACCTTTTCAGCATGTCAGTGTTCTTCTCCAGGTGCGTTAAGAAGGTGTATTAAGAAGGTTTCCAGCATCTCTGAAGGAGACACAGGCCTGAAGCATCACACTTAATGGCTCTGAAGCAACTAGTTGGTTGTTTTTCATGCTTTCACCTCCCTGCGCACTGGGGATGCTGACTAGATAAACACGGGTCCTCGTGCAGCTAATGATCTATGACTAAAAGAAATGGGATTGTGCATCATATTTGTACCTGGAAAAACAGCAGGTTAAAGCAGATAAAAGCCTAATACTCTCAATAGTTTGCATATCAATTTGTTCACATTTAATCCAAGCTGCAGTTCAATCTTTAATGGGAGTAACAAGTCTGAAACATCACCACTTTAAAGTTTCTGCTGTTTCTTCTTTCCAAAAATAACATCTGGCCTACCACAGCATCTGCGCATCAGGTGCTGAAAACCTCAAACTCCCTTTATCCCCTTACAAGTTCAGTTTTTACTTTAGTTGAATAAACTAGCTAATGTTGTAGTGATCCACACTTGTGATCAGTGATCTAGAGTTAATGACAAAGAAGAAAAAGAAAAATGTAAGACATTTTAAACAACAAAATTCAATGAGAGATTCACTAAAACAAAAACTGGGTATGTTTTTGTACTCTGAAAGTAGGCGCCGTTCAAACTATGGCACCACCGCCATAACAAGGAAAGCTTAACATGTGTCCTATATATTAATAAATAAAATGCTACAAAATATCTGTAATGCCTGTAAGCTAAGGAGGACCTAAGTGCAGAGAGGTTATGGATGACATAGACATTTAATGACAAAATGAAGCAAAGGGAACATACATGTATCCAGCAGGGGCGTCTCCAGAAGATTTATGGAGGATTCACACAAAACTTACTGCATCTGATCCACATGAGCACAACCGCATGTCCAACATGCATCATCTGCATGTGGCACAAAACCTCCACAAACCTCACACACTCAAATAAAAACCATATACATCATACAAGCTCCAATGCGCATAACATAACACACTTGCATGGCCTACTTTATAAAAATAAAAATAATAAAAATAAAAATTTGCACTGACTCATAAAGATAGGAGAGGGAAGCCTGCCCGCGTGATAAATAGGAGCTGGAGGATAGAGATTCCCAGGTTTTGACTCTTTTCAACAGTTTACAAACAAATAGCAACTTTGTGTATGTACCATCTCTGACTATATATAAAAATCAGAAAAATCGATTAAGACAACATTCAAAATGTCATTCATTTAGCTACTTGTTCATTGGATTTAAGGATTCAAGCACCAAAGCCTGTTTAACACGAATTGTCCACAAGATGGCGCAGAGCAAATCATCATCATGACAGAGTCAAAGTGCGATCACGTCAAAACGAAAATGGATTAAGATTAAATGGATCTTTGATGTTGTGTGTATTCAGCAGACAAAAGGAGGTGAACAGCAGGTTATCTTTCACCAGGAACAAAGATGTTTTCTTGTCTTTTCAAAGCCCCGCATGCAGCTGCTCATCCAGAAAGGATCCCAGAGATAATCTGCCCCAGAATGTAATGCTGGTGACCTTCTCTCCTGTCTTCCTTTTGATGTGGCGTGCTGAACAACAACCCCATTTTTAATCTTGTGAAGGATTTTTCTTTCTATAGACCAGGATTACAGAAAACCTTTAAACTTGATTTTTACTCTGTCCACAAGATGGAACTCCTTTAGCGCTGCTCTCTGCACTCTGTCTAAAATGCTTCTTCCGTACCTTTCTAAAGCAGAAGAAGATGGTTGCATTACAGTCTGAATGGCGACCCAGTTCAGTTCTGATCAGGACAAAACAAGGCTAACCACAAACCTCCTGACATCAAAATCCATCCTGAGTCATCAGATCAGTTACAAACTTTATGTGCAAATAAATACACACACAGCAACGTCACAAAGTGTGTATGAGAATTTCAGTTGAGTAAACAAGATGATTTATTAAAATGTTTTATATCTGGTGGTGCAACACAGTGGTTTAGGAGGAGGGATTGCTGTAATATAATTGATTTGACGCAGACCTCTGAGTGTGTCCTCACATAGAAACTTGTTTTCCCAATTGGCAGAATAAACTGAACTACAGTGTTTTAGGAATAGAAATGAAGTGAAACGTCTATAAGATTTCATTGAATTTGCTTAATATTTATGTATTCAGACTGTATATTTTTATCTCATGTTCTTTAAGGTTAGATTTGTTGTAAGTTTGCACTGTTTACATAAATCAAATTGAAAAAATGTATAATGTGAGCTACATTATAATGTGTCTATTTTCTCTTTGATAGAGAAAATAGACACCGCAGTACGAGTGTGAATCATTGCAAGTTCTAGCTTGTTTGATACAATAAAACAGTCTGGAATGTTATTTGGAATGGCACAAACAAGGGCAGAGGCAGGAGCAGGGTAGCCCATTAAAATAACAAAGTAATTAAAATGATTATTGTGAGTTTTATTTGGTACAATACACCTAATGTGCTTAAAACGGAAAGCAAGATTTAACAAGCATATTCCGAATATTTCATTTTCCTTCAATCACCATTAGAAAGTTTCGAAACCACAATTAGGTTTCGCCATTATTGAAAAAATGTGAGATGGCTGTGGCTTCATAGGGAAAACTGCATTGTTCAATTCTTTTTAGTAAGAGCAAAACTAAAAACTAAAACTAATCAGTCATTCTTTTTTTCAAATGGCTGTTTTTGCTCTAGTGGCCTGTTTATTTGATAATAATTTTACAAGAAAATGGGTTGTGAGAGTGGACGAAGACATTTAGCAAAGATCAACAGGTCAGGACACGTAGACCGAGTAGAGTATTGATGCCTCTGTATAGGGGTCACGCACTCCACCCCTGCTCTTTTTATTAACAATGCTTTGGCTCTATTGACCTTTATTTGACTATCGATGGACAAGAAAGTGGGTTATGAGAAAAAGGGAACAGTCTCTACCCCTGTGCCACTGCCATGCCCACATTAATTCGTACTTGTGATGGCTTGTAGCTCAGTTGAATAAATTGAAGCTGTGTCCGAGAATTTCATGCATATTAGAGTGAAATGAGGCTTAGTTGTGCAAAATATCAGTTTATGTTAGAGTGATGGTTGTTCTTTAATAATTAAATTTGACAATTAGAGATGCCAGTAGCACAAACATGTCTAGGATAATGAGCTTTGTCATAATTTCTACCTAAATATAAAGGCAGTCCTGAACACAACAACTAAATCTGAAAGCTACAGACGTACTAAAACATATTTTTTATCCTCTGAAATATTAATGTCCTCTGCTTCGCTCCAGACAGGTTTCTACTCTTACACTGCTTTGTTTGGCAAAGCTGTGTCTTTATTTCGCTCAAGACATGAAGAGATGAGAATTGGTTTTAGCTCCCATTAGATGACAACATGAGATAACATGGTAACACAGTTACTACACTCCTGTTACACACAATTATACCTAATAAGGATGTTACCTTATCCAGATAACATCCTAATGTAGGTAGAGAAGTAAAAATTCAGAGACATGGGAGGATGTAAGCAGATAGAGGCACGACAAGGCAGAGTTGGAAAGCTTAGCAAGTGGCAAAGACAATACCCAGGTAAAAGAAAAGATGATGAGCCATCAATGGTAAACAGGTAAGAGGGGGCATAGCAATCTAGCTGACAATAAGGCATAAGATTATGACTCTCTTTTTAACAGTGTGTGGTTCCTGCCTTAAGCTGCTGCAGCATCACAGTTTTCATGTCTGGTGGAGAAACGGAAAGTCAGAAGATACTCGAAGTTAAACCAAAATTAAAAAAGGAATAATTTCAACATCAGAAAGGAAAATAGAGCTGAACACACAAACAAGAAAACTAACTAAACAGAATTGTGCTTGTTTTCTACAAGGACAGGACATATTAACAAAGGAGTGCTGCAACAACTACATCTTGAGTGCATCTGGAAATACAACCTGTGGCCATGAGAAAATGACACCAGGATCCCTGATTTAGATCTCCCACATTTTTCCATTTTCTCTTTATCAACTGCTTGCTAATGACTTTTTTTTTTCTTAATCGAGCTTGATAAAGCATGGGTCCTCAAATCCAGTCCTGCAGCTACCAGCTGGTTCAACAGACCTGAATGACATTGCTGAATTACCTCTTAGTATGTGTTCAAGTTCTCGAGTTTTAATGTCCTGGTAATTTGACTCAGGCGTGTCAAAACAGAGACACATTGAAAAACTGCAGGACACCAGTTAAAAGTTTAATTTGGCAAATGAGTCTCATCAGAATGCAATCTACAACAATGTAGTTGTAGATTGTTGCCTGCTTCAAGGGTGAGAATTAACTGCATGCCCTGCAAAAAACTACAACAATTGAAAGTTATCAGCTTTTCCAAGTTTGCCTATGTTCATCCTGAACCTATTTCCGCTTTAAACAATGGATGACGTCTTGAAATCTTGAAAAAGTTTCAGTTTTTCCTCTGCCAAAACTGAAACTGGGTTAGGTTGACCAGCTCAGCAAAGAAAATGTCAAGAAAAGAATATTGACATTCTTTGATACTGAAGTGCACAAGGACCTTGATGCACATTTCAGCCACATTTAGTTGTGTCCACTATCTAATACTCTTTAAGTCAAATTTAGAGTTTTAGATTTTGAACCAAAATGTGAGTTTGTGAAAGATAAACTTAAGTTGTGTTACTGTTTTATTCATTTTTGTTAAACCTCCAAGAGTTGAATAAACTAGAGTTTAAAAATTGAAAGAAGAAAAACACAGGATTAGGAACTATGTCCCAGAATGCTTTGCAGGATTGTTTTATATCCTGAGGTGGGAGTGTGTTGCACTGATCTGATTAACCAAATGTTTATTTTACAGCTTGGGAGTAATGTCCTGTCCTCTTGTTACTTTCATTTCTGTTGAAACCAAAAGAATTTTCTAGTCGACTTAAATTGCATTTTTAAGGCAGCAGGTGGACTTTCATTTTTAAATTAAACCACCTTCAAATGTTTTACAGTGTGCTTTAGACCTTAAATATTTCAAAATCAATCAGTTGTCAGGCACCAATGTTAACAGTACAGCACTATTAGGTAATACGTTACTGAAAGAAAGAAATGTTTTACAGTTTGGAGTTTGTTCAAGGACAAAAGCCAAAGGCATATTGGTCAGATATGATTCAACAACTGCATCACACAAACATATATTTTAGAAGCAAGCAATGGAAAATAGTTGACTAAGTTTCTAAAGCAAAACGAAAACTGTGCAAGTGTAGGGAATTCCTTAGCAGACGTCTGGGATACTGGAGCAAATGTGACAGGAAACTAAACTCATAACAAAGAAGGTAAAACATCTATAAAAAAAAAAAAGACTTTAAGGGAAATGAGAAACTCATGGCAGTTTTCAGCTTCTTCAGTAATTAGAAGAAGCTGAAAACCAAATTAAAACAGTCAGAGAGGAAATGGGTAAAAAAAAAAAGAACTACAATTATTCTTACAATAGAAAACTCACAGAATCATAAAACGTGTTAACAGATTGTCCAACTGCTGACAGAACTTGGCAAGTACAGGCTTTTTATCACTTTATATCTATGTATAAGTGATAAAATGAACATAAACATACACCTTTATATTAACAGCAAGTTCAGTGATTTAAAATGTAATAAAGCTCAAAATCCTTAACCTATTTCCAACTCAGTGTTTCTGAACAGAAGTTTTTCAGAAACACTGCACATTCGATATAATATTAAAACATAGAAAAACATATTTTCTTTTTCAATATTATTATTACAAATATTAATGAAGAAGGAATATTTTGCTGTTAAAAAGTACTTCTCTCTGCACAAGCTCAAACATGTACTACAGAAACTAAAAAAAATTTTTAAAAAAAAACACGTTGAAGATTTAGCTTTCCTGTGAATCAGTGAGATCATTTCTTGCCTAATCAGAGCTACAGACTAAAAGCTTGGACACACCTTTTCATTCAATGAGTTTCCTTTATTTTCATGACTATTGGCATTGTAGATTCACACTGAAGGCATCAAACTATGAATTAACACATGTGGAAATATGTACTAAACAAAAAAGTGTAAAACAACTGAAAATACGCCTTACATTGTAGTTTCTTCAAAGTTGCAACCTTTTGCTGTGATTACTGCTTTGCACACACTCTGCATTCTCTTGATGAGCTTCAAGAGGTCGTCACCTGAAATGGTTTTCACTTCACAGCTGTGCCCTGTCAGGCTAACAAGTGGGCTTTCTTGCCTTATAAATAAATAGTCATGAAAATAAAGGAAACCCATTGAATGAGAAGGTCGTGTCCAAACTTTTGGTCTGTACTGCATATGTGTTGAATTTCCTCTGCATTTATTGCTTTTTCTCAGAAACATTTGAGTTTTATGTCAGACAAGTTTTTTTTTACTGGATAACTTGTTGGCATGAAACCAAAATAAGTTAGCTGCCTGCCTCCTCAGCTGCTGGTCAGGCACCTTATGGTTTTATCCATCAAAAAAAAAAAAAAAAAAAAAAAATATATATATATATATATATATATATATATATATATATATATATATAAAAACATTGCAGTGTTTGGGACTAATAATAAATTAGGTTTTACTGTAGGAAGAAAGGTCTGTCCTGACAATGGTTTGTTCATGTAAAGCCTGAAAACAGGTCATATCTTTATGCCTCAGTGACACATCAAAGCTGAGGTCTTCCTGATATGAATGATGTAACGTCTAGACAAACTAAAGGACCTTTTGGAAAACTGGTCACATAAAGCCAGTGAGTTTGAAAAACAAGTTCATATATGGATTTAGTTTTTCTGAAGCTACAAGTAGACAATACGGCACAAGGTTAAATTGTTTACGTCGGAAAACATGCGACTTTATCGGTTTTGTCACCCCAACCAGTCTCTAAATTTTGATTCACTCACTCTATATATTTTAATTACTATTAATATCTAAATCATGGACTGACTTGACAGTATGCTTGGTATCCTTTATTTATGTGTCTCAAATCAAGCCATTAAGATAAGCTAAACTGTAAGTTTTGAAAAGAAAAATGCATCAGCACAGTGTTAGCACATATTGACATTTTATTATAACCAGAATTTATTAATCATTTATAAAAGAAACATAAACAGTGAAAGCTGTACAAGCATGGGGCCCAGTAGTTAAATGGAGACCATTTCCATGAAAGAGAAAGAAGAGAAAGAAAAGAAACCAAAAGGATCATTCTGATTACAGGATGACATAGACGCCAAATTATCCGAGACCCTGGAGAACGTTGGAAAATCCAGAAACCTAATCAAATATATCATAAACAGATCAAAACATGTTTAAAGAAAGAAAAAAAGTTTACCAATCAAATGTGAAAGTACAAGATATAGCTTTTGTCAGCAAAATAATTAGAGGGACTTTTTAGCAAACCCTAAAACTCAATGAGCTGAATAAAAAGAGAACTGCATAAAACATACCAAACCCATCAATATAAAAAATATACATTTTCATCAACACAAGTTTTAATTTCATGTCAATCACACTCAAAACATTTATACAGTAGATATAAAATCATGCAATGCAGCATTTAGAGCTTTATGGTCACTGCCCTGGTATAAACAGGATGACGTTATGAAAACAGCATCAAATCAACCCACATGATTAATTAGCCATAAAAACAAAAACTGAAACTTTGATGCTTTTAGAAACTGTTAATCATTAGCATAAAAGATTAGTGATTCACTAGTAGAGGTGAACAAAATTATGTCTGAAGGCTGTGTTCATAACTACACCTGTGAACCTGCTGTATCCTCCTTTTGACTAAAAACATCTGTACAACTCAACACCTATTTTCTATCCTCTCTATAGAATGTAGCACAAAGGATTAAACCAAACCAATGATGGAGAAAAGATATCAAATTGATTACAGGTTAAATAAGTGCAGTTTCACATTACTCAAATACACAAAAGACAATCCTTTTGGCTTTAGGGAAGAAAAGTTGTTTTTTTTATCTCTGTAGATAATGGGCCATCATGTGATATCTTTCTGGGAGAAAGAAAAAGGAAACGAAATGCGGTACTAAGTACATCACACAAACAAAGGCCAAGCTTTCACCAAAGACTGACATGCACCTTTCTTTGACTCAATAGTGATTAATTCCTGAAAATGTTAACAAGCATATCAGTCATTAAAAAAAAATTGGTACACACATTCTGAATAAAAACTGTTAAGAGTGTTGGCACAGTTTTAGTTCACATGAAGCAGCAGCAGACACAATGAATTTCACAATAGTTCACGGCTTATCTTTCTGAATGAAGTATTACCTCCTGCAGGAGAAACCTTTGCTGGACAGTTGGTTATTTAGATCTATTCTAAATACAAAAACTTGTTTCAATGTTATCCTTTTTTGGAGAAACAAAAGTGCCAATGCTAGTAAAAAATATTACAAAACTGAAAGGACTTCTCATCTAAAAACACACACATTCAAAATGTCTGTATGTGCACTGTCAGTGTAAAATGCACATGCGGTAGTAGTTATATTCACAACCACCCTTCAATCCAATTCAATGCTTTCCTCATAACTCTAACATAATGTCACAAAAAAGATGAAGGACAACAAAAAAACCTCTGCTGAGCTCCCAAAGGCTATGGTGTGTAGCCCAAACTCAGATGTGTCTTTCTTCTCATGTTTCCAGCTCATCTCTGGTTGGACCGAGTCCTCCTGTAATAACTATAATCAAGAATCCTATTTTGTGTTGTTTTTACATGTCTGGACCTAAATTTGTACCCCCTTCCTTTCAGCTTCTTCTCCACTCAACTGGCCCTCCTTGTTTTTGGACTTCATTCAATCTCTCTAACAATATTTGTGCCGCGTTCAGATTAATTGTGAATTTACTAGTGAATCACAGTACAAGTTATCCCTGACTATGCACAGTTTTACATTGTAAGACATTGATATCATGAATGTGGAGGTTAGCAAAGAAGGAAATGCTAATTTCGAAGGTTGGTAGAAAGTGAAAAATATAAATGCAGCTCGTTGGCTCTCCTGAAAGAAAAAGAAGGAGATTTAAGGAATTTACTACCAACTGTGCAAGAATAAACAGTACAGTTTAAAAGTTTAAGTATTACCTTAGGCAAAGCTGTCTTTGATTTCCTCAGTGTAAGGAGGAGGTGGATCTGCAGACAGGCATATTATTTAAACAAGTGTAAATGTGTGAAATAATATAAACCAAATACATTTAATTGATTCTTATAACATTGGCATGCTTACCGATTTCTTGATGTGAATGGGGAACCATGTCATGTGTCCCTAAAAGAAAATGTGAAATTTTGTAAGAATATGCAGTTGTAGAAAGTAGATGTGAACCCACAACCGCTGTTTAAGGCAAACAAGCACAGACACATCCCCCAGCACCTGAAACCTGAGCACAGATGAAAAGTCCTTATGGAATATCATTATATACACTGTAAAGGTTAAGCACTTACTATTTTACTTGTTAATAACGCTAAACCTTAGCTACCATTACCACAGATATTTCTTCCTGCATTAGTTTTTTTTTTTTTTTTAAAGAATCTGCATCTAAATTTGCACCAGTGGGGGGAGGTAACAGCAAGATGAAATAAATTAAATTTAAAAAAAGGGTTTAAGAATAGACGGAGTGAACGTTGACTCACTTCTACAAACGGTCGCACCTCTTTTTTAGGAAAAAGTAGGTGCTATGGTTTGAATGAGGTATTTTCTGTTGCAAAAGAGCTCAAAATATTTATAAAAAAAAATCTGTTTTTAAACAGATCTGCTTATTTAAAACAACAAATCTGTTTTGTAAGTTTTAGGTGCTCAAATGTCCTGGAAAACGAGGCAAACATTTTATGACGTAGCCGCTAGTAGCTGATCCACAAAATTATATTGGAACACTTCACTGTAAAAAGGCTGTAACTGTTTCTTCCACTACTAAAGTATTTTTCATAATAATGTGGAAAATGTTGTCTGCCATCAAATCCAAGAACCTGCAACTCCCAAAACCCCTTTTTAATCCTAACCTTTAGCTTGTATTGCACCAAACACTCCAGACATTGTTTCCAAGCCACAAGCGCTTACATTTTCTCCTAAAAGGAGGTGCAATTCTGTTCCCCGGTCATGTTTCCCACAGAAGAATTTATATTTGTAAATAACTGTCCAATGCCAAAGAAAAATACAGTTTAGGCTTATACATAAACTGTATAAGCCTTAGCCACTAGCCATTAACTTCAGCTAAGTGATCTACTGAAAATAAGACTGTGACAGCCTTCAACAAAATCTTACTTTAAACATTCTGAACTGTTAGTTTAAGTAAAGTAAAAATGTTGGATTTAGTCCAAGAGTAGCAGAGATTGCTGGTTAATGATGAACAGATGATTCATGCAAAGTTCCCAAATGCTGCAACAGCACTGGAATGTAAGTACGATTTAACCTTGACCAGAAAAATTTCCCGATGTGCTTAGCTGTTCTTCACAATGCTGCGCAACTAGTTGAACCCCAACGACATGCAACATTAGATGGCTCAACGGGTCTTAATGCAGAAAAACGTATTGGCAGAAATCAGTACAGAAAGGACCTCCATTTTTAACTTGGTGTTAGCCATTTATGCCCATTTGGAAAAGAATAGCAAGGTAAAGAATAGCTGTAACAGTTTGTCCAAAGATGGACGTACCCATAAGCGGAGCGGTTGAAGGCCTCCGTTTTTTTTCTGCCAGACATTTGAAAAAAGGCAAAATATACATTTTAGAGCAAAATCTACCATTTTGATAACTTTAGCCAACTTTTAACAACAAAAACAATGTTTACCGTAAAATTTGAAGTCAGGAAAAGTTCCTGGCTTTTAAGCTGCTTCATACTATCTGAACACAAGAGGTACTTTCCTAACCTGAATGGGCACTTTTCAGCTGTTATGCAAGTCTTTCCTGCAATCAATCTTTCCTCATAGTTCTTTTAGTGTTTGTAAGAAGGAAGTGATGAATTATGACCCCTGCTGAGCACATCGGCTTTAAAGAGTGGAATAAAAATGAACTGCAATTGTATCAGGCCCAATAACGTGTAGCCTCTGTAACTCTGATTGAACTACCTTTTGCCTAATTTAACAGACAGCTTGTCTTTTAAGCTGCTACCAATGTCATATTATCATTATATTTAAAAATTGCCAATTGTATAAGGATAGTGAGTACAAGATATATGGCAAGCTTAACTTAAAACTGTGACAAAAATATGTTTCATTAAAAATAAAAGTGTTCCAGTGAACTCTGTTACAAATGACACATAGGTGATCTTGCAACAGACTTGAAAGAAACTCATCAAAATTAATTTCTACAGAAGTCAGACGACATTCTGAGCTTTGCCTCAAGATTTATTTAAGCAACATCTGTGGGAGTATTGATGCAACTTTAGCAGTCATGGAAGGAAAGAGGAGATTTGTTGGGTGTACAGCTGTAAAGACGTTTGTTCTTATACATAAAAGTGTGTGTAAAACTAGATAAAAACAAAGCCTTAATTATAGTACAATTAAATATTTTAGATATGGTTTCTTTTATCTTTAAATGAAACCAGACATGCAATAATTTTTGGAGATGTTCAAAATCAGACAATCATCTACTATTGAAGTTTTCTTTTCCCTTACCTGATTTAAGATTTTATGGAAATGGTGTTTTTCATTCACAATAATCAGACAGGAGACAAGACACAGACAAAATGGGGGAAGACATGCATGAAAGGTGAGGACTGGAACCCTACATTAATAGCCCACATATATGAGGCACCCATCCTACCAATACTCCACACACTGCCCCAAAATCAGGACTGTAAACATTTTAACCGAGCTTCTTTAGATGTCATTTATCTTTATTTCAAACCACAATCCAAAAATCAAACGTATACTCACGTTGGGAACGTCTCCTGAAGAACAACAGTGCCATCAGCAATCCCACAATCAGCGACCCGATGACCAAGACTGGAGCAATTATTGTCGAAAGTGGCTTTGGTGGTTCCAGATCTGAAAGGAGCATTAAAGCATTATTGATTTTAAACGTTTTATGACATAAAACAGAAAAAGGTTTTAAGTACATGTTAAAATAAGGTATGCTGCTTCGGGTGCTTCACCCCAAACAAATAAAGATGAACGGTAGCTAGCAGCTGAATTACTGCTGATTAAAACAGTTGAATAACAAATACTAATTTGTATGGCAGATCTGAAAATTTAGATTACAGTTTAGATGGCGTCGACATTCAGTGCTGTTGAAAAGTTTTCCATTAGGAAGAGATGGAACAGTTTTTCCATAAAGTGTTACCCTGTCTCATCTTGCTTCACCTTTGTGGTAAATGTTTGTAGTTTGGATTGGCAGATATGTCTGATCAGGACATGTATCAGCATGCCAATTTATTTATTTGTGTCTGAAGAGATGCACATATACAAACAAAAAGAAACCATATTGCAGCTTTAATGAGAAACAAATTCAGCACAGTTTAGTCATCTTGTTTTGTTGAACTTCTGGTTTTGCAGTTGAACATTTACAGAACATTGGCCTTCATGAGGCCCACAGCTCCTTCACAGCTGAGTTTTCTGTTGGAAGGTTGAACCTTGCTTGGTTAAACCAACCAAAACCAACAACTTTGTTACAGCTCTGCAAAACATACCTATTGCTTTCAATGCATATGCAAGTGAGTCCACTCTGTTGCCGCTGGCATTGAACACCACACAGACGTACTCGGAGAAGGTGGATCCTTTCATCAAAGGCAGCTCGCTGGAGAGGTCAAGCAGACCATCCTCCATCTTGTTCACTGTCAGCTTTGCGCTTTTCGTCCACTCTGATTTGTTTTCATCAAACCAGCGCAGTTCACCTCTTGGGTAGCCACCAGTAGCCTTACAAATCAGAGTCTTGTAAGCATTTGGAATGTCTGTCTCATCGCTGCTGTTAACAGTTGGGGAATGGTATTTGGCTGCAAAAGCAAAGTAAAAACCAAAAATGACATTGAACACTGATAACCCAGTCAAATATGATTGACAAAATCTGGATGACATTTGAGAACCATCATCTTAAACATAGCTTTAAAATTTTAACACAAAATTTGATGCAGTCAAAAAAATTAAGATGCAGCAAAACAGCGAACATAGAATGCCAACTGAGTGAAGAAAATTATTCAAAAATAACTAATGATACACAAAAGTACAGATGTATCTAAACAAAATCTGAATACTGTAAAAACGTTCTGAATATTTTGTCCCTCATTTCAGAAAGTAAATCTCACATAGATTAAAAACACAAAGAGTGGATTTTTGAAGCCTTTTGTACTTGCAATTTTGATTATTTTGGCTTACAGAAAATTAAACCTACAGTTCAGTAAATCAGATAATTTGAATGCAATATAACATCAAAACAATCCAGGTTTTTGAAAAAAATTTTATTTCTATGCACTTAATGCTTGGCTGGGCCTCCTTTTGCATAAACTACTGCATCATTGCGGCGTGGCATGGGAAAGAATCAGCCTGTGGCATTGCGTAGGTGTAAGGTGAGCCCAACAATGCAGCTCACTTGACTACACCCCTTTGGTTCTTGGCGGATTCAGGTCAGGCCAGTTTAACAACACAGAGCCATTAAATCAGCGTTTGGTTCCTTTAGCAGAGGGGACAGATACCAGGTTCTGCTGGAAATCAAAATTAGCATCTCCATAACATTGCTCTGTTGGTAGAACGATGACATGCTCTAAAATATCTCAGTAGATTTCAGTGCCGACTGAGCTTCAGTCAACACAGCTGGTGTTGGTCCATCTGCTGGTGGACCAACACCAGCTGATGGGATGGCAAACCAAACCATCAATGGAAACTTTACACTGGACTCTCCACTTATTCTCCAGACTCTGGGATCTTGATTTCCAAATGAAATGCTACATTTATTTCTGTCTGAAAAGAGAAATTTAGACCACAGAGTAACAGTCCAGTTTTCTTCTTCTTTGCCCAGATTAGATGTTTCTAATGTCGCCTCTTGTGTCTTTGGTTCAGGAGTGACTTGACACAAGAAATGCTACATTTGAAGCCCATTTAGAGGATTTTTCTACGCTAGTTGAGCTGGATGTGCTGACTCCAGCCTTAATCCACTTCCCTAAATATGTGAATGGATATTGCTTGACAATTCTCTTATGGCTGTGGTTATCTCTGGTTCACTGTTTCCAAACACATTTTTACTTCCACTTTTGTTAACCAGGAATATGCTTGACTAAGGAACTCTGAAAAACAACAGCTTCTTTAGCTATGATCTTTTGTGGGTTAACCTCTTTGTGGACGGTGTCATCAGCTGTCCTCTGGACATTTGTCCAGTCAGCAGTATTCCCCATGACAGAGTACTGACCCAGAGAGAGAAAACATTTAAAGGCTTAGCAAACCTTTGTGGATGTTTTGAGTGATTTTGCTGTTTAGGGTGTTCTCTAAAAGTTTCCAGCATTAAACTTTCTCCAAATATTAAAATTTTCTGAGCCACTACATTTTGGCTTTTTGTTATCTGTAAAGCATAATTATCAAAATTACAACACATAAAGGCTTGAAAATTTTCCATTCTGTTTGTAATGAATCTATATAAAGTATAAGATTCAGTGTCCCAACTATTTTCACATTTTTTTAAATACTTGGATTCGCTTCTTAAAACAGTAATTTGTTTTCGTCACCTGTCACTTGGAGGGTTGTTGCTGTTAAGTCGGCACTACCACTGTCTGTCATCACCTGGCACTTATAGATTCCCTCGTCTTTCACTTTAGTGTCTTTGATGACCAAAGATATGGTCCTGTTGTTCAAGACAATCTCGTAGCCAGGATGGGGTATATTTTTCTTACCAGGTCTCTTACTGAGAACTGATAAGACCTGATCGTTCTTTTTCCAGACAACCATAGTGACCATCAAATTGGGTATCTCTTGTCTGGTTTCAACCTTACAGGTCAGCATAGACTGATGGCCGACCTGACCAATGATTGTTTCGTCACATACCAAATTGACAAACTCTGCACACAGAAAAAAGCAAAAATGAAACAAAGTTAAATTAATCATCTGAAGAATTTCATTTTTCAATGATGGTCTTTTGTTAGTTTAAACTTACTTTGTCCTGAACAGCAACAGAAGAAAATTGCCAACAAGAGGAGGGGAGTATTGGAGGCCATGTCTGTTCACCTGAAATAAAATAACCACATCAATTAAGTTTGTTGTTAAAGATTAATCAAGCTGAGAATTGAATGTGCAAAGGTTGCGAAAAGACACCCGTCACACATATGTTGACCTCACCACATAAGACAAGATTAAGACTGAAATAAATCTATGGCTCATGTCTATGGATGGAATGTAAAATTGTTGTGACTGAGGAAAGTAACAAAACTGACCAACTCAGGAGACGCGGCACCAAGATGTTAAGAAATATGGTTTAAAAACCACAAAAATGTATATTTTTGAAATGAAAGAATAACCAGCTTTTTTCCCCAGGTTGTATGAGGCAAAGTAAAGCAGTGTTTCTCATCTCCAAACTGTTGCTGTGCACTGCTGTACAGCAGACTGAAAAACTGCTACCACATTTTTGTCTCACAAGAAAAAGAGAAATCGACTTGACTCACCAACACGAGAATAGAGGACATCACCCCAGTTCTAAAGTCCTTACCCAGGCTTCCAGTAGCTCAGATAGACTTTAAAATAATTTTGCTCACTTATAAATCACTGAATGGCTTAGCACCAAAACACACTAAAGGCCTGTTGTTGTCGTTATATCAACCTTCCAGACCTCTCAGGTCTTCTGGTTGAAGTCCACTCTGCATCCCCAGAACCAGAATCAAATATGAAGTAGCAGCCTTCCATTTAATTACAGTTGGCAAACTATAAGTGGAATAACATACTGACATCACTTTTTTACCCTCGGTTAAGTGCTATGACAACTAAAAATGCTGCACTATTTTTGCTGCTGAAGGATCAATTGTTGCTTGCCCTTTTCAAATAACAGCAACTAGGTCACGTTATACATTCATTTACGTTTTTCATTGTTGGGAATCATAATTTCTATGAATGTTTGGTTTAAGTAATTATTAACTGTTATGATTAATCATTTATTATTAACAAATTATTATTAACATTTTAGTTAAACCCGTCAGTTTCTCATGAAGGAATGAATTCAGACTACTCTTCACACAACAAGTAAAAATCACTGCCTTGCTTATTTCTAATTAAGTCTGAGAATTTATTTAAAAAATAGACCAACTTTAAAGCTGAATTATCCCCTAGATAACTTATTTTTCATGCAATGTAACCACTGATGGAAAAGACAAGAATTTGCTCATATGGAATGATAAAATGAAGATGAAATCCCATTAATGAACAAGTTGTGACCAAATGAAATGGAATACTGAAAAACAACTTAAAAACTGATGAACTAATTCAAACAAGAAAGAAAAGAAAAAGGGGAATGAAAGAGAGATGAGGTAAAGAAAACTAAAGGCAGGCTAAGGCTCTCTTAAATTACCTACCCACCGCTTTGTGACAAAGAGCCATAAAACTCAGCCATGTGCTCAGGCCTAATGGTAAATTCAACCACGGATTGTGGCTTTGGCACTGCATGATAATACAGTAAATGTGTTTAAGGAAGAAGGATAATAAAAATAGTGAGAAAAGGGGCAAAGGAAGAGAGGAGAAATGGTGCAGCAAAAACAGCGACAAAGATCATAATAATTGCACCATACATCAGCACACTTCAGCCAGAGACATTAACATGTTAAAACGAGACAATATTGTATTTTTTTAGCCCAAACTGGAACGGAAAACCTGACCTTATTTTTGTGAGTGGCTCAGGCTCACTCAGATTCAAGAATGATGTCTGGTTACCGGTCCAGGAGAAGGCCCAGCCGCTGGAGCAGACGGCGTGGGCAGAGGTGCCAGAACCTCAGAGTGCCAGACACACATGTAGCTATTTTAAATGTTCTCAAGATTGCACTTCAAAAGTGTTAAAAGTCCTTTCTCTATCCAACAGACGAGCAGACAAACAAGTCACGCGGATGTCTCTGTCGAAAGGCTCCACAGACGAGGTTTTAGGATTCAGGTCTTGGTTTATGGTGAAGTCAGTTCTTATCTGATCAACTCTGAGTTTATTGCAAGGCATTACGGTTTGGAAGTGTCTCCAGAACAAGGAATAATTAGGGATGTGATCTGGTCAGTTCATCTAGAGGTCAATGAAATCCCAACATCATTTTGGTGTGAATGATTCGATTATATTTTTAAAAAGGTCACCAAACCGTGAGAATCTCATCATGCCAAAACCTTTCATAAGAACGATAAATCTTAAGCAGAAAGGAAAAAAAAAACTGGAAAAAATTCTTCTTGAGATTTTAGACAAGATTATAGTGTTTTTGATAACATGACAGATTCAACTAACCTCAAAGAGAGAAAAAACAAACCTCTCACGATGTACAAAGAAACATCATGACTTGAGACATATTAAGTGAAATCTGTAATTTTTAAAAACATGTTCCGCATGTTTCTTTGAGACGTCACATAGGTAAATCTATTATCAAAACTCAGATCTGTACTTTGTCACCGAGTTATGACTATCAATAAAGGCAACTGCAGACGACTGGCATTTCCCACCACTAAGTAAAATAAAAGCATTTGAGATTTGCTGCCCGATTTCTAAGGAGGAACTTGCTTGAATGGTGGCATGAACTATCTATCTCTCATCTCCCGTAAAGAGTAACTGGACCAATGTGAATAAAAGGAACCCTGTTTTTTGTTTTATACCAACATCTTTTGTGAAGGGTTTTCATTTTGTCAAAAGCAAAGACAAATGCAGCCTTCGAACCATCTTGCGACAAGCATCAACAGGCCACGTCGTAAGCCCTTATTAAGTTTGTCTTCACAGTTGTTTTTCTCAAACATCTCTTTATCACGCATACCAAGGTGCACTTGATATCCATCGATTCACGGACTGCATATCTTGTTGTCCCCTTGAGACGGAACATGGGTTGAAGGAATGGGCTGTCATAAGATGGAGGAGAAAGATGTCTTTAACCGAATTAGAAGATGTGCCTGACTTTTATTGTTGTTTACGGATAGAAAATTATGGGACTCAGCTGGTTCTTTATCACCATGACTGCAATTTAATAATCCTGACAGCAACAAACAGAAAATATGACTGTGTTTACAGAACTAAGCAGCAGATAGCATGATGAAGTCAACTCTATTGGAGTTCCACACAGCTAAATCTAATATTATTGATCTGATGGTATTGAAGAGACAGTTTTGGGTTTGTGAAGTATGGTGAGAAGTGGTTATCTTATCTGCAGTAAAAATCTCTTAATGCCTTCATTTAGTTTAAACTCATAAGCTAGAGTTTGACACCAACGACTAGTATAATTGGGGCCATGACATAATTGGACTTCCATTGGACTGCAATTTGAAAAAAAGACGTGAGTAATTTGGCTAAACAATATTTTATGAGCCTTTAAATCACTGTCACAATAATATCTACACTGGAAATGCAGCTTACAGTTGATATTCCTGTGTGCAACGTGCTGAGAACAGAACATGTAATGTATTTGCAGTCAGAGGAACTTTGATGTGCTGAATAAAAAAATATCAATACTAGTAAAAAAGCACTCCCTTATAGTGCTGTATAAGATTTTACACTTTTATTTCAAACATTTACTGTGACCTGAAAAGCTTACATGTTGAGTTCTCTGTCTGTGCTTCACACAGGAAAAGCGCACTGTCTTTTACCTTCATTCCCTTTGTAAATAATTATAGGCTTCAGCCTCAGCATTAACAGCAGTTTTAAACTGGAGTGGTTCCAATAAGGTAGAAGTCCACTTGGTCTGTCTCAGATTAGACTCAGCGACTGAGATCAAACTAATCTGGAATTTTACAGAACAAACACGGCAGGAGACTGGAGGAGGTTAACTGCTTATGAAGTTCTGACAAAAACGAAACTTCCTACTTGGCATAAAAATATAGTGTTCTGAAAGTAAAGTGTACAGATAAAGAGGATGTTTCTGCAGAAATATCTTCATTCATTACATCATAATTCACCCGAAGAACACAAGGATGTTTATTTTTACGTTCAAATGGAATTTTCTCTCTCAAACAAAAAGAAATTCCAGAACTGGGTCAAATTTGCAGTGCCTCGCTGAGAAATCCACGGTCAGGCAGGGTGTGGGCCTCATAGTGTCTCTCATCAGTGTTAAACTCAGGTTTAGCAGAAAGCTTGTTTTGACCAAAGATTTATACAGTAAATAACGAACTTCCCTATCTAGTTCTATATGAACCGGTTTGACCACATTTGCACAAACAAGGTCGTTTTATCTGACAAGTTCGTTTGTTCCAAGAGTCATTCTGAAAGAGAAAGTTCTCTTGAATTTTTCCATCCTCATGAGTTTAATTAAACGGGGTGTGTATGTGGGAAGGCAAGTTTTATTGCCTTGCCACTGGCTTTATTTGACCTGGTCGCTTATTTCTGTGCATGCAGATTTACATTTTAACATGTAATTTCCCACGATTGAATTTAAACCTCCGAAAAGATCACAGCTACATAGAAAGACAGTCAGCACCACAAATTGGAAATCTTAGAGGGAGGCCAGAAACCACACAATTAAGGAGGGAATGTCAGTATTTCAGTAGCTTGAGCCAACTCAGCATTTTTGTTCTTAATGGGAACCATTAAAATAAAGTACCATCTTATAATACATTATTTATGTCACAAATGGAGCACACAGGCCCCTATGTAGTAGCAAAAGTATTCATATTTTAATTCTTCGAAGCCCAGGGTGTCACAACATTCCAACTTGACTGCCAAGTTAAGAGGTCAAGCAAATGCAGAAAAGTCCAGATGCTGCAGCTGTGTGCATGGGACATGCCAAGATTGAAGCTTTCTCTTGAGAACAATCCCCATTGCCTACTTGGAGGGAAGTGATTTCTTTCAGACATTCTGTATAATCAGTAGGTTGTTCACTCCATGGAGGCTGGAAAAACAAATGATCTCACTACAGCACAAAGAATGGCCATACTTTTATCCATGAGTCCTATCTACTAGAACATTGCTCAGATAGTGTCTTTTATATAAGAGAAATGATGGCCAAATTACATCCTCAATCCTTCAATTTTCTTCACCTAATTAGAGATGGTGAAGAATACATGCGAGGTGTAATGCATACGAGAGATGTCAGTCCTTAACAGGGCCAGTCTAGACAGATAACAGCACAGACTGTTTTTGCACTGAGGGACGAAACCTTTGTACACAAAGAACCAGAGGTATATAGAAACAGTGCAAAACTATTTTCACATGGTCAGATAAAACTGGAAAACAAACTAAAAAGGATTTTGCCTTATTATTAACAGATCTAAGTGGGAAGTGCACCCAAAAAGTCATAAGCATTAATAAAAAAACCCCATGAATTTTGTTTTTCTCAACACTTTTAAATGATTTAAATAATCCTTAGGCATTACATTTTTATATATATTTTCTCCCATTCAGATGGAAAACATGTAGCCAGACTTAAATATATATGTTCACCAATTAAAAGTTACATAGTATTTCCCTATTTGACTTTTCTGATTATAATTCATAGAACTTCAAGTCATCAAACTGTAGCTCACAAATTTGAACAAATCTAAAATATATATGTATTAAAAAAACAGAACCAGGTCCGCCACCTGCAGGCCGCTGTGAACACCTGGCTGACCAACAGGTAATACTTTGTGACGCACTAATCTGACGCAATTGCTTTTATGCAAGTATACCAGCAACAAACAGGGTGTTATGCATGTAAAGTAGAATGTTGTTCTATTCCCCAGCAAGGAAAAATGTTTCTAAAGTTGGCTTTCAATTTCACAACAAGGAACAGGGATCAGAGAATAGTTTGTAAAAGTTGGAGACAAAACATTTGTTTCTTTATTTCGCTTATGCTGATTGCAAAATTCTAATCCAAATGCTGTTAGAAAGGTGAACTTAATTAAAAAGAGATTAATAGATTTTCTTTTGTTTACTTCATTAAAATGTGAGTCGAAACTTTAGTTTCACTGTAAAATAAGCGCATAGATAACCTGAATGTTTTCAACCTGCATCATAATTTTGCCCCTTTTTTTTTTTTTTTTGCATTTAAAGGCTAATAAGAACAAAGTTTCCACATTACAAAACGACACAGCTTCCTACCACCAGATGCAAAACATTCACCATTTGAATTTAACATTTGAATAAATTTGAGAGCCAGAATAGGAGATCCTTTGTTTAATACAAATGCACTACAAGCTTTTTTTTTTTTTTAAAAGTGGTCACTTTATATCAAAAGAAAAACCGAAACGGAATGTTTTATTCTTTCATCCGAATAAAAAGCGAAGGTAAAAACGCATAAGCTCGAGGTGACACGAAGGCAGTTTCACTCTCAAAGGTTAAATAACAAAATCGTCGACGGTTAAAGACGCGGACTGTCGGACACGAAACGACGCGTTGTTTTAGCTTTTCTTTCCCCCTCGACTCTTCGGTCGCCTCACACGGTTGTGCCTCAGCGTGGGGGTCACATGTATGACACATTCCACAGCGGTGTATCATTCAAAAATAATGTAGATGGTCTAATGGACTTACCACACGCTCCTCTGTCAACCCGTGAGAGCTACATGAATGGCAAAGGCACCGCAGCTGCGGCTAATAGGCTGCGCTCTTCTTGGTTTCACTTTCAGTATGAGTAAATTCAACAAGAGGGAGGGACTGGCTCGTCTCCACAACATCCCATAATATAATGAAATACAGCAGATGGAAAATGTTTGCATAAACAGGCCTGTCCAAACTGGTTTCACCATAAGGCGCTGTCCAGATCAATTTATCTGGGCAGACTGAGGGGACCTATTATGCTTCTTTAAAAAAAAAGTTCAGATAGGTTTTTGAGCTATAAAAAAAAACATGCTCCTTACTCCCCATGTTCACAGAGCCTCTGAAGAAAAGGTTCTGTTTCCTTTTGTTTTCAGTTTAGTATGGTCTTCAGGGAACTCCTGGGGATAGTAGTTCCCCAGCAAGCATTATTGTTTGCTGAGCTCTGAGATTTGGAGTCCAAATCAGAACAAGACTCTTGAGACACAAGAAGCCAACATTGTAAGTCACGTTTTGTAAGACGCTTGATAGATTAATTCTGAAAATTCATCTGAAACCGGTCTGAGGAGGTTCAGGGTTTGGCACATGTAAAGTGTTTCACTATTTTTCAGACGTGGCGAAACAGAAGCACGAGTTATCATTTCCAGCTCAGGCGAGACAATGGAACCAAGTTTGTCAACATTTTACCTCACCTTATCATCTTCTTAGTGACGGCTGAACGTGACAAGTTTCAGACTGGAATTAAAAGAAGTAGACTAGACCATCCAGTTTATTTAAAAAAAATCCCTGCCATTCTTGATTCTTCTCTTTGCAGTATGAGTGCAGTTTTCTTTAATAGTTTTGGTCTGTTCCAGTTGTTGCTTCGAAATACAGTTGTGTTCCCCCAATTAACTCAAATGTGTCAGTTAATCTATTAATGGTTTCTAAAGCCACGTCGTTATTGTCTGGGCTTTCTCGGTGTTTAAAGAGATAATTATTTTTTATGTAAGCTTCTCAATTTGGAGACATTCATAAATAAATATCCATTCTTTCTCTCGTTATTGTGGCACTTAGCAAATGCAAATAATTTTGATAATCCTGATTGACCTAACCCGGAGGTTTCATCTGATTTAACTTAAGACAGTGAAAAGTATCTAGTTTCAGCTGTTTACATTTACAAATTTTCTCCACTTTCAGACTTTGCAAGCTCGTCATTAATGCAGATTGTTTTGGCTTTTTTACAATCCACCACAAAAAAGACAACAAAGATCTCCCTGATTGGACATAATCTATTTGTAAACAAAACATGAGCAGAATCCCTCGAGCAGACAGAAAAACACAACTGGGCCAGTTCACGGTCAAAACTGATCTTTAATGTTCAGTTCCACTTGTGCCATTTCTTCATTTCAGATTTCTGCAGTGACTTACATCCAGCATGGCCACTTTAAGGATGCAAACAGACATGTCTCACATAAGAAATGCTTAAAGGAAACACATCACAGGAGAAAAACATCATGTGTCTGAACTGTTTGGTTAATTTTTTTTTCTTCCCTTCTTCGATGACAGCTGGTGGACACAGCGGTTATGCACACGGGTGCTATGGACTGAATACTGTCACATGAAATGTACAAAACGATTGTTCCAAACTTCCACTGAGCAGGAATAATGAGCTATATCAGGGTAAAAGGGTGAAAGAAAGGCCGGGCTGTCATAAGGTCACTTTTCAAATCTAAGATACACTTAGAAGTCAGGACCAAGAACATCAACAAAACTGGATGTTTCAGGTAAGTAGCGGTGTGGCACAGTTCAGATTGAACTTACATGTAAAACATGGGGAGGGTTTGGGGTTTCTATAATCTAGGGTTCGTGGCTGCAATTTTAATGGAAAGAAAATCTGTTTCCATACATGGGATGAAAAGTACCTCCATCTTTCAGAGTAAAATTTATGTGGCTTCAGTGTGATATCAACACTATTTTTAGTACAAATACTTCAACTTCATGCAACAACCATACAACAAATTATTGTAATTTAAAAAAAAAAAAAACTTAAGAGGTGAAATTAATTTAAAAAAATCTTCACAGTAAAGTTTTTTCCTCACATTCATACAGACCAGACAAGCATGCAAGATGGGAGAAAAAATTAAACAGTACAAACAGCAGTTACTGTATTAAAATATATGATCGAATCGCCCAGAGCTTGTGCTGCTGAAGTAACACTAGAGTTTTACGATGGGCTGTTGTTGTAAGCAGTATGAGCCTCGCACCCTGCTAGGCCGCTCTAATTTCAGGGGCAAAGGCCGATTTCCAACCATAAAAAATAGGAGTACATAAAGTGCTTCTGTTAAAATAAACAATAAAAACAGTACAAAAACAGCTTTCCAAAAACAGGTATCAAAACAATGCACTTGGGGATATGGAGAAGGTGGGTGTCTGCTGGACTTTAGATGTTTCCTGAAAAATGAGCCGATTTTTGTTTTGAAGAGAAAACAAAAAAGATGAGTTCAGGGATGAGAGGAGGTAAGGAGGAGAAGTTGTGTGGCGTTTAACCCAGGATGAGGCTGGACTTGCCGCCTGGAGGATTTCGGCGACCAGGTGGTCCACCTGCGGCGGGCTCCTCAGCCTGCGGGGGCTCCTCCTGGGGCTCTGGAGCCGGATTTGGTTCTGCAGCGATGTTTTCTGAAAACATGGACACATGAGTCATGTTTGTCGAAAGAAAACAAGATGGTAACACCTTTAACCTGACCACAGCAAACACACCCTTCTGGATTTCCGCCTGGTTCTTTCTGATCATTCTTGTAAAATCACCTTCACGGAAATCTAAACATGCCTCTCCTCTTTAATGCCTCTTTAGACTAAACTAACCTGAATAACTATTTTGCAGTCTGGGAACAAAAAAAAATCCCTAGCTTATTTTTAACAAGCACTGATTGATGTGCTTAAAGCCATCAATAAGTGGACGTTACAGAATGGAATGAGGAAAGAACCTACTTACCATTATCACACACAGAATTATCTCCATCCTAAAAAAAAGACAAGACAGAGAGATAGGAGGTCAGCATACTTTTTTAGCCTTTTTTTTTTTAGCAGCCCTCGGCTAAAAAAAGCAACAGGCCTGAGAAAGCTGTATACACGATGACACCTCTGTTTTTTCCAGTCTATATATAATTCCCCTGAACGAACTGATGCAAAAAACGACACATCATTGCAAGTCTGAGAATGTTAAAACTGAAATGTCAAACACCCGCCTACAGTGGATCTCAGACATGTAAATGCCTCTTAAAATGTCAGGTTTATTAACTGACACTGATAGTTTGGTATATTTTTTCTCCTACGTGGGGTAGGCAAGCATATTTCTTTGCTTCAGTCTATTCAGTTTTTGGTAAATTATAGGTTTGCAAATTAATATTTTACTGTTTTCTTTGTGTAATGCTGTTAGTTTACCAACATAAAGTGTAACTGAACATGTGTTCTGTACAGTTGAGCTAAAAATAAAACAATCTATTGGGTTGGAAATATGAAGAAATAAAAAACTGCAACAACCTGATGTTACATGAATGTAAATATTAAAACTAATACTTTGTTGAAGTACCTTTTGATTGAGGTTCTGTCTTCTTTATTGTCACGCCGATCAATCAACCATCAGTCTGATTAACCAGAAATAAACTTCAGCTGTTCAAGTAAGATTTGTTTGATATTAGCACCCTGTAGCTAATGCCATTAGTAGCAGAGAGAATCACATCACTTGACCTATGACTTTATTGATAAATACTTTGTAGTTTGTCACCCTAAATCTCTTCATTCTGTTTAACTCCCTCTTTCATTGAAATTGTCTAGGGTTATCACGCATGTCTTATATTTTCCTTACCTGGGGAGTGCCTCTGTAAACATAATGGATTTATGAAGCAGACACCAAACTGGAAAAACTACTACACTCACTCTCAAACTAAAAGGAAATAATAGGATTAGTTCTTTGGGGCTTTCAACATCTATTCAATCTCTACGAACATAAATCAAAGCTTTGACAGTCAGGTCTCCATACCATATCCTGATGTTATGGCTATTTTACTACGGGGCCTAAAATGAAAAATTAGAGCACCAATAAAAAACAGCCTAAGCTTCCAACTGTATTATGGTGTGATAAAACCAGACCAGAACCTTAAGGACCACGATTCATGTCTGTCACAAACAAAACTAAGCATCAATAAAGAAAACTTTGTCCTATACTGAAACATGAGATTGACACCATGCTGCTCTGGCGCACCTTTTCTTTAGCTGCATCAGTCGAATTAAACGTGTCACGTAAAAGATGAAACTGAAGAGCCTGGTTTTTGCGTGCTTAATTTTAAGCAGAATATCACAGTCAGTGAAACATATGAACTATACTTGATAATAATGCTTAAAAAGTGTGCTGATTGACTTCTTAATGTTTCTTATAGCCTATCTTTACAAAACGTTTGTGTCTTTAAGCCACAGAGACGAATACCCAACCTGCTGATGTCCCATACAAAGATAAACGTTTAAAAATGAAGTGAAAAATATTTACTGCTGTTATGATAGAAAGAACATAAAATACTTTTTTCACTACACTCATCACAAATTTATTCATGAGGTTTAAAATATCATTTATCAAGTTGGGTGTTTTTAGCAGCCATTTTTAATGTCTCAATGGTCATGGTTATTGCAATCCAGTGTGAGAAAACTAGCAGTTGTAGTACCACTACTACAACTAGTACAATAAACCTGTGTCACCATGAATGTTTTGTTTTAGATAACAATGACAGTTCCCTTTTTAGATCTCACCAACTATGAAAGTAGCCGTGGATCCTTTTTGCAGTTTCATTGTTTTCTGTCTGAACATGAAAGTTTATATGACTGCACTCATCAATTAATGTGTCAAAGAGCAAGGGGTTTTTTAAAGTGTGAGAGAGCAAATAGACAACCGTCCCCCTCCCCGACTTCACCCACCAACACTATCACAACAATTTCTGGACATTTTGTGCTGTGTCATTGCTGTTTCCATAAACGTTTCATTAATGTTGTGGGGTTTACCCGCTTTAGCTACATGTAGCGCCACACTATTTGATGCTTCAGTTTCCTTTTCATTTACAGCGCTGAAAGCATGAACTACTTTCTGTTGTGACTGGAGTTCATTTATTCTCCAGTAAAAAAAAACCCATTTAATCCAGGATTATTGCTGACAACACCAGAGCACTGGATCTGGATTTGAGCATCTTCAGATCCAGCCCATGAAAATACAAACTTCACTTCCATCTTTTTTTCTTTTTTATCTTGCATGGTCTAAGCTGTCTCCTTACTCCCCAAAACTTTATGGCACAGGTTTGGTGAAATTGACTAAATGTTTGCAGTTACTTTTTCTGGGGTTTTTTTTGGGGGGGGGGGGTTTCCCCCCATATCACGCCCCCTTTGGTGCTATCGCTGAGGCTTGAAAAGCCCTGCTCAGTCACATTCAATTTTGTAGAAAGGATTTAGTAAAATAAACCACCAACATTAACAAATCATGGCATGACATGAGACTGATGTCCTACAGGTATAAACATGTTGCTTTTGTACTGGAGATCTAAAGTTTTTTGGGGTTTTTTTGCTATATATGAATCAACAGGCCCATAAAAGAGTTTACATGTGCATTTAGTTGAAAGTCCATGAGATGTTGTTGCTAAGAATACTTAGGAACAACATTTCTGCCTGTTTCCATATCACTACTGTGACTAGAAATACAGAAATACAGTACTCAACCCAACTAGCAGAATATTTGATAGCTGTAACTCAAGCAGTAAAAGCAGAAGAAAATTGGAGGAAGACAGAAAAGGTGAGTTATACTTCATGTCTTCTTCCAACACATCTTTACCAATTTTGTATAACAGTACAATATTTATTCCAGGCTCATAGCCCTTATTTTTTGTTTAAAGCTTGCAGGATTTAATTTTTACAGTTTTTGCTATTGCTTCTATTTTCTGTAGTTGCAGCATTTTTCTTGTTTTTTGTTGGTTGTGGGTTTTTGCTTCATTTTTCTATGATTGCAGCATTTTCTTTGCAGTCAAAGAAAATGCTACATTTGTTTTTTGTGTTTATGTGTTTTGGAGATTGTATCGTCCATGTGTTCGCAGCGTATTTCGCCGTCTGCACCCAGCTGTATAATTGGGGCCCCTTCAACTTTATGCAAAGTTTAGTGAGTTGCTTGCTCAGAAAAACAATTGTTTAGCTTTCTCCCTCAGAAGAGCACGGCTCTTCAGTGTCAACTCACGCAGTCTGGAAATGAAGGAGTTTTAAAGTAGGTTGTCTGTGCTGTGGAAAAGCCACGCTTTAACAACTGCTTGGCCTGTCTCTAAAAGTGCTTCTTCCTTCACTGATTGTATGATTTATTTCTTTACATTATCTTCTCATCTAAGTGCTAGAGAAGACTATGAACCTCACCCAACTTCCTAAAACTGCCTTTCGTACAGTTTTAATTCTTCCTCCTCTCCCTGTAAAATTTGGCTTATATATTCTGACACTCTATGGTTGCCTCTGGGGCAGGTTGGTGGGTTGTTGGTTGGTTTGGATGACTTCAACACTCCCAGGTCATCCAAGTTGAAAAGCTACCCGATTCTCAAATTAATGTTTACGGTGAAAGAGGATCAGAATGGTAAATTTACTTCCTTCCTTCTGTGGTTGTGATGTTCTCACTTCCTTATTTTTGCCCCAGACAAACTCATGATCGGCGTAAAGTTCTTACTGTGGCAGGAACCTCTCCAATGTGATTGGTGCCGTGGTTGACGCCTCTTCTCAGGGGAGCCGACGGCTCTCCGCACAGAACACCTGTGGGTTTTCCTCCTGAAAGAGCAGAAAGCGATGAGAGAGATAAGAGCCGTCTTGTCAAACGCCATTTGATGGATGCTTGTTGTAGCTGGGAAGTCTTGTTTGCAGATGAACGTTAACAGCATTGTTTACATTTTCTGACAGATCCAACAGCTTCTCAAACGTTTACAGTGTTGAACACTGAATAACATGCTGACAGCCGTTAACCTTTCACAAACATCATTTTGCTTCATTTTTCTTGTTCTATAAACCAACATAAAAGTCTAAATAAATAAAACTCCACAGAATAAAGTCAATATAAATAAATTAATTACCAGCTATCAGTAGTTAACATTAAAGGGGAAAAAAATAATTCACTGTTTCCTTCTAGTAGTCTCCAATTTGCTTTATCTGTTCAACTATTAACTTTATATTTGATCTACATAGAAGCTACATCTGGTCTGGTCTTCTTCTTCCTGGAGGGGGACATCGGCTGAGATAATGCTACATCCTGATCAACTCTATCTGAAGAAAAAAACAAAACACCAGAATATATCTGGTTACCACCCTCAATCTTTTGAGCATGGTGGTGGTGGCATGGATGTTTTGTTGCAGCAGGAACTGCTTGACTGGTCTGCATTGGCTGTGAGAAGACAGCAGCCAAATATAGATAAATTCTCCAAGAAAACCTCTTTAAGAGAGCATTGAAACCGAGCATGGTAGGATCGGCAGAGAAGAATGGTATAAAATATGCAAAAACAGGTGTGGCTAACTTGTGGAGACATATCCAGCAAGACTGTTGTTGCAATCAAATACACAATTGTATCAATCTACAAGTGTATCTGCTATTTTAAAATCTTCATATTCTTTATGAATTTTTGAAAGCCTGTTTTTACCTTTTTATTATCACCAATTTTGAGTAGATTTGTTTTTAAGTTAGGACTTTCAGAACAATAAGACTTGGCAAAATGATCTGATCCCATTATGACCCGATCAAACCTAAAGAACTTGTTATGGTAGATATTTACTGGAAATGGATAACCACATTTATTTACAGAAGATTACAAAGTAAGTATGAACAGATGCATGGTCTGCAGAGAAGGTCAGTCAGTTACACTAAACACTTAAGCATGAAAACACTAAAACTGTAATCACATGCTCAGCACTCAAAATTCAGCTCTCACGGTCTGACTCAACCAAATTTCAAAAAGGATAAGCATTGTTCTGGGTGGTATAGCTGTGTCTGAGGCTCTTCTTGTTTTATTGTGAATACTGAGAGTTGGGGGCAGCAAAGCGGAAAGTACAACCCACAAACTCAAAACTGAAATTGAAAGTTATGACCCGACATCGTGACCTTCATTTTATTCTTTGTCACGTCCCACTCCCATCCTAATACGCTTTGGAAACTTTTTTTTTTATTTTTTATTAAAAATTCCGCTTCCACACCAGCTATCATTACAATCGGTCTTTTCACAATCTTTATTCTGACCCGAGACAGAAGAGCACTCATTTTCTGCAGTGTAGGCTTTTTCTCAGACTTTTGCTAAAGCCTCTGCCAAAAGCTGAGTACAGAAAACACTGATGAAAGTCATATCAGTTTCTGGAATTTAGCAAGTTTCTATAATGACAAACACTTGCTTGTTTTCAAACAGGTTTTGCAGGGAGCCAAACCTGAAAGGTTTTAGCTTTTTAATCGTCTTTATTGAGTCAAATCTCTCAGGCAAATATGAGATTTGCCTGAGAGATCTCATGTGGAGATCTCTCTCCACATATGTGAGGAGAGAGAGCTCTCCTTGCTCTACATCAACCCTCACACATGTGGACAGTGTTTTAACTCCACAGAATAAAGTCACACATGTGGACAGTGTGAGGGTTGATGTAGAGCAGAGGTCGGCAACCCAACATGTTGAAAGAGCCACATTGGACCCAAAAAACGAAAAACAAATCTGTTTGGAGCCGCAAAAAAGTAAAAGCCTTATATAAGGCTTATAATGAAGGCAAAACAGGCATCCTGGAAGGAATGACGCACCACGTGACTCTTCTGTTGTACGATGGTGCTTTATGTTTAACTCGAAAAATCTGCCCCCAAATGCAGTTTGCATAACGACGATCGCTCTTTGTAAATAATCACCGTTAAGCATGTGATCAAAAAAACAACAAGCGGAGTATAATAAAATGACAGCCTTTTGAAAACGTAAAGTATATCAAATTAAATTAATAGAGTTTAAGTTCAATTTCCGTGCAAATGCCAAGCAAGTCAGTGCAATAATAACACATAGCAGCTTCCTCTTATCTTTTGACACGCAGCCATGAGCAACCCGACCGAGCAACGAAACAAAAATATCGCTAAGTGTGATTCCAAATGTATACCGATGAAAATTACTGTATCACTTATATCTATTTGTATGTTTTCAGTTCTTTTTTTTTATTATTTTTTTATTTGTAGGTTTGGCTTTTATTAAGGTGCGCGCCAGAAAGTACGGTACTCTTTTAGTTATTTGACAACTTGTCGCTGCAGAGCGAACATTCAGGCAATTCTTTCACACTGGCAACTAATGCAGATGATTCGGTCCAAGAATTGTAAAATTTAATATTTCTTCTACACATTTTTATAGCATTGGAAAACGTTAAGAATGATTGTGTCGTGTTTGTCCTCCTACAGAAGCCATATTAAAACAAAAACTATATTTTCCACACCCATCTTTTCCCATTTTTAAACATTTTTGATGAAGCTCCAAAGAGCCACTAGGGCAGCGCTAAAGAGCCGCATGCGGCTCTGGAGCCGTGGGTTGCCGACCCCTGATGTAGAGCAAGGAGAGCAGTCATCTAGTTCAATAAGTCTTTATCACAGTAAGCTCCCTTTTTTAATTTCTCCCGTCTCTATTCTGTCAGATTTTCCATGTTGAGACATGTTAAACAAAAAAAAAAGTAAAAGAGGCACAATTAGGGACATCATTAAGAGAGTTCCTGCCTTAACAAGACCTACTATCCATTTCTCTTCAAAAAGCAGAAAGGTATGCTACAAACTAATTACAGCTGCCTAGAATGACAAAGTCATCTCCACCTAGAAATAACATGCACTACCACAATGGTTTTGGTGTTTTCTTAAAAACTGTCATTCCACACACCATTTCACCTGTTCCACTAACAGGACACAAATCCCACAGATAGTTTGAAAAGCAAATTTTAAAAAACCTGTTCACCTTGACGCTTTATTTGTAGAAACAAGAAGGTGAATCAAAGAGAAGATGAAATGGTTTGAGGAGTACATAAATGTTATTGTTATTGTATAAATGTTATAGAGATTATTTTATTACAGAAACACTTCATGACCTTCAGTAGAGGTCAGCAATGTGTTCCTAACAAATACATTGATTGACAGAACCAATCTGTCAATCAATATGAACCATTGAAAACTGGTTTAATGCTGATCCAATATTGGAGGTCGAATAAAGACTTCCCCATTAAACACAGGTACACCACAATAATTTGGAATATTGCAAAAAACTACAATACTTTTGTAACTAATTTGTGAAACTGATGTAAATTAATGATACAAAAAGTGAAATACTTCAAAGCTTTGGTTGGGGGTTCTTTAGCATGAATAAAATTTTTGATCTGAAGACAACCAGAATGCGGTTCTGCTGAGGTGTAATGGAAGCTCAGGTTGCTTCAGGTCGTCTGCACAGTTGGGTCTGGTGTCGCTCATCTTCCTCTTGACGGTATCCCACAGGTTCTCTATGACTTCAGCTAACTTGGATTCTGTGCTTTACCACTTTTTCATTAGATCCTGGGACTACCGTAAAAGCTGCAAATAAACTGCAAAATTCACATTCATCTGAAAATATGATTTAGATTACTGAGCAGCAGTCCAGTTATTTCTATCTACAGCTTAGAAGACCGACATTCATGTGGATCTGACTCCAGTCTTGGTCCTTTCCTTCCCAAATTTTTGAGCGGATTTTGCTTGGTAATCCTCTCAAGGCCGAAGTTATCCCTGTATCTGGAATGCTTATTCCCACCCCATCTCACAATGTTCTAATTTTATTGGATACCAAGTTTTGAGTTTTTATTATCCTTAAGCCATAATCATCAAAATGACAAAAAACAAAGACTTGAAATAATGTACCTTATGTGTAATGAGTTTATGTGATATACGAGTGTCATTTTTTGAAATGAGCAACAAAAAATATCTAACTTTTTTTTACAATATTCAAATTTTTTAAGCTATACCTGCACTTATGATCATATATTTATAATCAGGTAAAGATAAACTCAACACACAAAGGTTAGTAAATGTAGCTTTAATACATGTGTTGGGTAAACACATCTGTCATTTTTAAATCCAGTCTGTGCCTTAGACAATTTTCGTGTAAGCTAAAGTATCCTTGTTCTCAAAAACAAGAACAAATTTAACAGATTAAAAAAATCCCTTTTGACGACAGTCAAGTTCTTCCTATTTTAGATAGAAAAGTAGAAGTAAAAGAAGGAATTGAAAAATGAGGTTCAACTTTCTCAGCGAAGTAAACAGTGCCGGAACTAAAGGGTATAGCTAATTGTAAGAGGTTAGAGGAGAATGAAGGAAATGACAGACATGTCAGAAAGTTTCAGTGCGCACTCAGCCTATCAGAAAATATTCTTTAAATAACCCACGGAAATGTTGTTGTGCTCGTCAATCACACTTCTTACTTAATGCTATAGACTACTGCTTTCTAAAGAGGAGAGACAGACTGAGGTGTCTGTTTAAATTATTCTAAAATGTCCATAATAAAACTGTGTAATGCAATATTAACCCTTTAAAAAGAGAGTTCAACTGTGGTGACTGAACTGATAAAACAGAGGCATTTAGTAACTTTAAGGTCGGTTTTATCAATCATTATTTGGTGAAAGGTACTAGAGTGGTTTCATCAGAAGAGAGCAAAAGGAAGATCATAAACAGAGATCTAACTAACATTCTCAAAAAGATCTTTAAAAAAACATTCACATGTACTATTTATAACTGCTAAAAGATTTCTGCTAGTTCAAAAAGTAAAAAATAAAATAAATACATATAAAAACTTGTCTACTTAGTATTATATACCAGTTTTCTCAGACTTCATGTACAGTTTTTTTATTTCTATGAATTAAAAAGGCACCAACTGATGAGGAATAAAAAGCTAGTCAAGTTTAAAGTTAAATGTTTTTAAATTAAAATTAGACCACTTGAATTAGAGCAGCTGAACGTCAAACAAACAACTGCAGGCATAAGGCATGTTTATTTTGCTCAATAGTTGTAAGAAAATTGTAAAAAGGGATTGGCTCGTCACGTGTCCTGAACCTTTTGTAGAATGATAGGATTTAGACCTTTGAACAGGAAGTTTGAGAACCTTTACTTTAATGGAAACTAAAGTTAAGTGCTCCCTCTGGTGTGTAAAGAATTTGCAAAAAGTGGATTATGGATTTCTCTGGAGAACTTTTACTTTTCTTTTACAGCTCTCTTTGTCATTAATTTCCTAAACAAACAGACTGAACAATGAACCACGTCTTTCTTACTCTTATGTACATGTGATAAGAGCCAGACTTATTGTGCTACACTGACATCTGGTATTTATCTTTAAAGGCTTGGCTCTCTGCGGTACATCACAGGTCAGTGACATTGTCTCTGAATTAAAAAGAATGGAAAACACATTAGGAGGGAAATTCCACTGGGAAAAAAATGGGAAACTGAAGTCAGTAAGCTAAAAATGATTTTAAAATACTTGGCAGTCTTGTCATGTTGTACATTCAAAATCAGGTGGCTAAAAAAACTAGACTTCAAGGACTGATAAGGGAAATGTTAAACACCTGGGCTCTTGAGTCAGACTGAACGAGAGTCAGATAGCTGTCAACTGGCATATTTGAGGGAACATATTCTAAATGTTACATAGTTATAAATGTACCTTTAAAAGTCGTCGGATTTTTTGTCTTTCACAAATGTTTACAGAATTTTTCATTCTGAATTTTTACAATAACAAATAGAGGCTAAGATATGGATGTTAGCACATTTATATCCGTTTTTAATTTAGCTTTAAATAGAAATTTGCATACTGTATGCAGACTGACTTTAAAGACATGAGATAGCAGCTCAACAAGAAATATATTAATGATTTAATATCATGAGACCTTATATAACGTGATCTTGTTACGCCCTCATTATATCCTAAATTCAAGACACATACAGTAATGTGAACTTGTTCGAGCAACACAAATACTTCAGCTATGTCTCAGGTCATGATACCCCTGGCTTGGAGGCTGAAGATAAAAACTTCATAATTTTCCATAACCTTTCCACTTACCTTAGATTTTTTTGAAAGTCCTCAATCAAAAAAGTAAAGCTATTAATTTTTGTTTTCTACAATCACAACAAACTTTATTTATTCAGCATCAGAAATAAATTGTTTTGTTTTTTTAAAGCAAAAATTGACATAACATAAAGCTGAAATTATGTTAGAAAAGTAAGCAAGCTCTTACCTGGTGGGTTGTTCCTTCGATTAGCGTAAGGGTCTTCCGGCTCTGCGAACACACTGGACGCCATCTTGTTTTTTCTGACCGGCGGTTTCTCCTCATCTGCCCCAAGTGAAATGTTGGAGCCGCCACCAGGAGGGCGCAAAACCCTGGAAACACATTAAAGTCACTGCTATCAAACTCTGGATTTTTCTCTTTTATTTTCCAATTTTGTCATTTTCCATTGTGAGATTTTCAGTTATTCAAGAGACATTACATTAAAACAATAAATGCAAGACAAACAACTTTTAGACAAATACACGTGCGTTTGAAGAAAAAGCATGATGGCCTTTTTTGGGGGCCATTTATTTAGTTTTAGATTTTCTTCAGGTAAATTCTTAAACTGAAATGATAAAAAATGGTTTAGTATTAAAAAATCATCAAGAAACCAGATAATTTTCAGTTAGACCAATCCTAACCAGCTGAAAAAGGTAAATATCCAATATTTTTTTCAAACAGTGAACGCTACATAACCATGAAAAAATGTCACTTTGTAACAACTTCATTTATGGAAGTTGTTACTAAGGGAAGAAGACTCAACTATAACCACATTGTTTTGTCTCATTAGTTCAAAAATAAGAAACTGAACCAAGGAATTCAAATAATACAAAGGCTGAATGGTTTACAGCAAAATGTTGTACCTCGATTATTAAAATTCCTCAAGGAAATTTTCACTGCCTCAAAGCTTTGTTAATTTATGTTTCATTATTTAGCGCACTGTGTTCCGGCTGGGACATTATTTGCATTGCGTGGAGCTCTCACTTCCGCCTCTGAGTTGTGGCGAAAGCTAAGTGTCAGCAGCATAACCGCTAACCCTTAGCACTAACATAACCCATGGGCATTTTATTGATTGATGATAATGCCTGGGTTTTTATGTTTTTGGAGGACCAATAAGCATCCTTAAAACGCTTGGCGCGACATCTGGAGTACGGCAGCCTTTCTCCTCCGGGAGCTGATGGTTCAGAGCGAACGGCGGGAAGAGTACTGCAGGAGTATTTATACAGGTGAGCGGATAGACTGAACACGCTGGAGTTGAGGCATTTTTTAGCGAAAGAATTTGTGAGCCTGCCTCTTTATTATTAAATTTAATAGAATTTCAGATTTTTGTATAACTTTTCTTCAGGTTAACTTAGAAAGCTATTATTGTTGCAGGTTCATTTTCTAAACTAGAAAAAAGTAACTTTTAGGGATGCTCAAATGTGGAAAAATTGGACTGATATTGATATCTAATAGTAACTCTACTGTAATTCAAGATTTACCAATATTTTATCTTTTTTTTTATCTGATTACTTGATTAATTGTAAGAATAATTGATAGATTTCTCAATTACTAAAAAATTATTCATTTACAACCAGCCTAGACGATATTGTTTAGATTATATTATGTGCAGTATTAAAAAAACAAAAAACAAGACATTATTTAACATCATGGATGACTGATCAATCAAATTCAATCGGACCAAGTGGTGTTTACAACAATGACAAAAAAAATGCCATTGACACAAATTTGCTATTTGGTTTCTACCTGTATATGTCATTGTTTCTATAGTACACTAAAGAATAATGAAAGCCACAGGTTCTGAATGTCAAGGCTGTAATCACTACCACTTTTGCCTTGAGATACAGAACTCCATCCTGCTGAATCATCCCTAAATCTTGCCTGGACTCTGAGAAAAAGTTCTTCTTAGAGTACATTTGTTTATGGCAGTAGCTTTAGGCAGTTTTGTCAGAACCAAACTCACACATGGATTGTATCAGGATGTTTCATTCTTGGCACAAAACAGGGTGCATGACAGCACTCACATTTTCTTCACCACACAAATGATTTTCGAGAATAATCAAAAGTAGATTTCATAGGAGAAACTAACTTTGCATCTGTCTTCTCTGGTGTCTGTTCTAAAGGCCCTGGATTTTCACTCTGTTTTTCTTAAATAAAAGTGACTTCTTTGCTGCCACAAAACCTTTTTCTTAAATTTTGGGTTTTACTGTGTGTGGCTACATGTTCATTAACATGTAAAACAGAGCAAATGGATTGTAATACTAGGTGTGAAAGGTAATGCTTTATGATGCCTACATTTGTCTCCCTTTCAAGAACATCTGACACTTTTCTGTATCAATTAGTTTACCATTAGAACAGAAAACTTTGAGCTCTCATAGAATCACATGTGTTTTTAATTTGACTATTAGGAGAAATAACATCAGCTAAGCTCATGGTCTACAGAGAAAACAGGGCGCTTGAGTTTGGCACTTGTTTTTTTTTTTTTTTTTTTTTTTGCTGAAATTACTAAAAATTGCAAAAGCTTGACACAAATAAACCATTTACTGTAATTTTCCATTTTACATGTGGCATCCACAAATTCCTGTTTCATCTCATTTTTTGTTTTGTTTTAACCCTCTCCAGGCAGATGTTGCAGATTTGCAACAGCTCAGTGCGACTTAGCTAGTCTTTGCAAGTAATTTGAGCCTGAGAGGGTTAAACAAAATATTTTTGGATATAAACCATTTGATCACACTCCTAGCTGATTTTGAATCATACTGATTTGATTGTATAATTCTCTGACCAGTTTGTCATGTGAAATGGCTTGAGAAAAGGTTGGTTGTGAATTGTGAATCTATAGGCCGCACATAGTTTGGTTTACCTCTCTAATTACGTCGTTATAATGTGCTAACTTGTTCACGTATTTTCAGGAGGGAAAACACTAAACATCAACAATTGTTAAATATACATTATTCAGTGCTCAATATTTCTGCAGCCTCAGCAGATTTCTAATGATCCAGATTAATTCAAATCCCACATGTGAAATAAAATGCACACGTGTCAGGTGTGGCCAGCTATAATGTGGCCCTTGTTATCATCAGGCAACATGCTGAGCAGACTGATTCTACATCAGCTGTCGTCTTGACAACTGATCTGAAATGAGCCGAGACCCCACCCTAATGGAGTGACCGATCTGGTGTATGAAATCTTTCTCAGACTGTAAACACGACCGCTCTCTCTCTCTCTCACACACACACACACACACACACACGCGCGCAGACTCGCGGAAATGTAAAAGGACCGTAGAGGTTAGCACCGCGCTGTTAGCTGGGTAGCATTTTTTTTTTTTTTTACAAAAGGGATGGTCCATACATGCTAACTTGCTAGCTATGATTAAAATGCGAATGTCCCGTAATAAAATACCAAACTGCAGGTTTGCTCTATCGCATTTTAAACATATTAAACGGTTAGTTAGACATCAAATGAAGCCTTTCAGAAATATTCCATATTTTCGTTAATTATACGTTGGACCGTTGGGGTGGTCAGGATGCTGAACGTATGGGCTAAAGCCTTCACGTCGGTCTGATTGAAGCCTTTTATTTACCTGGAACTGCTTTTAGCACCGGGCTCCATCCCCTGAAATGTCGTGGTAGTCGTCATTTCTGCACAAAAAACGCCGTACGCTAGTAATAAACCTGTCAGGAGTCACGCAAACTGAACTTGTTTAAACAATGCTTCACCACCTCATCATCGCCCGAACAAGCTAACGTTTCCGAAGCATCAGCATCCACCTGCCTGCAGTCTGAGCAGGAAACCCAGCCTGAAGACGGCGCCTGACTTCCGACTGAGCCTTCAAAATAAAACCTAATAGACGAGCTTCGTGGTTTTTGTGTCTATTGGCATCAAAAAGGTGTAAATACTTCAGATATATTATGAGATAAAAGTGCAATAGTATTGTTATATCCTTTTGTCTAATTCTCTTTGAAACTCATTTAAAATCTGAAGAGTGTCAGAGCTTTCGGGTTGTCTTTACAGTTCTAACCTGCTGATACCCTAAGTGTTGCAAAGCCTCAGTCATTTTTTGGAAGAGTTCACTTAGGCTATGAATAATTTAACTTAACAGAATAATAAATAAGGGTTAATGATTTTCTAGCAACCAGAGAACGTTCTCGAAAGGTTAGCTGAAGTTTCAACATTGTACCTTTTTTGGGAGTCATCAGGAAATATTACATTTACATTCACTAAATGTAATATTGTCTAAATGTTCTCTGTAACTTCACAATGTAACCATAACAGAACATTTAGACAATGTAATTTGATGGGTAGTTTCAACATTGACAGTGAAAACTTTTTCTAAAAGCCCCTCAAAGGTAATTCTTTGAATTTCACTGAATTTATGACTGCGATTTTTGGGGGCATTCCTGCAGGTTTTGGACAGCTACAGTGTTTATGCATTTTCCTTCACAGAATGGCTCAAGCGGTTCAATAAGATTGGTAGTTATGATCAGTAAATCTAAGGTTTACTGATTATAAACCGCATGCTTATAATCTGTAAACCAGATTTACTGGGATATGGTCTAATCCCATATTCCCAGATCTGGATGTGGGGTTAAACTGGGGCATCCATGACCAATACTTGTCCCATCAACAGATTTGCCAGCCAGAGCTGTTAATCTTGCCAGTGAATTGCCATAAGACTTTTGGCACCATGCTTGATTCTGCTTTCATCTAATTCATCAATTCAGGTGGCAACCATGTCCTGGTTGACTTGTATTTGAAATGATGGTACTCTGAAAAGATGCTCAAGCTTGTGTTACAATCTAATGCTCCTTTAAACCTATCCATGTTTTCCCCAACTCTCCAGCTGTTACTGCTCTGTAAAGTTTCCTGTCAAACTTCACAGAGCAATGCGCAGATGGTTTTTTGAATTTAAATTGCATAAAGATGGACTGTTTATTCATGAGTTGACCTGTGAAGGCCAAGCCCGAGCATCTAATCAAAACGGCCTGAGTATAACTTGCACCATTTGAATACACTGAAGATCATGTTAACAGAATGGGAGAAATTCAAAGGGTATGAATACAACTGCAAGGCAACATGAGTCAGATAGGAAGCTGAACACCAAACATTTTATTAAAAAAGTCAATTTATTTCAATAATACACTTTAAAACAACAGATGTCAGCAAATTTAAAACACGGGCTTACTCAACAACAATATTCTATCCAAATCAAAACCCCTGTTGTATGTATAAAAACAATTACTTTCAGCTCTCAGGAAGAAGAAAAAAAAGGGGAGGAAAAAAAAAGCTTTTGATATCTCCACACTGCACAGATCAGACATGCTAACATATTAAGTGTCAGTGCGATGCAGGCGTATGTCAACTCTCCCTGTTTCCTCTCAGCATTTTGTACAAGCATCCCATGATATAAACACTGGTGAAGAGCATATGAAGACTGGGTATAACAAAGGTGTTCAGGGACAAAAAGGGAGGTACGGATGTTTACAGGAAACAGTCTTTAAAGAGCCGATCCTCCAGTTTGTTGTTGGAACACGTCAATTGTATCTTCATCTTCCATTTCTAGCTGTAAGGGAAATACAAAAGAAATGTATTAATAATTAAGCATTAATGTGAAAGTATAAATTTATGAGGTTGTCATAGCATGAAACCAAAGACTTCAATTGAGATAACGAATTAAATAAACTTACTCTTTGACAAGTAAATAAACATCAGCACACCTTACTTTTGTAAGGGTTTTTATAGTTGGAATATGGCTATTGTATAAAAAAAAAATCGTCCATTTATTTCATCTGAATGTCCACATATTGTGCAATACATGCAGTGTCTGTCTGCATATAAACTGCATTGATAACTTGATTCATAATATAAGGAACCATCTCATTGTTAAGGGTTATCCTGGTCAAGTTCAACAATAATAGCATAAACTTCAGGTTTTTTGCACAATATTGTCAAAAGGGAGGAGGAAAAAAATAAACTCAAATGTTCTAAGTTGTAGGGGCGTTCATAGCTGAAGATATTTGGAAAAAAAAAATGTAAATGACTGTGGCTTGTCATACTGAAAGGGAACTAAAAACATTCAGAAGTAGGTTTAAGGTTGGTCACACCAGCAACATCAAGTATGTTGATGGGTGACTGAAGTTTACAGTCAGTAAAACCTTTTACAGTCAGTAAAACCTTTTACAAGTCCCCTGAACAATGGTTCAGGGGACTTGTGCACAACTAAGTGGTTCAGTTTCACAAAATCTGGTTTATTACTCTTATAATCACTTGGTGTTTATAATATATATGGACTGAAATTTAACCTGAATACAAAGTTGTACATGTTGCACAACTTTGGTTTCATAAAAAACACTGCAAGCAAAGTGAAATTCAGTAGTATTTGTGAAACTCAACCAACAGGGTGAAGCAGTGGTCGGCTCTCATCACCTCGCCGGAAAGAAAGTTCTCGATCTGAAACTCAGTTAACACCTGTGGTTTTTCTGCAGGGAATAGGCTTTGTTTTCATGCTTCAAAGGCACTAAGAGACTTATCTTAAGTTTTGTTTTTGGACTTAATGTTTCAGGGGGTTTTTCTGTCTTTTTTTTTTTTTTAGTATAAAAACTAGATTAAGAGCTATAGAGAAATTAAAACAGTCATTGGATGTAATACTGCTCCTGGTTTTAGAATAAACAGCTGATTTTTAAAAGAACAAAAATAAATGAATACTTTTGTCTTTTGACTGTGGTGCTTTATTTTATTCACACTATACACAAATGTATTTAAAAGCAGAGTAAGACTACATGAATAACCAACATGTGAGCAAAAGTCACTGTTCACACTCCTCTTATTTCACCACTACTCAGAGGAGTGTACAATAACTTGAACTCACGCAATTTAATTGTACCATAGAATAACTTAAGCCCATGCAACTTTGCATGGGTTGTAAGCCCATGTTTAAGTTGCACGGGCTTACAACTTAAGCCAATGTTGTTGTACAACAATTTAAGCCCATGCAACTTAAACAGAATCTACATGAGAATGGAAAATTGTTCTAGGAGGACTGGTGTTCTTCCCACACGGCAGAATTGCAGAGATTTGTGTTGTAATATTGTCTGGGCTTCAGTTTTACAGAACAGCCTTAGTAATAGGATTAGGCAATAAAATAATTCATAAGTAAATAATTTTTATAAACTTGCTTTTATTTCAATCATCCCTTATGAAAGTTGACTTGAATTCAAAGTCCACAAGCTGAAAAACAAATTGCCTAGTGACAAAAAGTTGGAATGCAAGCTAAACAGCAATGTGTTGGCTTACCTGTGAAGGTGTGTCTGTTTCATTAATAGGCTGACCGTCAAATCGAAATCTTATTTGCCTCATTGACAGACCCTAAAAGGACAGAAACGCCATAGTTTTAGAACCATGTATTAAAAGCACAAGAATAGGAATTGAGTACCGGTAGTCATCTCCATCTCAATAACTTAAAAATGTAAAAAAAAAAATGTATTACAGCAATTCAACTCAAAATGGAAAACTCAGGTTAGTCATTACAAAAAGTAAAATAACTGAAATGTTTATTATTGACAGAATCTGGAAGATAAAACCATATCTCTCATCTGAGTGAACTCTTTGCTCGTACTATGTCACACTCGTTTCATGGTCTACCCCTTACATTTCATATTGATTCCAGGCTCATTACTACTTTGTGAGAATGATTATTATACAATATCCATACTGGAACATTTCAATCAATTCCAAGCCATGATAAACAAGTAGATCACTAGATAAAATGATGATCTGAAAGAAAACTACTGACACCATCCAGTAAGGTGGGTTTTGTTTAGCAAGCTAGCTGTTAGCAGCTTTCCTAACAAGTAGAGGGGTTGAAAAAGATGGACAAAAAAAAAAAAAAAAAAAAAAAAAAAAACAACTGTTAAACACACTCTTTAAATGCGTGTTTGAGGGACAAACACAAGGCAACTGGAGTTGGTGCTTTGAGAGCGACAACACACAGATATCTACAACATCAACTACGATTGTGACGCTCCTCATGTTAAGCTATTCTGGAACCACAAAATGTGGACTGGACTGTTCTCAGCGGTCCAAAATCATTGTTCAAATGAAAGTAAAGTTAGCATTTTATTTGAAAACCACTGTTTTAGAATCTAGAGGAAGAGTAGACAATAGCCATTTTGAGGAACCATGTCATCTGCTAGTGTTGGTGCAGTGCATTTTGTCAACTGCAAAGCCAGGACGGTCTAAATCCCAACCAGTCTTGTGCTTCCCTCTGCTGATTTCATTTTCAAGCAGGACTTGGCACCTTCCACTTTAATGACCATGGAATCACTGGGATGACTGACCAACAAACTGATCTCAAAAAAATAAAAAAGAGAACTACACAGAGCATCTATGAAATACTTTCAGGAGGAAGACTAGAGACACTAGAGCAAACCATGCAGACCAGCTGATCAAAACTGGGCTGTTCAGACTGCGATGTAGAAGTCGGATGTGGGTCGCATTTCCCTGCTATGTGGACATAACCCAATTATGGAGTTCTTATAATGTACAGTACACTGACATAGTTGTCAATAGGCCAACATTTTGTACTGAAAATATTTTTGTCGGTCTGTAATCAAATTTTCTGCCAAACTGAATTGGGGTTTTGGTTTTATGGCTGTAAGACATAAATCCTTCACTCTAAGATTTTAAAAAGTGACTTTTTCAGTTGAATTACTTAAATTAATTTAAATATCAAATCTATACATCTTTTATATGCACCCATGTATGGAGAAAATAACAAAAAATTACAAACGAAGAAAACAAACACACAGAGGCTGCATAAGTAGTTTATATTCTGCTTAATATATTTTGGGGTTTTGTTATTTGGATTCAAATTCTAGAAGTGTGTCCACTACACTCACTACTTGCATTTTAAGCCAAAAGTGTCTATAGAACCATTTTAACATATCAGCAACGTCAGCATCTTTGGCCAGAGACATTATTTATTGAGAGTAAAAGCATGTTTGTACAGCAGTCTCACCTGCCGTTCACAGTAAGCTTTCATCAGCTTGCTGAGAGGAGTGTGCCTTTTAATCTTGAACTGCACAACCGAGCCATCCTGTCCTGCCACCTTCAGGTTGATGTGCTCATTGTTCTCAGTCTTTACTCCTTCCTGAGGAGACAGAGGAATCAAGTTGACATGGAGTCAAGCAACGTTTAAAACCCCCAAGCCAAAAGAAACGAGGCCCATCTGGATCGACCATCGTCAGTTTGAAACCGTCTCTGGAGTCTCCAACCCCAGCTATGTCCTGTAGGGTTTAAATGGAACCCTGCACCAGCACACTTGAATCAAATTAATGGCTTGTTATTAGGCCTTCACCAAACTTGATAGCATGCTAAAGAGATAATGGAATAATTTGATTCAGCTATGTTGGAGCCGGGATGCACCTTGAACCTACAGGACAGTAACATCTGTCGATTGATGGTCTTTATTTTATTTTATTGTTTATGTTCACTGTTAATGAGTAGGTTTATTTGGTGACTGCGCAGAAAGGAGCGAAATTACAACTTCGCTGTAGCAATAGCCGACCCATTCATCGATGGCCTACAACTCACTAAGATATTTGTTACTCTTAACATTTAACCTTGCATTGAAAGATATTTTAAAAACAGCTAACTTGATTCACATACTCGAACATATAAGATGTCTTTCGGACATTAGCTTTTTGTCCCAACTAGTCATTCCAGCTACAGCCGGTTAACTCGCATTTCAACTAGATTTTTGTTAAACCCTTTAGTCAGAAAATCACTAAATTAATTACTTGGTATTGACAAGAGGTCCCCACTAATAACAGTAACTAAACGAAGCACAAAAACTATTCCTTTCATTCTGCCAGGGACTCAGAATCTTTAGCCGCGTTAACTCATGCTAATTTTAACCGCTAGCTTGCTATCTAAAACAGTAGCTTCGAGTTTCCCCGTTTGTTTCCATTTCTTTACAGAGAAACTGCTCAGACAAAATCAATCATTTATCCATCACGTATGTGTATAAAAAAATACACAAAAGGCACTCCGTTCTCACCTTTGGCTTCTCGTCTGCCATCGTTGTTGCTGCTATTTGTGCTACTTCGGCTAGCCGTTGTGCGCCCGATCTTCAGCGCATGCGCTGTAGGGTACTGATGGGTCATGCTCACCATATGCTTGTTTTATGATCAGAATCAGAAGAGCCGATTCTCATCGATTGAATTGATATACAACTCTAAGTGGTTCTCCATTATGTTTTTCCAGTTAAATTACATAATCTAATAAAGCACTATGGACCTTCTCGGTACATTTGTTTGCAGTGTTATTTTGTTCATTCTTCGTGCTCATTTTGTGAAACACAAAAGTATAAGAATTTCTGCTTTTGTAAATACATATATACAGAAAAATAATATTAAGGAAACATAAGGCCGTCATAAAACACTGATTGAAAAAGAGTTTATTGACATAAAAAACATTTTTCCTTACAAAGTTAATCTAAAATATGAGTCTTCAGATTAGAGCCTTTTAGGAGCCGATAGAGGCGAGTCGTGTCACAAGAACTGATTCTTTGAAAAGAGCCGAACTTCCCATCACTACAGTTTGGGGCAACACTTTCAGACGGGTGCAGATCTTTTATAAACAGGATTATTTTCCATTTTGGGATTCTTAATTAGAATTTTAATTTAGACAAAGCTCAGTTATAACATCTTCAACAATACTGTAAAAAAATCAAGGCAAATCAGACAAAGAGTATAATACAAATAGATTCATCTCTTTTATTGTTTCCATGCACAGAAAAAGCTTCTCAAAAATATGCAATGACAATTCAACAATCCCAAATAAATACTTTTAAAATATGTAAAGCAAGTTGTATAGACCACTGACAGATTTAATGTTTTTAAATACCCTCCCACCCCCCAAAAAACTATGTATTTTATTGTTTCAGGACATAAATAACAAAAGAGCAAAACATTTCTAATTCGAAGCTCCCACACAAACAAGTCATTTACACTGCTCTATCCCCTTAGTTGAGTTTCCACATAATTTAACAGCAGCAGCAGGAGAAAATGTACAATATTCATGCCGTTGTATTGATTTTAAACAGTATGATCATTTTGCTTGTGATTCTAGCAGCTCCTTATTTCCTGTAAGCAGATCCTCTTCAAGGTTGGTTAAAAACACAGACACGTCAGAACAGCTGGTGAAAATAAGGTGCACTGAATCCCATTTCTGTCAGGCAAGAATGCAGAATGACGGCACAGTTTGTTTGGGTTTTTTTTTCTGGAATGTTAACATATGATTCTTCCATGTACAAATTAATCAAATGCGTAATGAGAATACTGAAAACCATAGCAGAGTAAAATCCCAGAAGTCAAGTCTCTGTTGAAACCTTCAAATAAACCCGTGTATGTCTGGGCTTTTATTCACCTGCATTAATCACACATAACGGCAGAGTTTAAACTGGAAAATAAGAAATTTTTGCCTATTCCAAAAGCCTCTCAGTTCAGTGACATGACACAAACAGGTTTAAATATTAAAAATAAATTCAAAGAAAAATATTAATTTAATTATAATTGATGACTGACTTCAACACCATTATCCACATTCAGATATCAGGTCACACTGGTTTGTAATCACAGATCGAACTTTGATGCCGTCTTCGCCGAACCATCTTAAACCCGTCATGGTTTATTCAAGTTTTTATTTAACTAGACCTGCTTGATTTCAAGTCTTTTAGCTTTGCGCTGACACACAAAACTCCAAAAGACCCATCTGGGAAAATGTAACTATAGAGACCCCCATTGATCAGCAGGTGGAAAGTCATTCACCTCCCCCACTTCTGTGAAGGACTGCTCTCCCAGCGTAAACATCAGTTTGAATCTCATCCGAACTTTTTCCTGAGAGACAGAAAAACATAAACAGTGTCTGTCAAACATATTTGCATTCCTTGAGCATTTTCCCATCATGTCACATTACAAGCACAGACTTCAGTGCATTTTACAGGGATTTTATTTGATAGATAAACACAAAGTAGTGCATTACTTAAAAGTGGAAGGAAATCCCCATAAAAAAAAACACTCAAGTTTGTGGTTCAAATGTGAAATAAAGTTCAAGCAGTGTGTGTGAAATCTACCTTCAATGGATTGGCAAGCAGCACAACCTGAGAGATGGCAGCAGGAGGAAGAATTGGATTGAACGGGGCCAGTTCTGCGCCAGAGGGCGGCTGCAGCTTCACCTTCATCGTCTACAGATGTTATTAGAAGAGAAACCCAGATGCTCAAATTTGAGAAGTTTCATTAAAACTAAAAAAAAAAAATAAAAAAAAACTGTAAGTAGAAACACAAGCATATCAGCTGTTACCCGGGGTACAGCAGCCTGGAGAACTATGTTCCTAACAGGCTGTGGGGCGGTGTTGAGCATCGACGCCACCATCACCAGAACGTCGGGCCTGCCGGGGGGACAGTCCGAAGCAAAATGGAGCAGAACACGGACACCATTTTTGTCATACGCCGTCACAGGACAGAGCGAACCTATAAACACCAGACGGACAGATGTCAGTCAAATACTGAGAATTTCATCTTTTGGAGGACATTTGTCTGATCTCCCAAAATCTGGAAACCCTCAATTTAGATTAAACATTTCATGCAGCAGCTGATTAATAGAAAATGTGTGGAATAAATAAATTGATTTTAGGAAGTGGTGGTTTATTCTCTTTTTTGTTACAGCATGTACAAAGATATGGCAGACAAATAGCATCCATAGAAGGCAGCTATAGAAGGCCGTGCTGCAAAATTATTCTAAATGCAATAAACAGTCCTTTTTTAAAAAAAAAATATGATTCTGCTTTCAAATTACAATTCCAATAATACACAGTAAATTAAGGTTACTGGAAAATAAGGAGGAAAATAAAACCAAATCTTCCTTTATCGTTTCATCCGTTGCCCATTTTCACCACAAGGTGGTAGTAAAATGTAATATTTTGATTTTCAAAGAAACACTCTTATTCCAAGAAACACTTTTAATCTGTTAACTGTAGAAATCTCTTAAACGACTGGGCATTTTATTAGAGTGAGATGTTCACATATTACAAAAAAAAGTAAATGCAATCTTAGGTGTCAAATTATGCCAATTAAGGGTAAAACTATATATTTTTTTATGAATAGCTACAGAAGTTTTGACATGACTCAGGAGGTATACAAGTTACCTTTGGACTAAGACTGTTTCATTCAAAAATAAATCAAGATTAGTTTTGGTCAACATTGTTAATCTGTTTGGAAAAACAATAATTACTGAAGACGACACAACAACAAATTTGAAACGTGACACCCCCATGGCTTGACTTAAGTCAGTATGAATCAACATTAGAAATTTGATTCGACAAATGATAAATAGTAGAGATAGAGAATTACTTTATAATATATTTGAGACAAATCCAGCCTTGAGTTTACTTCCTGACTGAAGGGATCAGCCAAAGCATTTTTATGATTCATTAGCATTCTTGACAGAGAGAGGAGCTCAGCTGCAGACCAGGGAGGACCTGCTGCTTGACGAGATGAGCAAGAACAATACGTGCTTTCCCTTAGTCTCCAAATATTTTAAGTAACACCAGAAAAAAAAAAAAATTCTAAAGAAAAGAGAAAGTTTTTAGAGAGTTGTTGGAGAGTTTTTAGAGTTACATACAGCACACTACATGTAACTATTAGGTCCAGATTTCAGAGCCAAAATTGTAAATTCAATAAACTGCACACACATCAGCAGCAAGAACAGAACAACAAAAGCAAAATGAAGCAATAAGTCAGTCGATAAATTTGCCTGATATTTGCAGTATTGCTCAAATCATTCTCAGTGAGCCTCAGAGGGCCTCAGTCCAGTGACGACAGCACACTTAATCTGTTTCTTTTTGCTCCTGGATTGTTGTTCAGTCAACTCTGGACTAATCAGCATTGAGCTCCATCTGGCAGAATTTCACTGATCAAGAAACTCCAAGGTGCTGATCTGTACTGTGTGTGAGAGGGAAATGTGTCTACCAAATGATCCTCGAGGCATCGTTATGTTTTTAAGATCAGACTGGGAGGATCCAGAAGACGTGGCAGCTAAAGACCCCACCTGAAACACCCAACAATTGTTTTTTAAATTGTTATTACTGCGAGACCGTCGCATTTCATTATTAGCACAGAGCACGTGTGTACTGATCAAATATTTTAGCTCTTTGTTTTCCACAACTGAATCCAAACGTCAGCAACTACTGGCACAAAACCAACAGAAATCACTAGTTTCTTTTGAAGAAACTCACTTGGTTTGATGGTCTCCAGAGGAACAAAAACAGCAGCCAGGGAAACCTCGTCTCCTTTGCTCGGGCTTGCCTGGCTCATGGGCTGAATGGGAGACAAGGAGCGCAGCAGAGGGCTGTCGTCAGGGTGACTTCGGAGAGCTGGAGGAGTAGACCAGCCTTGCATCCCGGTCGTCATTGCTGAAGTCGACGTTCCACTGTGACTGGAAGAAAACAAAAGCAGTGGTCAAATAATCTGGGAAAAAGAAAATCATCATTTTGGAAAAGTTGGGAGTTATCAAGAGGAATTGCAAATGAGGAGAAAGAGAAGTACTTTTCTTTATAAACTTTTTTCTGTTTAAAAGGTATTACTTTCATTTACACATTCAAATAAAAATAGAAATCAAGGTAACAGTTAAATGATCTTTTTAACTAGCACACTTAACATCTCAATAGAAAATATCTTCCTTTTAATGCCAACTGTGGAAGGTTTAACCATAACCGATTAGATTACATTGAGGAATGGAAATGTTACTTATTTAAAACCTTCCCTTTCTACGCAATAGAAAATTGTGAGAAAATCTGTAAAGATGTAGACTACAACAGTTTCACATTGTGACTTTTACAATAAAAAAAATGTAATCAGCAACAGTAAAACAGCCTTGAAAAACTTTTCACATGCAAAGGTATTTGTGAACTTTTCAGCATTTAGCCATGTTACAATGATGAAATCTGTCACTTTATGCAATAGACCAACACAAATAAGTAAGAAAAAATAATAATTTGATAACTGGTATGCAATATTTGCTGCCCTAGAGTTTTTTTTCCAGTATCAGAGTAAAGGGCGATGAATACAAATGCTATGCAAATCGTTAAAATTTTTATGTGTTAGAAATTCAGCAAAACATTAATAATTTTGCTTGTACTTTAAAATTATGCTTTCCTTTCTGTTGGTCTGCCAGATAAAGTCCCACGTAAAACACCTTGAGGATGTGACTGTAGTCAAATGTACATACAATGGCCACCAGAGGAAATGGGCCTTTATTTTTTTCAGAAAAAGGAAATTCAGAAACCATGCAACAGCAGCATCAGATACATATAGTTCATAAGGTGAGAAAATATCATAAAAAAAAAAAACAGATTAACAGCAAAAATAGTAGTAATAATATACTGTATATGATTACACCATAAACAACCCTGTGCAGTTATAGAAATATAAATATTGTACTTAATACAAGGAATGTGAGAAACACATCAGACTACAATATATCAGCACATCAGTGCAGAAAAAGATGTACAATAATAGCAAAAATGTTATAAAAACTGAGAAAATAACTGCAAATGCCAGCAAGGATATAAACCTTTGTTGATTTTGTGGAGAGCAGTGATAGTTATAGAGTCCAACAGCTGCAGGCAGAAAAAATCTATCTGACCGTCACTAAAAAAGCTCTTTCATGTTGCATTTCTCCTGCTAACTCCCTACTATCTTATCTCCCCAACACAGGTCTTCTATGCCTTAATCCTAGCAGAACTGAAAGACAGGTGAGCGCCGTTTCCAGAGCTGAAACAAGGACAGAGCGCGCACATCATTTAAAAGTGTGACATCTGAATGGTACTCACTTATCACTCCCACCCAGATCCAGCATGGCGAGGTCTTGTAAATTGTGACTGAGAGAGGATGCAGCGGGCTGGAAGACCCCAGGTAAGGAGACATGCTGACGGCCGGTATAAAAGGCTGGTGCGGTCTCGCTGTGTGACGGTGAAGGACCTGCCGGCACCGCAGCGGTCAGCGCCGAGCCGAGTGGCGGTGGGAATATGAGCGATGATGGCAAATCTGAAGCAGCTGGAGGCGTGAAAAAAGCGGCGGCGGGGAAGTTGGAGGCAGAGGAAGTTGTAGTTGTTCTGGTTGAAGTCACCGGCGCTAGTGTTGTAGAGAGGGCTTGTTGAAACAGCGAAGGTGCTGAAAGTGCATCGAAGGCAGGAGGCAAACTGGAGTCCAAAAGAGCCAAATCTTGCCCGGAGTCCTGGAATACATTCAATTATAATCAGAGCTACGTTCAGCAAGGTAGACAGTAAAATGCTCCAGTTGTTATAGTCTTAAATACCTGTGAAAGTAGTAAATGATTGCTCTGATTTGAGGTGCTTGATTCATTGACTACAGGCCCAGGATCATTAAGGCCTGCAAATTTACACAAACTTTATTTTTAAGACGAAAGAGATCATCAAGCAAACACTTAAAAAGAAGATTTAGACAGAAGATTTGTACCTAACGATAGCAGCTCCTCGTCCAGCAGGGAGAAGGCAGCAGAGGGTGCAGCTGCAGTCTTGGACTGAAGCTCTGTGGTCGTCGATCCGCAAAGCAAGTCGCCCGAAAAAACCAGAGAAGATGCTTGAGGTTCATGCATGGGCTGAGAAGGATTCTTGGTGTCAAGACCCACCAGGTCAATAAGGATATCTGACTTGTTAGTGCCTGCGGAGCCCAAGAAATAATAAATAAGCAATATATCAAAATTTGAACAAGAAAGGCATTTGTTCAAAATAAATCTTGTTTGCATTAACTTTAAAGACTAATGTCTGGTCTACATATACATAGAGCAGACACATAAAAACCCTAAGCAGGTTTTATATGGTAGAGCAAAGCAGAATAACAAATAAAAAGAGTTTCATAAGATTTTAAGTAGTGGTGTCTGAGAAAGAGAGCTAAATGCAGAGGTTTTTAAAAAAAAAATTACATTCCTTTCCTGACTCAGTCCTTTTCAGGCCAATTTCTATTCATCTGTGGTAGATATTCCCACTGTGGTCAGGTTAAATAAAAAAAAGAAACAGTGAAAAAGAGCAAAAATAAGTAAAAAAGAAGTTTCTTCTTCTATTCAATGCTGTGTAAACCGTCAAAGCAACAAACAAAATTAAAAAGATGCATTTTGAATACAAGAGCCAAAATTAAAAAGATGCATTTTGAATACAAGAGCCAAAATTTTAAAAAAGGCTGAATTTAATATACATAGTTCACAGTTTGTATGTTTCAGAATGTTTCTGGTTACAGCTCTACTTCTGATGCTATGAAGTGACTGAAATTGCCTGCAGAAGTTTTCTGGCATTTCATCAACTTATAAACTTGCTGTTTTTGTTAATTTGGTACAACAAAGTGAAGAGAAATCTAACACATGCAGCACTAAATCAGATCGAGTTATTAGCTATTTGATCGGAGCATCAGCAGCATTTAAAGTTTTCAAATCTGCTTGTTCCTCTATGCACTTTACCTTGTGTGGCTGGAGTCTGAGTCCCTTGTGCAACATCAGAGTCTCCGCTGATGGACTGCCCTTCAACGATCTTCTTATAGGAATTAATTGCACTGGAGAGGTCATCATTGGCCTGCAAGATCTCTCCTGGTGTGTGTTTTTTTTTTTTTTAAAGATTAAAGTGACAGTCAGGATGATACAAAGCAAAACTCTGGGTTCAATGTATTTCTTATAAGTTTAAGAAAATAGATATAAAACAAGAGAATGAACCCGCTTTACCCAAGCTGCTGTCATCATCCTCGGTCTCAGTAGCCAGTTTAAATACTGTTTGCCTGAGCTTGTCACAGTCATTGTATAATTCCTGAAAATGAGGAGACATAAAGTATAGACTCTCAACATTAAAGGGAAATTTTAAAACACTTTTCCTCTCTTCAGTAAATCTTTATTTTATAAACGTAGAATAAAAAAGAAATTTCTCTGATATATAGATTTAACTCAGATGTTGTTCAGCATTTGTGAACGTTACAACAGAGCTTCCAGAAAGGTTAATAACACCAAAAAAAGAACTTCAAAGAACTCTCATCACAAAACACAGACCTTTATAAGTTCCTTATCTTCCTCAGTGGAGTCTTCCGGGCTGAAGTGAGCGAGCATTTCATTAAGGAGTTTCACACTGTTGCTGACGGCCTCCAGTGTGCTTTTTTGCTTTGCGGTTCGCTGCGATCGCACCTCGTCCTGTGACACACAAATGGGATGCATTTCTGTAAACTGCAATTAATCTTAAAATAACGCCTTTGACTGAACCAGTCAAATGTGTGAGGATGAAAATAGTTCTGATTAAATCTGAGATAAAACCCACCTCCTTCACCATGTTCTTGATGAGCCGATTCGCCTCTTGAAGATCTTCGGGCTTTTTGCTTTTCAGAAGTTCTGCTAATCTCTGCAGAGGAATTAGAAAAAGCTTTAATCAGCCAGACTCTCTCTCTCTGACAGACGCAGCAGGCAGAAGTAAGATTATCATCTCCCACAAACAACAAAAAAAAATAAATACTGAAAGTACTAGCAAGCCTAATTCATGGATCAACTGCTGTCAGCACAATCCAAACACAGTTTGTGTTGTTTACATCAAAGATAAACCTAAGTCCTGTTTGTGGACAAACTGCACATTATTTATATGTTATATTCTTGTACAATACATTACTATTTATCTTGGGGGTTTTTTTATCCATTTTTAACACCTTTTTATTTTTGTATCTCAATGCTGCTAAATGCTCCTGAATTTCAACAGTGTGAAACTCCTATAGCAGAGAATCTTGCGTATTCACACAAATACATAATATGTTAAACTGACCTTGCTCTTTTTCTCATCGTCAAACACAGGATTCTTTGGACGTGGAGAAGGTGAGGGGATTAATGTGGCATTCAGGGAGACTTCAGGGTCAACTACAACAATACCTAAAAAAAAAAAAGGATTTCAAACTCGTACCTGTTGCAGTATTTGTTTATTGGAGCCACAGCGATACCTTACCCTGAGATTTCAGCATCTGATAGGCCTCACAGATCTTTGCTTCATCAGGAAGAGACACAGTCCAAGTATATAGCATCTCTATGACCTTCATCTTCACTTTATCTGAAACTCTGTCTCCTAGGTACTGGAAACCAAAGGCTCTTATTAGTTCATCTTAGAATTACACAAAACATTAATGAATGATATCATCACGACCAAGGCTGCACAACATCAGGAATAAGCAGTTCCAAAACTGTGGCATTTGTTGGGGCATGTGGCAGGATTGATGATGCAGTGCAGGACTGTGGGGTGTTTAACTCAAGCAGAGAGTGAGATGTCAGAAATGTGGTCTGTTTTTCAAGATGCCGAAAGAGCATATTGATACATATTGGTTATTGGCCCCAACTGCATTATCAGATGCAGTCAATTTTTATATTGGCACAGCTGTGATCTTCGAGGATCTTGATCATCAACATCTATGCCTACATTCAAATGTGACCCAAAACCATTTTTTTTGCATACATGCAACAAATACACAGTATCTTTTTCATTGCAGTGTGATCAGCCCAATTCTGATCATTTCATTCCCCCAAAAATCTGATTTGTGCCACTTCCATACACAATACTAAATCAGATACATATCCGATTGTTTTCAAAGCGGCTGTAGTTTGAACAGTCATGTTGCATTTCATCCGAATTTGACGTCATTGACGTGAGACATGCGTCATAATAGTTCTGCACCAGAAGAAGCAAGATGCAGGAAATTTGGACATAAACAGCTGAAAATTATAACTTAATCTAATGGTCTTGTGACAATCCTGACGGCTCTCATTGCTCAACAACTTTAAAATCTGTCAATCTGTCAGTCTATCAGTGGCATCCATTACTACACCCATAAACAGAGAGCAGCTGTGGGATGGCAATGCCTTGAGGTCGTAAACCTCTCTGACAGATGTCAAAAGTCAGTTTTCAGCAAAATGTCAGAAATGAGCACCAAAACCTCCTATATAAACATAGCCATTGTCAGGTGTAGGCATTGAGGACAGCAGAAGCTCATACAAATTCCCAAGCAAAATATTAGCAAGCAGAAATGTACAAGCCAACCAAATATTACATCAAATAAGTTCTTTGCTGTTGCAATACTGCACATATTGAGGACAACTGCAACTCGATATATTGTGCAGCCCTGACCATCATGATTTCTGAAGACATGAGTGTTAATGTTACTTACTTTGGGTGAGACCACCTTTATCAACTCGTTTAAAAACTTAAATTTTCCAACTTCATTATGAAATCGCCGTCCACAGTTTTTCATACATGCTTCAAGAACCTATGAAAGAATCCCAGCACCATTAGTCTCATGCTGTAGGATATAACAAAAAGGGGGAAAAAAATCCACTGAAGCCCACCGTTAGTGCTTGCATCGCCTCCCACTCCTGAGGGGACTGAATCTTGTGTGCCAGCAGTCTGACAGATATCTGAGGACTGAAAAATATCAAATAAAGTAAGAATGCAAAAGGAATTTTCAATACCAGAGCTCACAAAACAACATGTATGCTTACAAAGGAGAGGTCACATAAAATCTGATTCAATGGATATGACTGAATGCTAAGAGATGAACTGAGCTAAATGAATAAATGTGACAATACCCTTCAAGCTCCTTATTAATTTGATCACAGAAACCCATTATGTACTCCCAGTCTTCCTGTCTGTTGGAGGGATTAGTGGCTTTATCTGAAAAAGAGAAAATACAACTCAAAGGCTGAAACGCATTTCACCCTTGCCCCTTATTTTTAGCTGATAATCATCTGTTTCTAAGGTTTGGTGTCTTAGTAGTTTCTATGGGGTTGGGACTGAGGGAAATGGGCTTGGAGCGCTAAAAGCTGATTTCTCAAGGCTGCATTTGGGGTATAAGATGGTCAATATTCTCCAAATTATCATATTTTAATGACACAATAATATCCACAATATCTATATGTAATAATATGGTAACATAATGTATTAATACAATAATATAGTCTGAATTTCCCTGATACATCATGCTTTGTAACACAGCAGATTGTTGACAAAAATCGCAAGGATAAAATATTTATCTTCTACATTTGTTACAATAACTGTCAGAATGTGTAGATTGACTCAAGCTAATGATCTTGTTTTGTTTTTTCAGCTCTGCTCAACAAACAAAAAATTGGGGGGAAAAATTGTAATGCTACTAGATGTAACCTGATTCATTAAAGCACAAAGTATTTCAAAACCACGTGTCCTTGCATATGTCTGCAGACTAACAGTCACTATACCTTGTGTATTAAGACGTGTAAACTTGGAGCCTTATTATGCAGCACTGCAATATCTTTTACCATGGATATGCTGATGACACACAACTTTATGTTTCTGTGTCAACACATGACAGCAGTGACTAAGTGTGTCCATAATGGGTGGATGGGTTCAGAAATTCCACCAGATTAATACAGAAGAGAGAGAGGTTGTTGTTTTTGGTCACAGAACTCAACTGGATTCAGTGAAGCTAAAAACCATGGAGCATGCATACCTGTGCAGAAACGGCCGTCTCCTTTGAATCAGAACTGAAAACAATAACTATTGTTTATCGCAGCTTTTTCATATAAATACAGTTTTTGGGTTATTTTTTTAATGATGCCTGAGCCTTCGGTAAGAAAAAATAATTGTTCCATTACTAATTTCTCTTGTTTTTACTTCTGTCATATCTAAATATTCTAGATCAAACAAATTCTAATATCAGAGAAAAATAACTAAACACAAAACAGATATTTTCATATGATGATTTAATTTATAACCTCTGTTCCTTCATGTTTCTATGAAGGACTGAATGAGCATAAAAATAAAGTTGCTTCATTTACATTTTGATATTTGGAAAAATCTATAAACCAGAAATATCTTTGTTCATACAGTGGCAAAAATATCTAACTTCATTTTAAATATATTTAATTGTGTCAATGGGGTAGACGCATAAGCATGTCTATCCAAAAGCAACATATAAAGCACTAAATGTCAACAATATCCAGGTGCAAATTGGTGGATCTGGAGTCTTGAAGGCAGGACTCGACTAAAACGACCATACAGATGCATTCTCCTATATTTACAATTAAATGGTAACAATAATGTCATAACTTTGTCATACCGTGACTAAAATCACCCTTTGAAGGACAGCCAGTCGTCTCTACCTTAAAACAGTCATCCTGCTTTTTGGTTCAATAACCGGAGCTGTTAAACTTTCTCTGGTTAAAGATCGACGATATTAAAACATTTTTATAAAAAGTCAAATGTTACACCGAGTCGTTCTACGATAACACGCTCATCACATTTTGCAGCAACATCAATTTAATGCCGAATTAATGCGCAAAGGCAGGCAACAGACGAGAATTTAGCTTGTGACACTTATTATTTGCTGTTAGCCGGGTTAGCATCTGATGACAACACAGAGCAGTTAGCGGGCTAATATTCAGCCACGGCCGTGTCACGGAAATAGAACAAATCATTCGTATAGATGTGGAAATAGAGCGCATGCATGCACACCAGTAGCATTAATATCAGGCTTGAGAAAAAATTGCGAACTATGTACTCACTAAGCCAAGACTCCAATGACTCTCCATCATCCGCCATATTTGTTCTCTCGAAGAGAAACAACGCGTGACTCCTGCTGCCTTCACGTGCCTGCAAAAGAAATGGACGTCGCANTGTCGCACGAAACAGCGACAGGGAAGGGTTATTTGAAGTTGTCATTTCTAAGAGACTTATCATACTAACTACTTCACAGACCAGGATTCCCAAGAATGGTTGTGATGAAGGCAGAGTCAGAAAGGGTAAGAACTTCTTAAAGAGACAGAGACTCAATTTCAGGGCTATGAATGAAGTAACTTTTACATCCCTGGCTCAAGTTTTCCTAAATTTGAGCCCATTTTGGAAAATTGTCTCAAAATGGACCAATAGTCAAATTCTGTTTAAGTCATATTTGATATAGACAATATTTTTATATCATTAAATTTTAATTATCAGTTGACTTTTGGTGTTACTTGAACTACACCAAAGGTGTTCTCATGTATAACAATTGTTGTCATATAGCAATGTCTTGTTTTGTTATACATAACATTTATAACAATACCATGTGCTGTAAATGACATTAATTTGTGGCCTGTCCCTGCTTGTAGTCAGCCTGCTGGAAGAGGGTGATTTTGAAAACAAAGTTTTGCAACCTTTGTGCCCTACACTTGTTTCATACTTCACTGCAGAAATAGCACATAAAATTAATCAGAAAGAGAGAAACTCAATCTCTTTCAGATCCAAACAACGTTATTCATCAACGTCAGAAGCCAAAAATACCTGTCTCAAAAAGAAAATACAAAATACATTAGAAAAAATATATAGATATATATCCCAGAATTTAAAGACAGTGCTCTGTTCTCACCATGACTGTAAAAACAAAGTTGACTGTCTGTTAAGTAATTTCTTTTAACGCTTAAACTATCAATTGCCTCAGAAAATCCTTGAAACTAAAACAACACTTTCTTAACCAGTATTAACCATGAGTCAGTGCATTCAGTGGGTCTGCTCATTTTCCTATCATGCACACCTGTCTCTGTCAAAGAGACATAGTTTCATAAATTACATCAGACCATCTAGAAACTTCATCTTAAAACAACAACAATCTCTCAGTGTAACAAAGGTTTATTGTGTTATTAAATTTTTACAAGATAAATATGCGACAGAAAGTTAAAATAGCAGCTTTTCCCAGCTTGGAGTGAAAGATATTCAGCGAATTAATTTTTATTTTCATTTAATGAAGTCTAACTCACATCCTTACATTGGCTCCCTGTAGTTCTCACATATTTTATCACATAAGCCTGTTATATTTCTGTTATAAGTTCAAGATAATTTATTAAGCCGTTCCTTGCAGTCTGATAAGTGATGCTCTACTTAATTATGAATCCATCCATCCATTCATCTATCCAATCAATCAATCCATCCATCATCTATGTCCGCTAATCCTTGAGGGGTTTCAACTGCTACCCTCCCTGTAATATATACAGTCAAACATGTTATTTTTAACCAAGGTTTTAGCTGCTTTAACATTGATGACTTTCATTAAATCCTTTCTTTAAGCTGTGATCAATTTAAAATGACTCAATGCCAGTGCAAAGCCATGACCCATGTGGACTCATTTTGGCTTATGATCAAATACCCATTTTGTTATAATCCCATATGGGCTCTGGCAGCAGCACCACTAATAATTGACTCGGCTCTTTGTGTACTATGTGTACCAATGTGTGAATATTGATTTCCTGTTCTGGGGCCACACCAGAACCATTTAACTGGGCTGTCTATTTATTTAATTTCTTGTTAATATATTTTTCTTACTTCTTTGACTCAGAATTATTTGTACAGTAACTTTTTCACTGACTGTCATGTTACAACCAGAAATGTTTGTGTTTTACTGGAATTTTACACACTAGACAAATCCAATAGCACTTAAAAAAGAAGTGAAAGTAAACTGGTACATGGTTTATTTGGCTTTGCTGTTTAGCAGAAAGTCAACCAAGTAAATGCATTCCTACAGAGACAGGCAGATGGATGGTTTGAAAGTAACGTGAATGACAGTTATGTTTGCAACAAAAAACATCAAGCATGCTGTTTCCGTTGCCACCTCAGGGATCCTCTGATAAAAATAATAAAAATACCAATTATTACTCTCAACAAAGTTGGCTCAGTCCCTCAAAAATGATAACAATCAGAGTTTTATTTAACCTACAGAGAATAAAACACCCTCATCATTTATACAGAAAATACTAGTGTGCAAAAAAGGCAACATAGTTTCCATTGAACGGTTGAGTGGCTGAACAATTTCTAAGAAAACTTCAAAGAGCTGTATTTTGTAAGCATTTAAGTAGAATGGTATATGGTTTCTTCAAAATGAAATCTCCAGTGATGTGCATTCTACAGTCGTCAACATTTGACCCACGCGCTCCTTTCTACCATGAGTGGATCAAAATAACATGTTTGGAAAAAGGAACACCTGAACTCTCTGTTGGCTTCAGAAACACTTCAGTAATAGTCAGATTATAAATAAAAGAATGCTATTGAGCCACAGGGTTTTAGTCAAGTGGGAAATTGATTGCAGTTGTTAGACTCAACTGTTCTGAATTGCAGACACATAATCAAACACAGGGAGCAGACAGACTGCAGATGTAACAAAATAACCCGTCTTCCCACAAATTGTGTGACTGGCTTGGTAAAAATCCAAACCAGCTGAACACTGTAGCATGTGAAAACCCTGTACTAATTACTTGATATGCAACAGCTACAACAATCAGTAAATGATGAGAACTCCAACAAATGTCTTTATCTAAAATCTCCATTGCTGGAGGTTAGATAGTGTTAAACCATGACCTCAGTTGGGACAACAAATGTCTCTAAAAGGCGATAAGAATTATTATTGTGTCCCACTGGGACACAGGAATCTTAAGGTCTTAGAAGTCCTCTATTAAATGTCCTCTGACCATCAATGGCTGATGTACCACAGAACAGAGAGATAGTTTATAAAGCCCAACTCTGCAATTTGAACTTCTAAAAGAAAGGTGCAGCTGAAAGAAATTTAATACAACCCTCTGCTGGAAAGTCACAGCAGCAGTCTTCAAAGGTTACAAAAATCAACCCAAGAATTAAAAAAACAGCTTTTAAAAAGTCATTTAAAATAAAAGATTATATAAAAAAATATGCTTTGTAACTACAACTATTTCAAAGACAGCATGTGGTGTTTGGAAAATGGATGGGTTAAGGGTTTCACTGATGCACTGAATCATAGGCACGCTTCTTATTTCTGCCCTGCAACAAATTTACATTTGAAGATCAAAAGAGCGTTTTTACTAGCCACATTGAATATTAATTTAAATTACATTTCTAGAAAGGCTTCTATATTCTCAGAAATATTTTGAGAAATGTTTTGAAGAAATAACAAAATTAAAAAAATGCAACAGTTCTTTTGAAAGTTTATCCTGCAGCTTTATTGAAGGTTAAACGGTGAAAAAAAAGCTCCAAGTGCTTGTTTCTGGTTTTTGAAGCAAGGTTGCTTTCTTTGAGAAGTATTCAAGTAGATTTGTTATGCAAAGGATTAGACTGGGTATAAATCATCAAAAAGACACTCTCACCAATAAAAAAATGTAACATGGCACTATGTTACAAGGTGTTAACATCTGTAATAAACAATTAAATAATTGTCACTTTTTTATTTTTCAAAAAGAAGTAAATAAATTCATTGCATCTCCACTTTTTCCACTATTGCATATCATTTAAGTGCTGAATTGAGTGATAGAAACATTTAGTGAATAAAGTCATGGATTTAGTGACTGCATGACGCCACTAGCCCATTATTCAAATTTGTCGACTTGAATGATTGATGGGAAAGATCCATGTGAAACTATTATGTCCTTGAAGGAGCCTCATGATTTTCAATAAACTTCTGTTCTGCATGAAGACAAGCTTTGGAGATTTGCTGAATGTGTCTTTTGAAGCCGGATTCCAGTCATCCCAGACTGATTAAAACATTGACTTCATGTTCATTTTCATCGAATCTTTTCCCTTTATGGACTTTGACACTTCACTAAGATTTGGCACAACAATGACAAAAATTGAATTGTCCTTTCTTTGTGTGACAGTGTTTTTTGACAGCGAGTCTTATACTACAGGAAAGGCTATAATTTCTTTAGGCTCTGACCATTAAAAAATTGCCAAATACCTGATTCTTCTACTGACTTTTGTTTTTATATCCTGATACAATGACTGGTTACAGTCAGGTGCATAATTTGTGCCTCTATCTGTGGACGCAGATCTGACATCCAGTATGTCACGTATGACTGATCAAGAAAATAGTGCAACTCTAACAAGAATCAAGAAGACATTTCCTTTGCATTGTCACAACAGAGGGATTGCAGGCAATCTTTCATAGATTTGAGATCAAGGTTTCAGGACAATGCAGACAAAAGCTCCCTACCTATACAATCTGACTCTAACTACACACAGATTCTGGTGTCATGGGGTCAGAGTCTGTGTCTTTAGTCTATATTCAACCCCATAGAGCAGGGTTTATCAGCCGCTTTCACATCATAGTACCACAGTAAAGATGAGAAACTATCTTTATTGTATGTGCGGTTCAAAAACCACATATACATGTCTTTGTGCTTGTCAAAGCTGCATTAAAATGCATCAAAATTTGTAACAGAGTGTCAACATGTTCAAGGGGAATGAATCCTGTTGAACAGGGTTGCATCAAAAAATGAAAAGAAAAAATAATAATAAATAAATAAATAAATCACATATAGCTGGAGTGTGCAGCACTTTCTCTGAAAATAGTGCAAAGTTCTCCAGGAATCAGAACCTTTCTCCATGTTTTTATTTCATCATATTGTTTTTCTCCCTCGTCTTGTCTCAACTAATGAGCTGAACAATCTGGAACATTTTAAAGGATGGATCTGTCAGCACATCAGATTTACAGTCTTGTTTTTTTGTACACATATCAAAATGTAACCTTGTTGTCCTGAAACAGCAAAATGCCTGCTGTGCTCAGCTTCATGCATGGTATGTTGTGACAGTTTTCTTCAAAAATACAAATCATCTCTGAGTGTTTATCTACTTCACATGAAAGACTAAAAGGCTGTCACAGAATACTCTCTGTGCTTGAATTTGAAGTCAGTATTTATCTTTCACACTCACACGTTTCCCCACACTGAGTGCTTCTGAAAAAAGGAAAAGAAAAAAAAGAAAAAGAAAGAAGTTAAAATAGATTAAAGGATGATGTCTGATTTTTGTTTCCAGCCACAAACATTTTGTTTCGTTGATCAAATCTGGGAGATATTTTCCCATCTGTGTTAAAATAATCAAACTCAACAAACTTAAATAAGACTTCAACACAAACAAAACAAAAACTTGAATTTTTTTTTTTTTTGCTTCCAAGTTCAGCACCTTCAGGTACTATGCAGTTTTCTGGAAAAAGTATTTATTTTGTTTTTGCCATTCTTAATGTTTCAAATGATCAAATGCATTTTATTGTCAATCTCAAAAATGATAACCTGAGCAAACAAAAATGCATTTTTTAAATTATGACTTAATTTGTGGAGATAGAAAAGAAATGCAAAGAAACTTTGGGCTTTTGTAAAAATATGTTTCTCTCTCAAACCTAAGAACTGCTCATGCCTCCCTTGGTGGCAATAACTAGTAGTTTTCTATTCAGTAATATTAGAGAATTTTCTGGGTTCCAGTCCAGACTTTGACTAGGCCAGTAGCTTTTTTTGTGGTGGTCTCGCAGGTGTGCTTCAGTGTTGTCCATCAGCCTAACTTAAGAGCACTCTAACTGAAGATTTTCTGATGGAGAGCAAAATTCATGGTTTCATGAATTATGACAAGTCATCCAGACGTTGAAGCTGCGAAGCCTGTCCAGACAACCACACTGCCACCACTACATTTAGCTGTTGGCATGAGGTTGTTTTAAAGGATGTCTTAAATCTGAGCAGACATTCAAGGCATTCTGGAGAGAAATCTGCTGAGTAGTGTCAGAAAGCTTGGTCTCCATTACAGCTCATTGACTTTCCAATGGGATAATGAAAAACAAGAATGACAAAAAGCAAAACATTGGACTATTCTGAATTGGCCTCCCATGATCCTTCATTGGATACTGGTGAACATCTGTAGGAGGAGATGTTCACTGTATTTAAAATACAGTATTGAAATACAGTGACCTTTGAATAGGACAGAATAAAAAATGTATTCATGCCAAAGAAGAAATGTCCTGGTTCAAACCAGCTCAACTTAAAAAACACCATTACACAGTCATCAATAGTGCTTTAAAGCTGAGGGAATACAGAAAAGATTTTTTAAAAGTTTAAAAAAGTAGAAATGATCATTAATAAAAAATGTTGTACTATGAATTAACCGAATAACTACTCTGGTGATGTAAGTGTATTTGCATTTGTATGTACATGTTTTCTATTGCATATTGCACATGAGGATTCATTGAAGCAGTTACACAGATAAAGCCAGATCAACATCTGGACTGAAACAGTTTTGTTGCCGTCGGGACAAAGCAGTCGTCTGCAGGGTGAAGATAGAAGTCGATTCTGCAACCTCTCTTCTAAACACTCCAGGAGGCACTGGGGAAGATGTCTGTTATTACTCCAAATGGCCTTCAATTTCTTCAGTACCACTCTCACGACAGATCTTACCTTCTCCAGTGTAAAAGCTTACACTTTTAACCAGCTTTTCTAACCTCTTGTTCTTCCTGTAGAGGGCGTCCATGTTCAGGGAACCAGAGTCTGAAAACAGGTAGGAAGTTCATGTCTTAGTAAAGCTAAGACTGCTTTGAGTGACCTACACTTTCCACAGAGGCCGCTACATATGGATAAAACCCACGACTGGGAGGTCCAACATATACAAGCAGTGGTGCCAAATATAGGAAGCAGTGGTTATGCTCCCTGCACTCCTATATACAGCAGATTCGATGGAGACTCTTTGTCTGTGTCCGTCCGACCGACCAGCCTCGAAATTCTGACTCACTTAATCTTTAAATTCTTGGAAGATATTTGTAGATGTGCACCATCTCAATGTAATTTGTGGTTGTTGTGTGACAAAATTCCAACTACCATGAATAGTTTTTCAAACCAATTCAGCTCTGTATAATGCCATCTACATTACAGTGTGTATCCTGATTTGTGGTCAGTCTTTGACATTTACATTTGGCAACAGCTGTGGAGTTTTATTGATTTATTTTCTTTTTCTGTATTTATAGATCCTCTGGGCTCAGAACATCTGTGGACGCTGAAGGTAGACGACTTTCTTGTCAGCTTTTGTGTAGCAGGTTTACAGCCTGTCGGTTGACAAATGGTGCATTTGCCACAGCATCATAGAGAAATTACAGAAAAATGCTCAGTACCTTTCTCACATCGTTCCTTTCATTGTCAGTCATTTCAATGCAGAGGCTTTCAGATGACCATATTATACAGCTATTAAATATGAGTCTAAAGGACGAACTGTCCTTGGATTAAAGGACTTCATAATGGCGTTTTTATGAAATAGTCTTCCAGTATGTTCATTTCATCAGCATGTACAACCACGTCTCTTCTGTTTGTAGATGCTGACTCAGAGATTTGACTGCGGTCATGTTTTATCACAATCAGTACTCACTGAAATGTCACTGAAGTGTTGCTATGTCAGTGTGCAGCAGCACCTCACTGATTGCTTCAGTTTTTCTAATCTGCCTTCGCGGTTTTTGCAGTGACCTTGTGTCTCTTGTATCTGACTTAGCTCATTTCTTTTTTTCTATTTTTATTTTTATTTTTTGCTAAATTTCATTTCCTGCTCTTCTGCTCTATGCCTCACATCCTGTTCAGTCTCATCCTCTCAGGAGTAGCATGGATAGTGATGTAGCCGGTTATTGTGTGGGCTCCTTCAATGTCCTCAGATGGTTTACAGTTTAGCTGAAAGACTTCATTTAGTGACTTGATACCGAAGAGTGAGCTTTTAAAATTGTTTTCTCCTCATGGGATCTTGAGCACACCAGTATAAACCAGTAACAAGATTTTAAATCAATCTATCCACAAACAGAAAACAAGCGCAGTGATGTCAAACCATTTTCTGTGGCTGGTCCAGAGCACCTTTTATCACACCATTAAGGTAATCAGGTACTGAAAATGACAGCATCTACTCATTTTACCATGTATTCTGTCAAAGGCAGCTAAAAATAGGTGTTTTTGAAACAGTTTTTGCAGAAGCTTGTGACGGCAGCCAGGATTATTTTTAGAATTACATTGTGAAGGAAATAACGTACTGAACTATCATCAGTTTCAAAATGATTCAATATCAATTTAAAAAGGAATTTATTTCAGAGAAATCTGTCTCTTTGCAAAATTCAAAGAAGGATAACTGAGAACTGTATGCTACAAAATATTTTTTTTTCATTGTGACAATATTGGTACTTCAAATTGAAATCAATGTTTAAATTGGAATAATTCACAAAAGAATCAGAAGGAATTTTATTAAGAATTTCACTCATTCTACACATTAATTGAATGAAGTAGCAAAAATCAAACATGATAAAATGTGAGATCCAAACAGAAGTTTAAATGCAAACTGAGAATGAGTGTTTAGAATGATAACTTTTTTTTGAATTGATTTTTTTCATTTCCGAAATACATTTCACCAAGAGAAAACACATAATAGAAAGTAGAACTTGCATATTTTGATGGAAAGCTCAAAAAATATGATTTTGAAGGCTTAAATCAAAACTACGTGGGTTTTAAACACTGAAAACAAGATGTGTGAATACTGTACCTCTCTGTCTTTTTTATGAGCTTTTAATATTTACATTTACAAAAGTGCTAATGTGATTCTATTTCATTCTCCCGTGTTAAAACCATTCATGGTTTAAAGAGGACAGGTTATCATCAAATACACTCCCATCAACCGCTTACTAAATGCAGCTGTTCAATTGGTTGTTAAAGCAAACATGATTCCAGCCAATTACCTGCTATCAATTTCAGGCACTCAGGCATTTACCTGTGTTAATGTCAACAGACAGAGAAGCACAAGCAAACTAATTTGGTTGGGCTACAGCAGCAGAAGACCAAACCGAATGCTTCTGCTGTCAGTTAAGAACAGGAAGCTACAGTTCAGCTTCACCAATATTAAGCAATAACATATTGGAAAATATGTTATCAGTCCAATACGTCTTAACATCGACTTGACGTTTAGATGGTAGGATTAGGATAAGCAACCTGTCCTGTAAGGTATTATCACTGCAGGTTGGTTTCTATGAGATTTTAATGGATGTGCAGCCAAAAAGTTAAAAGATGATGCCCTGATTCAAAAATGAACCAACATCCCAGAGGGCAGCAGCAGGTTGTTGAATTGATGCCACAAGGAATTAAAATTGTGGGTGCATTGAGGCAATATTGAGGTGTACCTAATATCACAGTGGGAGGAGAATAAATTAAATATAGAGGCATCAGAAGAGTCAGCAGGGAAGATCTGAATGGGTATATATATATTTTTTTCCATTTAAGGAAATTAAACAACTGGGAGGTTCTTATTGTGGGACATTGCTGCTGAGCATTCAGAGTGCAATTTGTCAGTTCTGTGAGCTGCACAAATTAATTTTAATTATCTTCAAGCATATTGGCATGAGCAGGAGATGATTATAAATCAGCATCCCGTCAGTGTTTTTGTGTGTGTGTGTTGCTTTGGTGGCATGGGGAAGCTCTCCATTAGCTCAATAGCTCTGTAATATTTTGAGAACTGAACTCTCGCTGTTCCTGGTCTTTCCTGTTTCTGTTTGTCTGGTTTTATCAAAGCACAACTAGTTGCATTTGGATCCTGCAATGAAAGAAGCTGCTACCAGCGTGATGAGCTTCAGGCCTCAGAGCTATCTAAGTGAATAGGTCCTGCTCATGTATTACAATGAAATCCAGAATCTTGGACTTTGTTAATTTCCAATTAGCTGTGAATTGAAGAGGAGCTGCCAGAGGATGCAATATAATCCCTTTAAGAAAAACAACATTGTTGTGATATTCAGCTTGTTTGGACTTCAAGTTTTAGTTATTCCTCTTTTGAACATTTCTTTATTCTTGTTTTTTCTTATTTCTTGTCATTTTAGTTTACCATTCATGTCAGTTCATTTATTATGTCACATAATCCAGTTCATGTAGCGCACCAAGTGGCCTGGCAGCACAATAAAATCTTTTATTCTATTATTACAAAAAATATGATTAAAAAAAAAATAGGTGATGCAATGTAATAGATGTATGGTTAATCAACACATCCATCCATCCATCCATTTCTTACACCCTTGTACCTAAAGGGGTTGGGAGGTGCTGGTGCCTCTCCAGCTACGTTCTGGGCGAGAGGCGGGGTCAGCCTGGACAGGTCGCCAGTCTGTCGCAGGGCTAATCAACACCTAAAATTTGCTCCAGAAAAGTGACTCTCGCTCAGGCTCCCCTGTGATGCTTCTGTTCAATTTTGATTGGCAGACACCTATTTTCGATCGTGGCCTCGAAAAGAGAAAAATCAGAAGGATTGATTATTTCTGTGCTTATTAGGTTCAGGGTTCATTGCCTGTTTTCTTTCTCTCTGCCTGCCCACTCGCTCGCCCTTTCCCAGGTGTTTTCAATCATGTAATCTCTCCTTTGCTCTTCTTCTCCCTTTGTTTCGTTCACTCATTTCTGACAGTTCTGACAGTTCAAACCTGAAACCCACAAGTTTCAGGGTTGTATTTTCTTTAGGAAGTCCACAGATCAATAGTTACTGTCAGCCTGCTACAAGGAGCTGACACACCTTGTCAAAATGGTTTTATTCTATTATCGTGACAGTTCCTTTTTGAAACTAAATGTCTCCAAAATCAACGATCTCTGCATAGACTTTCAAATTGATTCTCTCCAATTCCCTTTAAATTGAATCTATTTAGAGGAAAGCTTAATATTGATAAAGACAGGAAAAACAGCACATCAAAGACTGCACTTCCTCTGCACAGTGTGTGTAAAATTTTGACCATTTTTTACTGACATGGAATCAAATATTTACTTTTTTCATATGTCTTGGTTTGGTAACCTTAGAGAAGAAGTATCAGCCAAATGATCTCCACCATTCTACCTGATCTGACAAATTGTATTGAAGGACATCACACAAAATGCTAAAGACATTCTCTGCATCTCTGATTGTATTGTGAATCTGAGCTCCTGCCATCTGGCAACAGAAACAGATGTCCAAAAGCAAGGATCAACAGATGAAAAAAACTCTCATTATTCACACAATTATTTAGCTAAAATGAAAAGCTAAATAATTGCTTTTCATTATTTAAAATAAAATATTCACAGTGAATATTGTGAATATTTCCTTTAGATTTTTAGAATTGATTAAAATTCAATACAGACACTTTCCTTTTCATCTTTTGTGTGTGTGTGTGTGTGTGTGTGTGTGTGTGTGTGTGTGTGTGTGTGTGTGTGTGTGTGTGTGTGTGTGGAGGTGTGTGTGTGTGTGTGTGTGGGGGTGTGTGTGTGTGTGTGTGATTACTCGTACCTTTTTTAAGTGATTATGGCTGGTTCATTGCTGTTACCTCGATTCAAGGCGAAATGTTTTCCGTAGGGGTGCCCAAAGTCGGACCTCGAGAGCCGGCATCCTGCATGTTTTAGTTCTCTCCCTGGTAGTAGTAACAACTTTCTCTCCTGAGGCCTCTTATGAGCGAAGTAAAACTCGCAGGATGCCGGCCCTGGAGGACCCTGTCCTACAGGGACAGTTATAAAGTGAAGCATACAAACAGCTATTCTAAGGTTACAAGTGTTTGCTAGACAAAGTCAGTAAACATACAACATTATGACCATCATGAAATATGATGCAGGCCAGGAAAAATGGCTTGGAAGGTTAGGGTATTAAATAATACCTGGACATATTACAGGGCAGTAATCAATGCGTCACGCAACAGTGGAAAACAAAGACAAAACAAAGACATGGTTGTCAACTTAAACTGCATTGTTGGACAAGGAGAATATTAGTGATGCATCCATTATAGCATCAAACCTTTATGGTGCAGATGGGAGACTCTGGCATCACGACAATTATCAATTTAGGAGTCCACAAATTTTCTTTTGGGAAGAAGAAAACCATTGTTGAAAGAAAGCCAGATGAAAGGGTCATGATTTGATGATGTAAACTGGGTTCATATGCAGAGGTGTCAGTTACATGGTGATCTTTCAATGAAAAGAGAGAGAGAGACACTAGTGGGCGAGGGAGAAACAGGAGAGCTATAAAACAGAATCAGGGTTGAGTTAATCCAGTGCTTCTCAAATCCAATCCTCAGGCTGACTTCCTGTCTGGTAACTTCCTGGTGGGAGGCATCAACTGAGATAATCCTGCCAACAATGAAAGCTCTCCATCTTCTGCTACTCACTTTTTACTTTTCATTAACAGAGAAAGTACTCCTACATCTGCTCTTCTGTTGTATCAGCTCTGCCTGGTCAAAATAAAGAATTCATTGCCACTGAAAACTAATTTCTTCCTATTCAAAAAGTCCCTGCAGGGAAAATCTTCATTCTGCAGCTCATTGTGTCGAGTCTTATTCTGTTCCTTTTCTCAGGATGTGGGAATTATTCTGACAAGAGATTCTTCAAGCAAAAATGATCATGTCAGCAGTGGCGAGCGTCAGTCTTTTTTAACATAATAGCAGGAAGTAGGGCAATTAGTTGAATGCAGGTACTTTACTCACACCTACAGACACAGAAACACGTTTACAGACATTTGCAAACCTTTTCTTTCCACTAAATCTGAAGTCTGACCAGATCTCAAGAATAAGAAGATCGGGGCGCTGTCATCTGGACAGCGCCCTCTGGCGGTACAGACAATTTTTAGACCTGTCTGGCGGTACAGACAGGTCTGAAAATTGTTGCGGATCAGAAACTTTTATATTATAGGATTTATAGGATTTAAAAAACAAATAAACACAAGTTGATAGAAAAAAGTAAAAAAAAAAAAAAAAAAAGAATTTCCATTAAACAACATTCAATGGAAATGTGTCGCTTTTTGTAAAGTTAATGCAGTCTCCTGTTTCAGCCTTGCTTTGAAGCAACCCAAAAACACACATATTGAATCAAAGGCATGCCTGGGAAACTGCAGCTCTCCGCGCGCGCACGCACACACACATGGTCAGGTGTAACCAGCATCATAATAATTTCCTCCCATGGTGACCGACACCATGGGACTTATTAAATCCATGCAGCGAGAGCTCAGATTAGAGCGGAGTCAGACTCAAGCTGCTTATCGATGGGATGCGTATCTGTGAAGGAAGCGCGCACCGGAGCGCACGCACCTCGCGCGCCCCGCACCACGCGCCAAGCGCCCGGCACAACGCACCCCGCGCCCCGCATGCACCACGCATCCAGATTAGGAAAGCTTCCACAGACACATCTGGAAGCAGGACCAGAAAGGATTTCCGCTGCGGTCCGGTTCAGGTCCATCTACCTGAGAAATAGTCAGTTTTACAAGAGAAAGACGAAGAGAAAACAAAATCCATGCTTCAATTTACATTTTAACTAATGGATTTCTTGAACGTTTCTTATTTTTCTAATGGAGACTCAAATTTAACAAGAGGTAAGTCAATTGTTTGATTGATTGTGACATTAATTTTATCTTTAGTTCCATGGATATACCAAGGATTATTGTTATTAATACTTAATAAGTATTACAAGTAATGGCATGAGACAACATATAATAATAATAATAATAATAATAATAACTAAACCCTCATTTTCATTTCATTAAAAAATGTTTAATAAATTGTGTAATCTGTTTTGTCCGTGTTGAGCTATTTTAATTAAAGCCACAAGCATGTAAAAGAAAAAAAATTGGAAAGATTTAAGTAAGATTTTCCTCCATGGTTATAAAGGTTTGGTTCATTTTTCTTTCTTTAGAAAAAAAAACTAAGAATAAAAGGTCTTATGAGATAGCTTCTACAATTATGCAAGAGTATTCTGAATAAAACATCCAACATATAAGAAATTAAAGTAGGAGTGGAAAAATAAAATTATATAAACATGTCGACAAATTGATTGTAACCATTTAACATGAGAAATTATATCATGTTTATGAAGTAACGATATAGGATAAAATCATCAGAGGCACAAATGCCAGCACTTCTTCTGTCAGTACTTTGTACAAATTGTTTGGCCCAAAGGACAGAACTGGTACTTCACAAGGTTGATGCACAGAGAGAAAAGGATGTTCGGTTTTCTTTGTGTCGTCTCTAAATAGACCAGAGCCATCAAATCTTTTGCCTCTTCAACTCACCCAACAGGATTTCTAAGACACTTAAATATGATAACTGACATGGCTACGGAAATATATCTCATGCTTTGGAAACCATTTCTTACATGAAATAACAATATTTTTATTACGTCTTAAACCTCATATGGTAAAAGCCCACTGTGCAAGTAAAAGTCCCAGAAGAGTTTTGCAAAACCCATGTTTACATGTGATGATAGGAAAGTGCAGATATTTTTCTGATATCAAAACTCAAATTAAATTAAAATGTATTTGTAAAGCATCTTTCACCAACAAGGCGTTTCAAAGTGCTTTATCATCAAACATTAGGTTGTCACGTAGAATGCATACAATGATTAGGGATATTGGTGACTGCAGTCAGCTTAGTTGCAAGTTGTTTTCAGAAATTGGTCTGTGTTATGTCATATTCATACATTAGGGAGACAGTCAGATACATAATACTAATTTGAATTCCTGTCCAACTCAAAACATTTACAGATTAAAAGGGTGCTTCAGTTTAATGTTCAGGGTGACAGTAATTTTGCCACCTGGTCATTTTTTTTTTGTGATCATTGCTTACCATGAGATTTTTTTTCTCAATATTTTGTTCTCTGCTGTTGTTTTCTGGTGTGATATGCTTTTCAGTAACTGTTGAATTACATTGAATATTATTATTCTGTTCCAGTGAGTGGGTAATTGTTGATACTGCTATAAAATAACCACTTTCAGACGACAGCAGAGTCATTTTCTTTGGACGTTTGAATTGATGGTCATTGTTTTGTTCCAGCTGAAGATGATGCTCCTCACTGCGGTGCCAGTCTGCCTGTCATCTTTGGAATCATCTGTTTCCTTGGCATCATCGGGAACTGCATTGTCATTTACACAATTCTGAAGAAGACCAAGTGTCGTGCCAAGCAAACGGTCCCAGACATATTCATCTTAAACTTGTCAATCGTCGATCTCCTGTTTCTTCTTGGCATGCCGTTCCTCATCCACCAGTTGCTGGGCAACGGTACGTGGCACTTTGGTGCAGCCATGTGCACGGTCATCACGGCCCTCGACTCCAACAGCCAGATTGTCAGCACTTACATCCTCACCGCAATGACCCTTGACCGCTACTTGGCGACTGTTCACCCGATCCGCTTCAACCACATCCGAACACCATACGTAGCTTTACTGGTCATCGGACTGGTGTGGATACTGTCCATGTTCACAATCATCCCTGTGTGGATGTACACTGGTCTGATGCCTCTGCCAGATGGACTGGTAGCCTGTGCTCTCCTTCTCCCAGATTTGGTCAATGACACGTACTGGTTTACACTTTATCAGTTTTTCTTGGGTTTTGCGATCCCTTTGGTCATCATCTGCCTGGTGTTCTTCAAGATCCTACAACACATGTCCGCCAGCGTGGCACCGCTGCCCCCACGCAGTTTAAGGGTGCGGACCAGGAAGGTGACCCGGATGGCGGTGGCCATCTGCCTCGCTTTCTTTACCTGCTGGGCTCCTTACTACATCCTGCAGCTCATCCACCTCGGGGTGCAGAACCCAAGCATAGCTTTCTCATATGCGTATAACATCGCCATCAGCATGGGTTACGCAAACAGCTGCATCAACCCATTTCTCTACATTGTTCTCAGTGAGACCTTCAAGAGACATTTCCTGCGGGCTGTGCGGCCAATCAACAGAAAGCTCAGAGTAAACCCGAGCACCACAGACAGTGTTAGCATGAGGATTGTACCTGAAGGGGCTCAGCAGGAGCAGGCCTCCAGGGAGATGTTGCCCTCCAATGATCCCCCACAGTGATGAATCTGTAAATATCACTGATGAATCCCAGATCGAAAATAGGGGCTTGCTCAGCAACTGCTCTTGGGGAAAAGCATTGTCTAAATGTACTTGTTTTTTGTTCAGTTTGATCTATATTCACATGAAAGAAAACAAAAAAAAAAAAGAGGAAAATACAGAATAACACTAACATGCAGGTCCAGTCCGAGGTATAAAGGTTAAGGCCTGCTGTTGATCTGGGGGTCAAAGGAGAAGTGAAAATTCTCAAAGGACTTGGTAAAGAGGGATCCAGTTGTACACACATAAACAGGTGTACCTCAAACCAGAGTATCATTAAATAGTTCATCCGCTCAAAATGTGTGGATTTGTATTTTAGGTGTTTATTTCTGGTGGTTTGGCGGCTGCAGGAAGCCCCAGGTTCAGTTCCTAAGAGAATTGAAGTTTTGCTAATGACCAAAAACGCTTTCAGTTGTTCCTGCTGCTTGTGAAGCAGAAGTTTTTCGTTGGTCAAATTTTCGCTTGAAAGGCTTCAATTTAGATCTCTATGACACTTGTGGAGTATCGACTTTCTTTGGCACACCAATCTTGTGGTGTCAGTCTGTGTTTTTCTCATGAATGTGTAAGCCATAATATAACATTTCTGTCATTTTTTGGTCTTACATGGTTCTCAGTTTTTCTGAACGTTTGAATTTCGACTTTTCACAGCTGTGTTTATCAAGGTTGGGCTCTTGAATTATGTCCTTATGATTGTGTCTACATGTCAATCAATTTAACAGTGAATATGAAACACTGGAAAAAAGCAAAGTTGTTTCCATCTTGCCAAAATCATAGCATCTCAGGGACTTTATTTGATTAGGTGAAGATGTTGCATTGTTGTGTTTTGTAAAATCTGATCGATCCAAACTGTTCACTTTTCTAAACTTTGACTTTGAAGATGCTAAAAATAATATTGTTGCTGTTGTATTTTTTGTTCCATTTTCAAAGCAGCAATTCTTGCAGTGCAGGAACATCAGCCTATTTCCTATTAACTGACTTCGAACTTACTCTGTGAAGCCGAGGATTATAAAATGTATACATTTTTCTGCACCGCTGCAATGTTTAAAATCAGACGCACAATGACTGAATACAAATCAAATGCACACGAAGCAGAAACTTCACTCTCTTTGTCATTTGCTCTGGTGGTTCTACAGGAAATTAATTAAATAAAACCTGAAGCGAAGGAAAGAATTCACTGCCAAACAAAGACGAAGCCAAAATGGAAGCGCAGCGTGTTCAAATGTTACTGTTTTCTATGATTATCCACCGCTTACGCTGCAAATACTACTCCTGTGTGACCTTTTCAGTTTTACAACCCTATTGAAGAATTTATAAGCAGTCTTTCTCACAACATTGCTTCAGTTCATGCAGATTTGTGGGGATTCATGTTCTTGTTTTTATATTAAGGCATTTCAGACTTTAGTCCAGCCATTTAGAAAAATTGTGTTTATATTCTGCTTCAGTCATTATGGTTCAGATTGGCTGCTGTATTTGTGATTATTGTACTTATTGTGATATTAACATTCCTGTCCTGCCCCAGTTTGGGCCAGGCTTTAGGAAACAGACAGACTGATGTGATGGACATTACTTGGAAATTGCCAACATGATGGATGGACAGAATTAAAGGCATCTCTGAATTTCTTGTTATCTTAACGCATACCAACGGGTTTTAATGGATGCAAATAGTCCTGTTTCAACAAGACCGTTTTTCAAATCCATAAATAAGCAACACCGAGTCGCTAATTTTCCTCCAAAAACCTTTGAAGGCAGCAGGGTTGCACCTGTAGCTTTTCCACATGAAGCTGCTCTTCTAATTTGCTTTTTTTTGTGCAAAGTAAATATTGAAAGTGTTGAAATGTGTGTGATTTTGTTCACTCGAGATTGCATTTAAATAATCTCAGAGATAAAGACCAGATCATATTTTGCAGGAAATGTTTTCTAATATATGAAATTTTGCATTTTTAAACGAGACTGTGAACAACATAGTAGAAATATTTGTTTAAAGCTGCAGTACAGGGTTACTGTTTGCAATCAGCTGACTCTTACTCAGCTGTCGTTCAGCCATGCAGCATGCTGTAACCGCGTTGACGCTCAGCTCTGTTTTATTTTCCAGCTCCTGTGAAACGGTGCATTGCAATGCAAAGAAAAAAAATACAGACTGGGATGTGTTTTTGAGTTAACTTTCAACCAGGTGACTGACTTCTGTGAATGTGAGGCGACCAGGAAGAAAATCTGTTGTTTTGTGCAGTGTTACAACTAAAAGAAAAGAAAAACCACCTGGGTTGGATTTGATAGCTCAGTCGTTATCAGAGGAAGGTGACAAGTGGGAATATTTCTTTCTGCTTTATTTGTTGTTTGATCAGTTTATGTCCTGTGAAGTTCTACTTGACTGTGAGCTTTCTTGTTTGGAGCTTTTCAGGCAAACTGAAATGTAAAAAAACCCCAAAAACAAGTCATACATAACAGATGGTTTTTGTGGGGTGTTGCAGAAACAAGTTCAGCAATATAGTAGAAGGGAAAAAAAATGTCATGTTCTGATCAAAAATGATCAACAAACTAGATTTTGCCAGTTTGGAGTTCTTTTAGGAGATGCAGCTCAAAAATGTGTCATTATGTGGCATCAGAGGTGATTTTACTGAACCGTCTGAAAATGGAACAAACGGCACCAACTGAGATCAAAACTAGGAACAAAACCAGAGATGAAAAATAAAGTTCAAACGTTATGATAGGTCAGAAATTTCTCCTTGTCAACTAAAATTGGCTAATTTAAAATGTCTTTTCACCCACACAAGGAGCACAATCAGACACACACCTGTTTGCACACAGGTGACTTGCCCATCAGAGAGCAAAGAAAAAGGAAATATAAGAGCATAACAGTAAAGGCTGTTTTTTGTGAGTCCATATCTGCACTTTTTTGGAACATAGTTATGGTTTTAAGCTTTAGATATTGAATATTGTGGCGTTTATGTTGTATTTATTGCTGTTTTTTTATGTAATAGTTTATTATTTCTCCTTTAAAATAAAACAGATTTTTTTTTTCCTGAACTGTGTTTTGATTCCCTAAGAGGTTTGTTTGCGTGTCATAGCAAGCTTTGAGTGGATGTTTGTTTTTATTTAGAGATTAAAATAACAGACAGTGTTTAAGTAAATCAGAAAGCTTCTCTCTCTCTGCCAAGTGACTCTCCGTGCAGATGAGAGAACAAAGAAGAGGAATTGTTCTTACAATGAGAATGAAACAGTTACAAAGGACTCATAACAACAACATACAGCTTAAGCATTTAACTTTAATGAGCATATCTTGGAGCAGGGTTTAAAATGAGTGTAAACTTGTATGTGTAACAATTAATTAAACCCTTTGTGAATTTTGCTTCTCTCCTCAGTCTGTTTCAAGAGGGAGCGGATCAGGTGTGTGTTGAGATTGGCCCAATACTCGCCTTTAACCTTTGCCCCTCTGTGAAGTATGACCACAGTCAAAGTGCAAAAAGGCAGTGGATTGTGCAAAAATGTATTTATTATGTTTTTGTCCAGAAGTCTGGGAGCTTAGGGGCCCTTAAAGCCTGAACTGTGTAAAGAAAATGCCATAATGTGCTGTAGGCTCACACAGCCTACAGCACATTATCACTGTTTGTTCATCTGAATTTGTTCAGATAAACAAATTGAGTTTGTTCATCTGAATTTTGTCAATTTGAGGCCTCAACATTCACTGGACTGCATTTATACACAAAACTTTTTTTATGCAGAACCCAGTAAGCTTCACCCAAAACACACATACACATCGAATGGGATGGAAAAGAGTTAAGACTCTTCTTTTTTACTATCGGCCCTGTATAAAGCCTTAATGGCTGCACATTGACTGCTGGCTGCAGCTCCTGGTGTGTTTGCAGTCAGTCGCTGGTCTCCTCCCAGCATGACTAAGTTGTCTAAATGGGAAAGATGTGAGTTAGGCAGAGTGGAGCTTAAAACAATAACCACTATATTAACATTCAAATCACTGCATTTATAAAGCAGGAAAACACTTTTTTTCAACAAAGTTTGCACACACAAATGCTATTAGAAAGGGTTGAAGTTTTTCCATTTACTAATTTTGTGTGTTTTATGACCTCAGTAAAGTGTGAAAGTATTTATATGAATAGTGCATTGATTCTGACTGGGTAATGGACTCAGGAGTTGCATTAACCAATTATTTGTACCATTTTTTAACATTTTTTATTTTTATTTTTTTGCCTCAAGTGGCCTTTATTTGAAAATTTTTACAGATTACAGATGAAACTTCTTTGTTAGCCATGTATGAGGTATTTTCAATCAATCAATCAATCAATCAATCAATCAATCAATCAATCAATCAATCAATCAATCAATCAATCAATCAATCAATCATCTTGGTTCAAAGCATCTCTTCTCTGAGCACAAAGAAGGATCAACCAGGCCAACACACAAACATATTGAAGGATTAACTAACAAGTTTGAAAATTATATTTTTTAGCTTGAAAATTATTATTATTTTGTTAAAAGCAATTAACTTAGAAAAACTTACATTATGCAGAGGTAACTAAATAATATCATATTATCAATGGTGGGAAGTACAAGTACTTTGTTACTGTACTTAAGTACAATTTTCATGTATTTGTACTTTACTTAAGTATATTTATCAATGGATACTTTCAACTTTTGCTCCTCTACATTTCACAGTAAGTATCTCTACTTTCTACTTTGCTACATTTCTACAAAACTGTGGCATTACTCGTTACATCCAAGTCACATTGCGCTTTTTTTCCGTTAAAATGGGAAGTTCAGGGACTTAACGGGGTGCTGTAAAATACAACCAATAACGTGACTTACTAATTAAGTGTTTTTACTCAAGTAAAAATGCTGATGTGGTACTTTTAGTTCTACTAGAGTACATTTTTGTCTGTGTACTCATACTTTTACTTAAGTTCATTTTTTGAGTACTTTCTCCACCAGTGCCTATTATCATGTGATAATTACTCATAGTGGATAGCCAAGCCAAGCAGCCTTTATTTTCAAAGCACTTTAAATCAACAGACCAAAGTGCTAAAAAGACGCTGCACAAAATAAAAACAAACAAACAAATGTAACAGGAGCAAACTCAACAGATGATACGAAACAAATAAAAGGATTTCTATCATGATGGGTCAAATGCCGATTAAAAATAGATGAGTTTGATAAGCTCATTTTAAAAATACACAATGAAGAGCCAGTCAAATGTGCAGTGGCAACAAATTACAAAGCCTGAGAACTGCCCACAGAAAAAGCCTTGTGCCCTGTTAGCCTTGGCATGTCCAGAAAAAGCCGGACCGCTGACCTGAGTGACGGGGAGGAGCGGTGCAATTCTTGAAGCACAAAGAGGCAGCGTGGTGCCATTTAGCTTTAAAACAAATAAAGCAGCCCTAACATGAACAGGCAGCCTGTGCAGTGAAATGAAACAGGAGTGAAGTGCACCAGAACAGCTGCTAGCAGAAATAGAAGTCTATCAAGCAAGTGCTTGCATAATACAACTCCATGGCCTCAGAAGTGACTATCAGACATTTACCTGTTTTTGCTTTCTTTCTGTCCTGGAACCACTTTATATATTTAAGGCATTTGGGTGCCGGGAACCCATTTAGAGGCGCTCAGTCTCCAGACTCTGAGGCGATTCGGGTCAGAGATTTCTGCAAAATTCTAGCAGGACTGAGTGCCAATATCATCACCATCCACAAGGAATCTTTGAATACACTTACATAACATAACATTCATTTGCCCTTTGAGATAAAGTATTTTTGAATTGAGCTGAAGGACTCAAAACAGGTGAGACAGGGACAGTCACCAGTTGCAGTAATGATCAAAATGGCTCAATTATTATTATAAAATTCAAAACATGATTTTGGAGTCACACTTTCACCTTGAAATATCAAAAATTCTTTTAGGATCAAAATAATAGTTGTTAAAAACAAGAAAAGAAAACTTTTTGCACTCACAATCTGCTTCGGTCGGTGCTTGCCGTGGATTGTGGTAAATTGCTCCAACGCATTCATAGTGTCATAAGCTAGTTAAAAAACAAAAGCGGTGCATGAACAGGTCTAAGAAATCGCACAGAAATTCAGAGACGAACTCATTCAGAAGTGGCCATGACCTCACAAAACGTCAGCATACAGAGACGTCCGACTCCATTGTGTGTTGAGGCACCGGAGCTGAAAAACAAACCAGAATCAACACACATCCTTCCCCCACCTCCTGGTCCTCTGCAGCGTTAGCCTGATTATTTTACATTCAGCTGATGCTATGTAAAAGTAAAGTGAAACAAAACACCAGTAGAGTATCATATGTGTCAAAATACACCATTTCCAAACAAATCCCATCTGTGCTCTGTGTTTAATGAGCAGTCTCCGTTTATTAAACACGTCTTCAGACATGTCGATTACTTCTGATAAAGCTGGCCGAAGCTGCGAGGGGAAATGTTCATGTTGTGGCTTTAAGAGAGCAAGGAAAGTGTGGCGAGTGCACATAACCGGCAAACAATAATATTAAACACAATTTATAACTTAAAAGAAACAAAACTGCAACTCTTCTCACATCATTTTTTTCTTATTTAAAAACTAAAGCAGCAAAAAGTCCAACAAACTAATACACTGAACTATATAATACTAATAAATGAAGAGTATTAGATAAAAGGTTGTGGTTTTTTTTGTCATGTGAAACATGTGAAGACTCTGCAATCAATATGCTGCTTATTAATACAATGCTGACAACCAGCAGTGATAATTATTTGTCTTGTCCACCAATTATACAACCACTAAGGCAAACGTATATTTGCTTAGTGTATTTTAAGCTTATTACACAGACCAGTCAAAACAATGCATTGGTTCCCAGTAAAATTGAAGTAAGGGTCTAGACCTTCAGCAGATGCATTAATAATTCATTTTTATCCAGGTTTTAATTAGCAGGACCAGAATTTCTTTTTCCCTTTTTTTTGGATTTCCTCGCAAAATATTATCAAACTTAGAAATTCAATCTAGGAGCTCAAGCAAAAGAACCTCGGTTTAATTTCATGAAGAAAAATGTCATTTTCAATTCACACATCAATACGGATATAACATCTTTATGGCAATGAACTGCTAACCTTACTGCTATCGGTGAATCGAGAACCAAGCTAAAAAGTAATTAAAATAACATGTTTACTGATATGGAAAAATACATCGCATCAAGGGACAAATGCTGCAAATTAGCCGCTGCTTTTGCACTATGACACAATCTGCTCAAAGCGCTGAGATGGAAAAGGTTATACAAACACCGTGACTCATGTTTGAAAATACCTACAGCAGGTCCATCAGTGTGTATATTAATATTGCACTGATAACCTGGAAATAATATTAAATGAAACATATTTGCTTCTCAGTGAGAAATATGTTTTGACCTTCTGAAAAAATACATTTGTTACAGAATTTCATCTTATTGAGTTTACATAATAAAATAAAAGAGTCAAAAATAAACTCACATCAAATATGTTGATCAAAGTTTGAGTTATGACTAATGAAAAGCAGGGAAGGAGATATTTGGTGGAGAGTTAATACATAGTCACTGCCCTCCCTCCTCATGCAGCTTGCTTTCTTTGGTCCAACACTAACACAATATTTTACATGCAACAGTCTGCATTTTTTGAGAAGCAATCCAGACTTCTCAAAAAATGCTATGTTGTTGCATTTTATTCAAGCTGCAGTGTGTAACATTAATAAAAAAAAAAAAAAAAGTTTTCTCCCTATTTGTTAAAGCTGGCACCATGTCAGATAATCTGTGAAAACAATCAATCTCCTCCACCTGCTCCCTGACCTACTATTACTGGATAACGCAATGCAACGTTCTGGCCAAAAACAACCAATCAGAACCAGGTGGAATGTCTTAGCGCTGTCAATCATCCTCGTTCATTCACTGGTAAATGTGCTAACGGTGGAAAAACAACTTATCGTTACAGGGAAAATGTTTATCTGCTGTCATTGTTAGCTATGCTAACTAGACTGAGCATTTACAACAGACTGTGCTAGCTGTAGCATAGCACAGAGAGCGGAGGAGGGAGGATGAGCAGCCACATGAGATTGTGATTGACAGCGCTAAAACTCTCCCGTCTCTGACTGGTTGTTTCTAGATAGTACTGGGAGAAGGCAGAGGAAATAGATTTTTCCCAGATAATCTCTCATGAAATATTGACAACACAATGAGCTTTAACAAATATGTTAAAAAAATATATATATTTATATATATAAAAGTTACATACGGCAGCTTTAATTTCACTTTGGAGAGGATGAGTCAGGAGGGACGTGGGATTGAGCTGCTGCTGACTGACTTACCTGTTAAGTGTTGTAAAATGTATAGGACAAGTTCAATATAGGAATATGTTGGTAACTTCTTTCCTTAGCTCGTTAAATACTAGTGGAAAGGAGGCAAACAGTCTGTAGCTAAGGTAACTATCCTAAATGGTTGATAATCTCACACCGCCTACACACCTCTCGGACAAAAACTGGGTTACAAATTGACACTTTTACCTTCTTCTCTCTCTGACTCTTTATGTTTTGAAAACCTACTTTATTATTTCTCTTGGCAGCACAGAAACTGTCACAGTCATCCTTGTCTTCCACCGACTGCTGCTGAACACCGACGAGCTCCAAGCCGGAAGGAACCGTTTCATGCAGATCCAGGGGGGTTCAGGCCAAATGTGTGCTTTTTGGCCTGGGAGGGGGAAATTGTTGCTAATAACAATTTTAGAAAACACAATATAATTAATTTTGTAATCGAAAGTGTCCACTTTTTAAAATTTCTATGATTCAAAAATTACATAAATATGTATATTATGACCCCATCCTGTCCCGGGTGACCCCATCCTGTCCGGGGTGACCCCGCCTCTCCGCCGGAACGTTAGCTGGAGATGGGCACCAGCACCCCTCCGGGCCCCACTAGGGAACAGGTTGTTAGATAATGGATGGATGGGTGATGTACCCACACAGTGTAATGACTGTGAAGTGAAATTAAGACGCATTTCTTAATGCATCTTAAAACACAAATTGGACTGCAGTCATTGTCTTCAGAAGTCACCGTAACTGAAAGACAAAAGTGGGAGAATCTGTCGACGAGAACATAAAACCTGTCAACTATAAATCTGACCTCGAGAAGAGAAGAGTCTCAAAGAAAGCTATTATTGAAAGTGAGAGAAGAACACATCTTCGCTGTCTGCCAGAAGACCTTTTACAGGAGACACTGTTGAGCTGCACCAGCACATAAAGCAGAAATAATTTAATTATATGATGCAGCTGAAGCAAAGGCATGAAAAAGATTCTTAGAGAGATAAGTGCAACCATGTGGGTGTGTCTTTACAGCACATTTGTAGTTCTTACAGCAGGAAGCAGATGATTTTATTCTGCATAAAATATTCATTGATTTGCCCGCCCGCATACTGGGAATTTCTCCCCCTGACACAAAATGTAATTCTAGGAGTTTATGATGTAAGACTATGATGATGTCTCCTTCTAAACATTTTCTGTTACAAACCGTCAATGTAAAAAATTATAAAAAGTAAACTGTGAAGGGACTCGAAGGTGTTTTTTTTCCCCCCCAGGACAAAACAAAAAGCATCAATTTTTATTGTGATTCAATCTGACGGACCAGCACACAGCTGTAACATTGAAGAAAACATGGCTTCTAATTAAAAGTAGAAGTTTCCAAACACTTACGGCACACCTGAAATCCGGCAGTCAATTGGCTTAAGATTAATAGTTAACCCTAATTAACAGTGTCCACCAGTGTTTAAAATGAAATCTCAGAACAAATGGAGCCGTTCTATGAAGGTTGCAGAGGTTTGTTGGAAAACATTTGTGAGCTTTATCAGAAGATCAAGAAACAGCAAAAGACAGGTCAGGAGGAAAGTTCAGGAGAAAGTTGAAGCAAGGTTAAAACAATATTTGTTGATCTCACACAGCTCCGCTCAATCCATTACCTGAAAATGGAAAGAGCAGGACTGCTGCAGATCTGCAAAAACATGACCGTCGACCTGAAGTCACAAGCCGGGGAGGGAGAACATTAATTAATCAGAGTGGCCAAAAAGCCCGAGGAGGAGTTGCACTGGAGGAGTTGCACAGATTCACTCAGGAAGGAGAATCTGTGAGCAGGAGAAGCATCAGTCATCATACCTGAGGTGTACGGTCCTTCAGCAGGGACAGGAAAGACAAACACTGATGGGGCTAATTACACGGGAACTGGAAGAGCAACAACCACAGGTACAGTGAAATGGGAAAATAAAGTCATACGTTGAGGTAGTTCTCTAAATAATCTTTAACTTTCTGAAATGAAAAATTTTGTTTTTTAATGGAATAAATAATTTTCTCTCAATCTCATGGTCAGTATTAGTGCAGTAGAGATTCTATCCAATTCCAATATTTTGGACAGTAAAGCGTCTGAGATCCAAACTTAATAAATGGAGAATCAAACTGAGTTAGAAGAGCAAATGGTCTTTTTAACAACAGATGAAATGCACTTAAATATGTAAATCAAAGCACATTTTCTACCTATTAATGCTCACAATGAGTTTAAAGAAATAAAACAGAAAAAAAAGGATTTAGTTAGGAATCTGGACAAGATTAAATTTATGCAAATACATTCTCACGCTGACTTTTGGAAACAAAGAAAGATGCCTGGAGAAAAGAGCAGCTGGTAAACCTCACATCTCCTGTTGTTTTTAAAAAGTGCTAAGAAGATTTAGACATTTCCCATTTTCCTGAGAATGTCAAATCCGAGAATCCCTTTTGTCACTCGCAGCTTGCAGAGACAGCAGCCAAATCCCTCCAAACATTCTCAAAAGAAGAGCCGGAAACTCTGGTTTAATCGTGTATTTTCAGTAACTTTTACATCGTTGCAGTAGTTTTTTCATAAATCCGTTTTTATCAAAGATGTACAAAATTTTACAAAAATAAATCTTTTTCACAATCTTTAAAAAACACAGTGGTACTATTGCCTAATTGACCAAATTGATGATTAACAACAGTAACAACAGTATCTCAAACAAAATGACAAAATATATATATATAAAAAAGACACAATTATCAGATTTTAAGAGCCCTTATGTTCTGCAGATTAAGAAACAAAAATACCAGTAAAGAATCTAAAACTCCACCATTTTAGAGTTCAGATACATGTTCACTTGTCAATGTATTTCAACAATCATCACACTCTGCGTAATATTACATACCGATTTATTCAGACAGTTATCACTATTGCAATAATCGTATTTTCAAAGTTCAGAGTTAGGAATCAGATTCTACAAACTATTTAATATTAACTCCAAAAGAAATTTGTTTACCCCAAACCACCGTTTAATAAACAAGAATTTGAATTACTTCATGTATTTAATGAGGGTTTTTTTTTTTTAAATTGAAAACAAACTTTTAAGAAAAAGACACCTCTCATTCTAAAAGTTCAAGTCAAGCAAATTTAAAGGATTATTTAAAAAGAAATTAAAATTAAAAATGAATGCTCGTGCAAAGATATTTGCAGTTTCATCGACTCCAGCAGCTACAGTTGTACTTGGTTATTAATCATAATCAAAAAGGAAAAAGAGACAGGAGGATCCAGAGTGGCATGAAAACATATACTTCAGATTTCTTCTTTTTACTTGTTTGAAAAAAACATTAAAAAAAACTATTAAAATCACACAAAGGTAATTTGGCAAATGTGTGACTCGTCTTTTGTGTTTTTGTCAAAAATTTTTTTTTTTTTTTTTACTTCAGAAACTCAAATGATGAGTGTGACTTTTCAATGCGTTCTTGGGGAGATTTTGTTTCTTTGTGGATAAAAACTCACTGTGACTCAAACTCCAGGTGAAAATCAGTTCTCTATCATTCCATAAATTCTGTAAACTGGAGCATTAAATATTGATTTTGGAGATATTTCAGCCTTCTTCATTTTGTCAGATCGGTGCGTTTAAGTGATTCCAATCAAAGTTAATTCAAGTTATAACAAGGGGGACAATCCCTTTGTTCATACAAAGCCAAGCTGGTGTGGATAACTTTACTTATAAAATAGCACAATATTTGAAAACTACTTGCATTTAGTTAGATTGTCACTGATAATAAAATGTTTCTGATGATTTGAAACTTGTAAAGGTGACAAAAAAAAAAAAAGAAAGAAAACATGACAGAAATTTGTAATGTACAAGGTGAATGTTGTGCTCCATACGAACTACAACATGGAGATAAATACGTAATTTAATATTTTACTGAGGCTGCTGTTTGGAGTTCTTTGTATAAAAAAAATAAATAAATAAAAACATTTGGTTAACGTATTTCCTGTTTGAAATAGAAACTGCTATCTGGCACTGGAGCTTCCAGGTAGAAAATGTTAGAATTGCAGACAGGTCTAAATCAGCAGATGCAGTGCAGCTGCAAGTTACTATAATATTCACTTAGTTTTTTGTTTTCCTTTGGTATGTTAGCTGACTTTAAACATTCTGTTCTCTGTATAACCACAATCTTCATGTCCTACTTTCCAACCAAGCAGGTTGATATCAGGAAAGTAGAAATTAGACGACTCAAGGAAGAAAGAAAAACTCGTCTTTCTCTTGAAATAAATTCCGGTCAGAGTGAGAAACTAACCCTTCGTTATGCAGGATTCACTAAACAGTTTCTCACAAGATTTTTCAAAATGCTTTTCAGAGAGGCACCTTTTAAAAAGTGCCAACTGCATATATTCTTTTTTAAGATCCACTTTGCAAATGCACATTTTGGCTTTTTGTGCTAGAAATAAAATCAAAGCCATTTTTATGTTGTGGTATTTTATGGTTTCTGTTTCACTTAAACTTAAAATGTAAGTTATAAATGTTCACGACTGAGAGGAAACAGTAAAAAACAACAACAACAACAAAAAAACATGAGCTCTAAATGTCCTGAGAGAATATTTATTATCTGGCAATGCTCCAAATAATCTTTAAAATGCTGATTTTGTTGGCTAATCGTATGTATTACAGGATTTCTGGTAGCAATCTAATAGACAAGGATGGGAGTAATTCGGTAAAAATTTTGTTCAGTATTGATCAGTTTTGTTCTTTCTATTTTCTTCTTTTATTGCATGGCTGAAATAAATAAAACTAAAAAATGTCAACAGTTTTCTTTCCAAACAGAAACAAATAGTTTAATTTTTTTTTAGAAGGACAGAAAAACTGATTTTCCTTTTGGGCCACATGAAGATCATGAATGTCCTGAACGGGCTTGTTATAGCCGAATACATCGACAAACCACCCGCGAACCAACTGTTAAAATATGAATAAAAATCTGTATATTTCAGTAAACAGACGAAAAAAAAATTATTGATTTGATTAATAAAATATTTATGTGATCTTTTGTGTTCAGAGGGCCTAATAAAAAGCTGTGGCGGACCGGATTTGGCCCCCAGGCCTTCAGTTTGATGATATTAACAATAATGTCAACAAAGGCTTTGTGCATTTTTCCTGTTTGTTCCTCTGATCCTAAAACATAAAGACTTTTCATTTTAAAAAAAAAGAAAAGAAAAGAAAAACGCCATTTGAAAATCCTTTTTGATGCCACGATTTGGCTACTTCACAGACGCCCACTCTCGAGTTCAAAGTGCTTTTCATGTTTAGCTTTGTACTATCTCTGCTCTAACTCAACCTAAAGAATATTAGACGGAAATAAAACGTTAAGCCTTCCAAAATAATCAGCTACACCTTTGGCCGTGCTTTTGCTCCTCTTTGGAGTTTTAATTTATTAAAATAAATGTAAAAATAATATCATGAGTAGGGGAACCTAAGTCTAAATAGAAACATTTGGGTTACACAACTGATGACATATTTTCAGCTAATTAAAATATGTTAGGAAATTTCCCAGGAAAATGCAGGAAAAAGTTGTCAGAGTTGGCAGCAGCACCCTTGCGCTTACACTAAATGCAAAACACTATTAGTATTCAAAACAGAGATTTAAACAGTGACTGATGATTGAACCAGTTGCCCGAGGGCTGCAGTGCAAATCTACCAGGGTTTTCGCTACTTTGATGAAGTTCAGCAGGAAGGTGCACAAACTGATGGAAGCAGTTTTATAACATTGTGTTTACCAAAGCGAATTTCTTCTTTTAAGATTCGGCTTGGGCTGAAACAGGTTCGATTATGTTTTTTCTAACTGTTGCAATATTTCCAGGCATATACTTAAGTTTGTATGACAAGAAGGATGCAGCAGAAGCAAATGTAAAATCCTGGGAAAATAGTGCATGGAATGATTTATGCAGAAACACGGAACAAACAAACGTCTTAGATTTTGATGTCAAATCTCGTCCCTGTCTCTCTCAGTTGAGACGCTGACAGTTTTCTGCTGCAGAATGCAATAAAACAAAAACAAAACAAAAAATTAAGCTGTTTCAGAGGAGTATTCACTGGAATATTAAGCGGAATAAGGCTCGAAGAGGCAGCAGAACAAGATCAGCAGCAAACGAAGAACCAGTTTAGCTACATTTCTGCATTCTGAGCAAAGACGCGGAAAAAAAACCCTCCGTCTCTTCCAGGTGCTTCACCACCAAACTCCCACAGATAAATGTATGCATCAAAAGATTTTAGAGTTCAAGCAAAACACTGAATTATGAACAACAACAACAACAACAACAACAAAAACATCATAAAGGGGTTACAGAAAAAAAGCAGCAGATCAAGTCCTGAAAAAAAATTATAGAATTATGTAGTTTAAAAAAACCCAAAAACATTCTTAGTTACACCATATATTAATATCTTTCTTCACAGTAGGCAGTCGCTGAAGGTTAAAGCACTGAATAATCCCACCCGCATTGTTAACCACATGTAGATGATTCCATGCGTAAAGGTTTCGTCAAACAATATTCAACAATAATCAGAAAACACAACCTCAAAGCACTGCGTTAATCAAGTAGAGAAGATACATTCTTATTAATGAACACAGTCATTGCGCCCTGATAATAAAACCATTGGAGTTAAAAATGGAGCGATGTCTTTCAACATTCATACTGCATTAGTAGGAAATAAGTCCTTTTATCTGCTAGACCAGCTGCTCAATCAATCAAGCTAGTTCTCGATACACGAAAATAAATCATTGTAACTGCATTTGTGTTGCTTAGGCACTTCTTTTAAATCATAAAAACATTTATATATATATATATATATATATATATATATATATATGTTACTGATAAAATGTGTTCCCACTGATATGTCTTCATGGGGAGGCCACAGGTTTTCCAGTTCAAGTTCATGTTTCCCAGCTTTATTGTGCAAACTACTTGAGTTGTTTATTTAAATCCCTTCATTGTATGTAAAGCTCTTTTGCTTTGATCAAAAGGATGATGAGTTGTTTGCTCTCCATCGGCAGAAGACTCCCTGTCTCTGCGTCAGAAGCTGGACTCGGGGACAGTCTTCTTGCGGCCCAGTGAGTTTGTGCTGCAGCGATTCCTCTGCAGAGTGCTATAAGAGTGTTTGTCTGTGGTCAGACGTTGCGCTGGCGTTGTGGACATCCCGTTACGATGTAAGGACGCTGTCCTGCGTATGCTTTGCTCTGCTTTGGTGGGGATGTTGGAGGAGCTCTGCGAGCGTCTAATCTCAGCTGTGGAGCGTCCCAACTTTCCGTTTGCCAGTTCATCATTCCGACGGCCTGAACTATCCGATTTGCTTCCTTGCACTCCAGTTCTTCCTCCTGCTGCTCCGTTTGGTAATGACGTCCTGGACGAAGTCCTCCTGCCTTCCTCCTCACCACCTTTTTTTCCTGACTCACCATCCTTGGACTTTTTATAGTTCTTATCCTTCTTTAGGAAGTTGCCTTTTAGAAACGAGAAGAGACTGTCTTGACTTTTGGGAACTTCATCTTTTATTATCTTTGACTTGTCTGCTTCAGAGATGCGGTGATCCTTACTCGCTTTGTCTCCCTTTTGTCTTCTTAGAGTTCCATCCTGAAGGCTTGATGTGCTGTAACTGGGACGAACGCCGGTGCTGGAACTCAGTTTTCTCTCTGAATCTTGTGAAGATTTAGCAGAGCTCTCCCTCCTGCCCTCCTTCCTCCTGGAAAGGTTGTTGCTACCAGAGCTAGCGCTCATATTCCCTGAGCTCTCTTCTTTTGCCACGTTTTCCTTTTTCCGTCTCAGACTGCCCGTCTTCCCAGATGTCTTTTCTGACGTTCGTTCTGCTGGCCTTCTCTGACCCTCAGGAACCTGAGAGTAATGTGGCTCTTCTTCCATCTTACCAACACAACTCATACTGCCAACAGCCGCAGATCGAACACTGGCTGCCCGACCTACAGAGGGTTTTTTGCTGCTACGTGACTCATTCATTAGGTTTACTATTGAATCCTTGGTGCACCGGGGTCGTCGACCAGACTCTAAGTACTCCACCAGCTCTGCAGGGTCGGGGTCTTGCGATGGAGCAGATACTTGCTCAGGTTTTCGTCTCTCTTTTGAGCCAAGGGACCAGCGCAAAGGAAGCTTTTTGCTCAGGCTCTCTTTTGGCTTGGAGGGAACTCTCATACTGACGCTGCGTCCCTGAAGCCCTCGCACAAACGGGCGGCTTTCAAAGCCACCTGATGATGATGATGAAAACAGGGAAGTGGTGCAGAGTTAATATTCAAAAGCGAGCGCTAAGGAAAAAAAAGTAGTAATTACTGGAAGATTGTTACTCACCCCTTTCTTCTTTAAAGTCTTTGTTGTGGGACACGTGAGGCTCTGCAGAGTCTGATAAAGACGAGATATTGTTGGAGGAAGGAGACACCAAACTGCCTCTCTTGCTCTCCCCTGTTAGTCTGACTAGCCAGTGGTCCGACACTGATGAACTTATGGATCCTAAGATCAAATAAATAAAAAAACAAAAGGATTATTGCAATGATAAAGGACAGCAAAACTAAAGGAAACTCTGAAAAACCAATGCTTTATTCAGCAGTTGCCACACTGGATCAGTCGATTTCCTCTTTTATTACTAGATTATTCTCAAGGCTTTGTGTCGCAAATTTTACCCCGAATGCATTAGCCTGGCTAATTAGTGCAGTTTATCATAGAAAACTGGTTCATTTTAAGTACCTAATTTGAAGTGCATTTTGTAACAATTTGCAAAAATTTTCAAGCTCCTTGAACTTTTTCACATTACAGTCACAAATCTCGAAGCATTTTGTTGGAATTTATAAGATGAACCAAAAAAAGGGGGGGGAAATGCCAAAATGTGCTAAAATCAATCTCAACTGGAGTTTCAGAAACCAGTATCTGAATATAACATCCAGGCCTTAAAGTCTATATTTTGGGTTGTTAATACTGAGTCCATATGTGACTCACATGAGTGATTTTGTGCAGTTGCATTCACTAACTTGTGTTAGTTAACAAGTGTGTGAATTAGTTTTACTCCAAATATACTAGACTGGTACGTTTTAAGCTGTCGTAGCTACTGTTTTGTATTTGTGGGGAAAAAAAAAAACACAAAAAAGAACAAACCTACAATGACAAAACTCCTGCAATATTTTGCTCTCTGACTTCAACTTCACAATTACAAGGTACAAGGTATATTTGATTTAAATATACCTCCATAGATCAGACACCAACAAGCTGCAGCTGCTCCAACACAGCAGTTTCAATCAGGGAAGTTCCACGGAAATGATTTCCATAACAATGTGATTGGGCCCATTGAGGTATCTAATTAGTCTTCTTTCAGCACTCTGTCTCCAAACTTACACATGTTCAGAGATTTACAATGTGTCTTTAGTTCCACTGAGTGAAACTCAATCTATTTTAAGAGTGTAGCTGCAAAAAAAAAAAAAAAAAAAAAACAGTTTTTTTTTTTCTAGTTCATCAAAGTTAGTGTTCACTTTGATTTATTTTTATAAAAAGCCATATTTTTTTTATTAAAATGAGAAAAAACACATTTGAGTCACAACAGCCAAAAAAAATACATTTTAAGTTAAATCTAAAAAATAATAGTTATAAAACACCCAACATGACTGACATATTACTGTTAATTATCTGTTTCACTGTCAAAAAGGTAACCAACTTTGATTTTTTTCTTCTTTACATCAAATGTCAAAGCATTGGTCATTGATAGTAAATGTCCTAGGAATCAGAAAAGCACTGATCAATTAAAATCTTTCAATAACAGTTGGATAATCAGAAGAACAATGAGTAGAGTTGTTGATCTAGTTCGTCGCACCAATAAATGGTATTTCAGCAGCATGACGTGTCAAACTGCTTTGGTTTTAAAGGTTAATCAATATGACACTTTATGAAATTAAACCTTACGATGGAAAACTAATGTCATGAAAGACGACTAACTAGAGCTTATGGTCAGAGTTAACGGTGGTCATTTATAAACTGAGAAGGCAAAGTTTAATTTTTGTTAGAGTCATTGCGCTATTTTAATAATGAGATAAATATCCTTCTTATTTGCACAGCTAATATAGATATATTTTAAGTAGACATAATTGGAAAAAAATCCCTGAAAAGCTCATTTTAATAGTCTGCTGAACACCAACGTCTTGAATGTCCTCAAAGGACCAGTGGTGACATCACCACCCACTGACAAACCATTAAAGTATTAATAAATAGCTATCGCCGCATTCGATGAGTACTTCCTAAAATTAAACAATATTGAACATCTTTTCACATGGAGTAATTTATGCAGATAAAAAATGTTTAGATTTGATTAATAACACTTTTTAAGGGCACAGCTGCTGTCTTGAAGGCTGCATTTATGGGACCCCTGGAGTCTAGAGTGCAACATAAACAGCGTTGAGTCTGATGCATGTGTCCTAGAGTAAAATAATAGCATTAAACATGCAGGGCGCTGGTCCCTTACTGCACAAAAATACATAATTCATCCATTTTTATCCTTAATTCATTCTTCTCAATGCCATAAGGGGCTTGTGTTTATACACAGTGGATGGCAGACAAAAAGCTACCTGGAGACCTGGTGAAAACTTACGGCCACACAGAAATATCCTGACCTTCCAGTGACCCCGCAGCCAATGTGGCCCAAAATGAAAATGAGTGTGATAGCCCAGTAGTAGTCTTTCACACAGGCGGAGGATCTGAATGACTTAATCCTACTGTTATAATATGCTACTGTGTTATTACCTTCATAAAAGCTTAATCTTATTCCCAGGTGTACAATTAAAAGTGTCATTTTAAGGCAACGCATGTAAATCCCTCTTCAGAGTTCAATATTATGAAAGTAAAACGATGATGCAATTATCAGTAAAATGAAGAAAGAAACATTATGCCTTATGTTACTAAGGCAAACAAGACAACCTTATTAAATGGACAAAAAATACCAGCTTTTACATATCCTCACTGTAACTTCAAACATACAAATGCTTTATGAACCTGCGTAATCTGCCATTTCTGAAACTCATGCTCATAAGCTGACACACGCTTACTGAGTTTAGTCCTTGGTTGTGAATGCAGAATCACTATATTCTTCAATTAGTCATGTTACAAAACACCTTTCAGAATCGTTTGTGCTTTCTAAAGCTGCATGCCGGACAAAAAGGCCGTTATGCTTGACAAATCATTGTTAAGCATTGTGGCAGTTTTGAAAGCACTTTAGTCAAACAGCTTTTTCTGTTTCCACCTCTATTCCTGTTAAGAGTTCAGGTGTCATCCTGAACAGCTCAGTCCACAACATAAACCACCTTTGTTCCTCCCTAACCCATCATGATTATCATAATCGTCTCCTTTCTGCTCTTCCTGTCAAACTTCTCCATTTGCCTTTGATGGTTCAAAATTTAGTGGCTCACATTTTAATCACAATGCCGTCTTTCCACCATAGCAGCTGCTTTGGCTTCCAGTCAGAATCTGATTCAACAAAGTTTTCAAAATCTATTCACAACCTTGCCCTTCCTTACTACCTCATCTTTCGTTTGTTTTGTCCATCCTCTCCCATACGCCTCAGTGGCTCCCAGCTGTCTCAGCACCATGGGGAGTAGGGCATTCAGCCACTCTGACCCGTAGTACTTATTATTTCCCTCTGCTTAAATTCAGACTCAAAACTCACTTAACAAAATCCTACTCCGCACAAAAAAAAAGAAAGAAAATTAGTGTCTTTTAAATTAGTAAAGACATGTTTTCACAGTGACATGCTAATTACGCTGAAATGAATAAATACAGAAAGAAATGAAAACACAGGCTCTGGTCTCTTCTTGGTGGAAAATCTTTGGAGGTAAAGTATTTGTTGAACAAGAATAAAAATATTCTGATTTGTGTGCTGATAACAGAGTGGCGGTGCGTTGCTCCAATTTACACGCCACTGCATATTTTTACCCGCATTTGGCATCTACAACAAAAACAATCACAAAGAACAAAATTGAATTGAATGCATTTGGAATTTCAATTCAGTGTCTTGCCTGATTGAGGCCATATTTAAATTCAATGAAACAATTATTTAATTTCTAAATGACTGTGTCGCACTCTGTGAGAACACATTTTGTTCCTCTATTTCTCTTTGGATGAATACCAAAACCAGAACATCATCCTACTTGCCTACAGAACAAAAATCCATCTGCATGACAGCAGTATTTAGTATTAATATAGATATTAGTTCATTTTTAATCCTGCCTCATTTGATTATGCTTCTTAGGGAGTGTAAGAGATACCTCCTTAAGCATTTTGTAAAGTCTAAAGTAATGTAAACTTTCTGGTAAGGAAAATATTAAGATGCCATCACATTTATTTTCAATAGAATGGCTCAACTTACACATCGAGTGCTCTTGGAGACTTGCCCTGCTTAAATCTCAAGTAATAAGTCTGGTCTCCTGTTGAGGTGAGAGTAAAATCCTTGGTGGGATCCAAAGAGTTCTGTACGGTCCAAATAAGATTCGGGTCGCTCATGAGTTTGGTAGGGGACATAAAATGGTCTCAAAATAATTCAAAATGAGCTATTTGATGGAACGGCAAATAATAAAAACAACAGAAAACGTGCCCAGATATTACCATTGAAGCAAACTCATCTTCAAGGCAGAACGCAAGGAGCTGAAAGAAACCTCTAAAACCCCCAAAATGTCATCACAGAACCCACAGCAGACAAATGCTAGGATTAATATTAAAATTCATGCTTTTATGATCAGGAAGAGACTGCACAAGTTTAAGTTTCATTGAATGTGTGCAAGAAGGAAAGTATGAAGGTTTGCCAGAGAACCTACAGAGAGATCTGTTTGATGTTGCATAAAATCATGTGCAATTACAGCTACATGTCTCCCAGCTTTCTACAGTCAGATAATATTTTATTTTGACTTCAAGGGGGGTGTTTACATGCAGCAATTTCTCTGCTTCTTTCTTCAAGTACTGCAGAGATTCCATATGTGTGTATTTTATTTTCTTGGTTTATATCCAGCTGTTTTGTGAAGACCTCAGAGAGAGGTCAGAGAGAGAGAGAGAGAGGTCAGAGAGAGGTCAGACAACTTTAGTAAACAAACAGCATCACAAAGAGCAAGGAGTCACAGCTATAAAACAATAGGGCCAAGGTCTACCCTCCAGAGAGATCTGTCTAAACAATCATTCAAAAAAGAAATGAAGAAAATGTAACAATGTGCAATGACTGCAAACCTACCAAAAGAAAATATCCATCTGCCTACAAATAAATAAACAAATAAAAATCAGTGAAGCAGCTTCTCAAAAAATAAAATAAAAAATAAATGTGGAAAGAAACCAAAGGAAGTAATGTTTTTGGTTTAAGAAATACACACAAAACATGGTGACAGTTTTTTTCTGTGGTTTAAAAAAGAGAAAACACTGAACCCTGAAGACACCATCACAGGAGGCACAGAGAATATTGACTGATGTAAGAAACTAAACACGAGGTAATCCTGGAAAACAAACATGGTACAGAATGACTCGAGAGAGGAGTGGAGGTTCAGCATTTAGCAGAACAACATTATAAGCCAGAATGACAACTGATTGGCTTAAATTCAAGCGTAATTATTGTCAGAGTGACTCGGTAAAAACCTAGACATAGTTTCAACTGAGATCTTTCAGAGCCCCTGCATCCAGGCTGTTTAAGCTAAAAGTTTCTTGCAAAAACAACAAAAAAGAGTAAAAATACTCCATCTCTGGAGCAGGTGGACAAACACCACAAGCTCTTGGACTTGTAACAAAAGGTGGATCTACAAATGGGGACAGCTGAACACATAGCAACCCCAACCATTCAAGTTTTCATTAAAATAAAAGTAAGTTATTAACAAATAATTAGAAAAACATTAATAATTTCTTTGTGCTTTGGAGTTATGAAGTATACTCCAAAGCAACAAATGTTCACGCATGCTTAATGTTACAATTTTTAGTAAATATTTTCTTGCTCTTGTTGATAAAAATCTTAATAGCCTTTCTTCTTTTCCTCTGAACAGTTGAAAACAGCGTAATGTCAGAGCGTTGTGATGAGTAAGAACTTCTTAAAGACATAGAGGCCCAATTTCAAAGCCTCACATTTCTTTTAAGTTGATTTAGATATATATATACTTCTAGAGCAGCTGAGGGAATTTCTGAGTTTGTCATTCTCAGGATTTTAACATCGTTGGAAAACATACCTCGAACAGAGCTACTGGCCGACCAGGGAGGAATAACATTACGCCTCTGGTAGAAAAGGATGTAAGCTCCCTTGGTACACACTTCGTCCTCTGGCACCAAATCCACGCTGCTGTCATCGTAGCTGTACCACTGGCCGTCCACAGAGTTCCTACAGTAAGCTGGATCAGAGCATAACATGCATTTATAAAGGCCTCATTAAATTAAAACTTTAAATGGATGCTTTTTTAATTCGCTGTATCCTCCAGATGCATGGAGGAAGAAAATGATTTTCACAGTCTTCGCTCTGCCGTTCTACATGTCAACAAGCAATTTGAAACTAGCAGCATAAAAACTGGAGTGGCAAGTTAATCAGTGTATTAAATCTTCATTTCCTTTTCAATCTTTTTACCTGCTCTGCATTAGCAGGAAAAATCTGCTGTCATTCTCCTGGTGATGCAACCCAAGCTTTAGAAACAGAAAGGGCTGAATCCATCTTTCACTGAGGCACATGCAACACCTGACAATTACTGGAGGTCTTACTGTCAACATGTAGCGAGGGAAAACAAGATGTTGAAGATTCATTCTTGTCCCTTCCCATTTGGCAAGTTCAACAATAAACTAGTCAAATCAACATTTTACTTCAATCTATTGAAGTAAAAACCATGAGGAAATTGTCTCATGGGGTCACAGAGACACTTTGAATTGCTTTAGCTGAGTCCTGAAAATGAATAACAGTAAACCTTCAGGGCTGAGCCAAAGTGAGTGCAGAAGAACTTAAAGCCTTGGTTTCATCACGATTCATGTGCTTCAATAAAACCAAAACAGAAGTAGCCAAAATCCCCCTAAGGTCGCTGCCAAAGGCTGGTGTAGGTGAAGAATGAGAGCTCTGCTGTACCTACAGCAGCAAATTGGATTTCTGCTAAAAAGTAATAAATGATGAGATTCAGAGCCCAGATTCCACTGATAGGATTTTTTTTTAGACAGACCAGAAGTGACACTTTAGTCAGCAGCTTGTTTTAGCTGATTTGACTTGAACTGTTTTGTTGCCATTCGCAGTAATTTTTTTAAGATTTTTTTTTATGTTGTTACCTTAAAATAGGATTTTGCAGATGTTTAGCAGATAAATTATGTGGTATCTTTACATTTGGAAACTTTGTGATCATTTAATTTGATGTTTAATGTAAGCAAACAAGACAGTTGAGTCACCCGGAGCAGGGGTTGGTATTTGCAGCATGCTCACTCTCTGCTGTATGACGGAAAAAAAAAAAAAAAAGTCTGCGATCGATACTGACCCTTTGTTGTTTCTTAAAACAGGAGTGAATGGAGTAAGTGGAAACAAATTTGCTGGATAACAAGGTCGTTATACAAGGCATTGGAGGAACGGCAACTTTTTTTCTTACCAATGCCGCTTCTGCTTATCGATTGTACATTTTCCAGCGGTAAAGTTACAGAACAGCTACTAATAACGTCTGACTAATTTTTCATAAATTACATTTAGAGTTAATGTCTTAAAATCAGAGAAATTATTGCCAAGCACTTCAAGGTCAGCAAGAGAGTATTTAACTGACCTTAAGCCAAGAGAAAAAAAAATAAATATTTCAACTCTAGTTGAATAAACTACAGTTTTTAGGTCGGCACTTAGAAAATTGAAAAAAGAAAAAGACAGGAGTGGGAACTTTTTCTCAGAATCCTTAGCGGCTTGTTTCTGTATTGTGAGATGGAAGTGTGTCACGCTGATCTTACTCATGTTATTAACCAAATGTTTATTTGAAAGCTTGAGCATAATGCTCTGTTCACACTAAAGCTGTTTCTGAGCTCAATTCATTGTGATGTTTCGTAAAATTCATTATCAGATCGGAAATGTTTTCATGCAATTTGAAATAAGAATTTAAATTATTCTAAAGTAAAATAAGAAGTTATTTTAACTTGATAATGTGAGTAAAATAATAGAGAACTGTGGCACTTTAACCAGGTGAGGGCATTTTTTTATTGCATAATGTGAAATAAATATTTGGTTTAAATTGCAGCATTAAGTTAAATCTCATAATTCAAGATTAATAAACCTAAAAAACAATGTTTAGATAGCTTGTCTCTTGTTGTTAAATCAACTTCACAAAGTTTAATTTCTGAGTTAAAACCAGAAGAATTTTGTTGTCGACTTAAATTCATTTTTATGTTAAATCATTTTCAGATGTTTTACATTTGAATGCATACAAATTGAGCTTGTTTTTAATTTTCTTTAAGAAACTCAAAGCAAAAAGACTTCACAGAATCCCCCCTCAACAAAACTCATCCCATCAAGCCTTTTAAAATAACATAACTGTTATAAATCCCAATTGTAGTTATAGTACTGCATTTCTTATTACTTTAGCAGAATTTGGTGTGATTGTTTAAAATAAAACCAATTGCAACATGTTAAAACAGTTCTGTTGTTTAGTTTAAATATAATGAAACTGTTATTTTTATTTAATCTAGAGAGCTGATCTGACACCAGCCCAAACCTGTGCATGACTGATATATAGACATTGTGATAATCAGCTCCATACCTGTATAGTGTCCTCCATGCATTCCTCCATGATGGTTACACACAGCATAGAGGTCGTACAGGCAATCTTGCGGGAGGAGTGAGTCAGCAGGATGATGAGTTTGGCCTGAAGGCTGTTTCCGGGAAGAGGAAGAAGACCCCGAATGCAAATTCTTCGTACTTTGACTACTCTTCGCTACATGAGGGGCCATGTTCAGCGCGGTCAGGGGGAACCGAACCAGGGTGGACAGCTTGTTCCTCCGTTCACCAACCTGTTTGAACATTTCATGGACATTATGAAATATTGTTGGACAAACAATCAATTTAAAGTTTATAAAGTGGCAACAAGAAGTTCAAGATTGTCTCATTTAGTAATTAGGAATGCAAGAAACTGAATTAAAAAAAAAATCAAAGCAAAAGCACTTAAACAAATCATGCAGTCATTAAAAATGGAAAACATGAGGCAATGAAAAGAAATTCTTTTAGAAATCCTCTTTAGATTATACTTTGCCTCTCCTCAAAACTTTTAGTATATCACAATTCACATACACTAAAATACATGTCAGTGCTTCACAGAAATGACCAAATAGAAAGGAGAAGGACTTCTACATCTAAAAGTTGACCTATTTCGCTTCACTTTTTCATTTGCACACCTGTGCAAATGGACATTTGCACCTGTATTAGATTTTTAATGTTTTTTTATTTATGCTCTATAGTTTTTAAAACTATAAAACACCTGATATGGGAACCCCATATCAGGTGTTTTATGGGGTGTTTTATTTCCAGACCAAGTAGGTGTACTTCAGTTTAAGTACTTGCCAATACAGAGTACAGATAAGTTAACAAGCTAGTACTTATACTACACCCAAAAACTTTTGAACACAGACACAGAGAAAGATATAAGAAAATGTGTCACAAAGCTGTTAAGAGTTCTTATAAAAATGTTCATTATGTTATTACTTTTATAAAGTCTAAATCAAAGCATATAATTTAATTTCACCTTAACTTCCATGTGGCTTTTGGAAAGATTCATAACCAATTCCAGAAACAAACTTTAAGGATGTTGAAGTTTGTAATTTTATGTAAGTGTAATAACATCAATTTATTGGAAAATTAATGCTTAAATTAACACCAGTAAATCTCAGTAAATTAGATCTCTAATGAGGCTTGTTTGACAGAATAAAAACACCTTTTGAGAAAGCATATTTTTCATTAAGCCTTTTGATCTGTAACTTAATGTGATATTATAATCTTCAATAGGGTTGGAATCATCATCATTAACAGAAAAGCCTTAAACATCAATCTACGAGCAATTATTCTACAAAGTATTCTACACTGTTGAAAAATAAACTCTTTAATAATCCTCAAATTTGTTGAGATGCACATATAAACAATATTATATAAATACAAGAAAGTTTATGAAAGAATGAATTACAAACATAGTACAAATGTAAAATGCACCTAAACTTACTTTTAAACCTATAGAAAAACTCCTTTAAGAAGCCACCTCAGCCTGACTCAATGTTTTGTTGATACTCTGTTCACACTGAAAATGTTGCTGAAGTCAATACAAACGTTCGGTAATGGAGCCAACATCGTCAGAGGTCTGACAGTACCTCTCAGGATGTACTGTCATCCTGAGATAATTTTCCTGATCATATCTTCAGAAAGACCCTTGTTTTCAAAATAAAAGCTTCCATAGGGACAGACTGTTCCTCCAGTTTGTGTCCGATTAAAATCATGAAACCTTACAGCCTGAGTTGTCAGCTACTCTACTTTGAAACACAAGAAATATATTTTCACTATCACAACCTGCCTTTCTTTTCTCTTGTCTTTATATAAAATGGCTGTGCCTACACATACATGAACATCTTTTTTCCGGTAACAGGATGTTCAATACACAAGTGAACTTTGTTTATGGGTCAAAAAACTCACAAGTGTGTTCATGTACCAATCGAAGCCTTGCAGCATGGGGCCGGATAATATCCTTTGCATTCAAACCCATGAAAAGGATTTTCAATAATCAAAACAAGATTGAATAAAAGCATGATTAACTCTCTGGTTTTGCAGCACCATGTTTTCACAAGTCAGGCAGGTGTAATTCAAGGCAGCAGGCGTTTCCATCCCCAGCCAGACTGCTGCCTGGGGGCAGGGATTGAAAAAAACAACAATGTCCAGACAAAGCCAGACACGGTTCACTTCTGTCAAACCTGAAGCTCCAATGTTCTATAACACTAGGTGGAAAATGAACATGTTGTGAAGCCCAGGCTGCTCATTTCCAGAGGTAACACACCAACAGTGTCAACTATGTTCCCCCAGATTGATCCCGGCTCCACACTGAGGATTGCTGGCAGAAAAATGTGGTCTGATCGGTAACTCCAATATAAGTAAAAATAAGCTTTTACTGCATGAATGGCAGGATTTTTAAAAATGCTTTTAAATATAGTTTTTAAAGATAACCAAAAACAATCAAAAGATTTACAAGAACTAGAGATTAGAAATCAGATCAATAGACTTAGAATTGTACTTTATTGATCCCTTGGGAAGACTCCCTCAGGAAATAGTCACTCTTCACTCGGTGGAGGCACACAGACACACCGTTAACCCGAATAATGTAGACGACCAGACCAACCTGGTGTGTGTCGGTGATTAGACAGAGAGGCAAGCATGATGTCAGGATGCATTTAATAACAACCTCTATGTCGTTAATAAAACTAGGAAAATGATGCTAATAAAAACCTGAAGTGGCATGGAGGACAGGGACAACACTCTCAGGTAGTTGGTTGTGTATCATCACATTTCAGGCCGGCAAAGCTCAGCAAGAAACTGGGAAAATTTTTAACAAACTAAAATATTTCCAAAAGTTTCTACGGTTGCATCATTCGGATCCTTCCCAACCAAATGCCTCACTGCGGGCCATGATGGCTGCTCACAAGTACCTGCAGAGAGTGGTCGAGATAATTATCCAAACGTCAATTCCATCACTACAGGATGCCAGCCTCAAAGGAATAAAAAGCAGAGCCAGCCTCATCATGTGTGACCCAGTTACTTCTAAATGGGAAGTTCAGAAGTCTTTAAGTGTAGAACCTCAAGAGGAAAGAGAAGGTTTTATTCTGAAACAATCAGAGCAGCTGACTCCCCTATTTCTTTCTTTTTTTTTTTTGCAATATTTTAATTTGTGATTGATATTCAGTGTTTTTTTCTGCAGTGCAAAGAACAAAGTATTGCTTGGTTGTCAAATGATGTGAATATTGAAGTCATTTTGAAACAGTTTGTGGTTCTCCTCAAAATAATTGCCGGTATCTATAAAAATACAAACTTAGTGTAACTTCCTCACGTTTCTGAAGTACAGTTTAGGGTGCTGGGACTCCATTTTGGTAGTTCCTGCATTCTCCATGTCATCTCCTATTTTATTTGTTTATTTATTTCCTTTATTTAACCAGGTAAAATCCCATTGAGGTCCAGATTTCATTTGCATGAAGGATCTGGGTAGAAAATCTGAAACAACAAGCTGGTTACTCGAAAGCGAAACAAATTAAACCACATACACAAGTTTAAAACAAATTACAACACAATGACACTAATTAATAGAATCATGTTGCTTTTTCTTAAGAACCGCATGTGAATTGCTGAAATGTGTATTGATATAAATTTGTAAATAGTCAGTTGGGCTTTAATTTGCCTTTTTAATGTGCTAAATCTTGTTTCTACTTTACATTTGAAATCGTACAAATCGATCTACAACCTCCCTGTTGATGTCGTCTGTTGTAACCATTTAACAGCTCGTTCTGTTTTGTTGGTTTAAAACTTCCCTGCTTTACTCTAAAGGCTGAAATTCTGAGTGATCCTTTGTCACTGCAAATGTTTTTCAGTCTGAATAACATAACGATTACATTTGTAGAAAACATATAAACCAATGAAACTGCATGGGGGGAATGTTTTGTTTTTAAATTCAAAAATATTGTGGGCTTTGTCTACCGTTTAATTTGTTGCTTCAGTGTCTTTCTTTTTGACTGATTGATTCTTTTTGTACCAATCAGTTTTTTTTGTAGCCGTACAAAAAGCTTTTTGTAGCCGCACAGATGGCGAGCCCTGGGGGTGCATTCAAGTACCACTCTTGAACAACAGACTTCAGATAAATCTGGTCTTCTAACATCAACTTATTGTTCAGAAGAGCAAAGTTAATTATTGACTTGATCGCAGAAACAACCATTTGTGATACTGAAATTATTTTCTAGTAAATTGGTATTCTGTCAATGAGGAAAGCTGGTCTCTTTTGATCAATAAGTGTTTTGTTAGCAGTAAACTTCTCTTTAGTGTTGTTCAGCTATAATCATGAAAAATGGTAAAATTGCGAGAGGAGAAAGAAAATGAGATATTTTACACTGTTTGCGCAATTATTAGCAACGTCTTATTTTTGATCATTTGTTTTATAACTCTGTTTATAACACTGTTTTATAGCTCTTGGTTAAGCCAAAAATGTTAATAAGCCTTAAAGATAAAGAAAGTAAAAATGAGGTTTTGGCCATTTTAGAATAACATGTTTGCACAATTATTTGGCAACTATTATTACACAGAATAATCATGCAACTAAATGGAAAAAACATTTTCCCATCTCACTTTTTGCATGTTTATCTGTTCAAGTAAGAACTGATACTCACCATTTTTTAAATAAACATTTGACATTTAAAAAAAAAAGTGACAAATAAAGCCAGCCCTGTTATCAATAAACGTGATAAGCCTTCCGGTCATGGATTCAGTCAGTTTCTTGATTTGATGAAGATTAAGTTTCTGTGGAGAAGCAACTGCAGACTCTGTTCAGCGAATTGCTTTCTTGAAGTGGAAATCTCCTGCTTATGAGCGCTCCATTGGATTCAGCTCCTGAAATGGTTAAATTACTTAGCTAACAATTGAACACAGTGTATAAAGCAAAAATACCAACATTTATATATTTATGCTTTTAAAGCAGGCCAAGCTTCCATTTCTGGGGAGCCGGCTCTTTTATGTAAGGTCGGTAAGTAAATTTCTGTCTTTTATGCACCAAATGCACCGCATTTGGCTGTCCAAATACATCTTGCAATTATCAGACATACTGAAGTACTTACTGATGCATTTTAGACCTTTAAAAGATATGGTTTTTGTCAAGCAAATAATCAAGGCAACAAAAAGATCGAGCTTGCTGACCGAGACAATGTTTTGAATAATCTAAATATAGAAGAACGCCAACAGAAGACACCAGCAAAAAGCACATTGGATTATCATTTTCATTAAGAAAACATTGCATCTGTTCTCTCCTATATAGCTGGATACAGCTGTGCAGATTGCTGCTGGTCATTTTGAAATGGGTATTAAGTTGAATAATTTTAAGATATTCTTATATACTTTTCAAAACCAAGTCAAAACAGCCCTTCTTAACAAAAGTAGTGTTTCTGAAACCCACCATTGAGAGAAAACAGATAGAAAAAAATCCCCCTTTATCTAAACAGCAGCTCTGAATAACAAGAACCTTTTATGTTCTGCTTTTCCAAAAGGAGATTTATCAGTTGCATTCGGTTATATTTGTCAAAAAATGGACAAGCTCTAAGAATCACAGGGTTGTTTTCACTGAAGCCTTGTGCTCCAGAGTATGCTGCTTATATTTATTCTATTCTCTGCAAAAATTAGATTAACGTAGACTATGAAAAGTCCTGAAATAAAATGCATTTTCCCTTTTGGATAAATAAAATATATATTTTTAACTAAATTGAATGCACTATTATCCTCTGCAGAAAGTTATGTAGTAGAGCAAAGAAAGATTAAAAAGTCAGACACTTGGAGATGCTGAGGGATTAAGTAATCACAAAAACTAAACCAATGACCCTTAAAACATAATCACTTTATAAACTCAAACATTAAGCTTCCATCCCCAGGCAACCATCCCAGCATAACGAGAGACTGACGGAAGATTATTTACAGCTGGCAGCCACTGTCTATTTGAAAGACAGCAGGAAGATGCTTTCTTTAAGAAAAGCAAACCTGCTTCTTGGCTATTAGCCTAATTAATTGTAGCATTTGAAGATCTGACTTAACATTTTCACCTCCCTCCCCTTTAGTCCCCTCCTACTCCCACTCCAACCTACCGCCTCTCCCCCTCACACACACATAATGTCTTTCTATCTTTACAAGGACTTTGCATCGTCTCACATTCATTTCATTTCTACAACCTAAAACTGACCCTTACTCGAAACTTCACCATTACCAGTACATGCTTAACTCCAAACATAGCGTAAAATCAATTCACAGGTTTTTCCTAAACATAACCCCTAACACAAAAAACAGCACTCCTTGTTATGAGGTCAGTGCTTTATTTGGGCCCCATAAAGAGTAGTGTGTTCTCAAAACATGTAGTATTTCTTGGAAAAATTGACCTTACATGATGAGAAATGTTAAAACTCAAACAGGCTTTCACTCTGACACTCTTGCTATCTCTCAAGCAGCGGTTCTACTTTGATGTACCAGCTAATTTGAGAGGAGTCTTAAAGAATGCCCCTTTGGCATTTCTATTCTCCTTAGAGATACTTGGCATTTCCTACGGTTCTATAGTTGTAGGTGGATGATGCTACAGATAAAATATGTATTTAAACAAGTGGTAGAAGAAGAAAAATGTACAGAGGAAATCAACATGACAGAACATGCCCTGCTTCTTCTGTTCTCTCCGCACTCATTCTAGCACATCCTTAAAGGAGTCCTTTATCCCTCTGTGGTTGACTTTAAGAGTGCCTCAATTAATTTGATTGATTTGCTGAACCAGGCAGGCTGAAGGACCTGATGGCCCTTTTGGACTTCTCCATACTCCAGTCCATCTTTCAGTGTGAAATGAGAATGAAATGTTTCTTATGCAGGATCAGTGGGTAGTGGATCTTATCCCCCCCAAGGCCCACTTTCACAAGCAGTGAAATGTTTCATTTCACAAGCCAGGCAAATTGCTTGGATGAAATGAAGAACTTAAGAATTAAGAAATTAAGAACTTTCTACTTTCACCTAAAGTAGAAAGATAACGCTTTCTACTTCTGAGTACAGAACTGCTGCTGCATTTTCTCTGCAAGCTGAGACACGCAATCGATGTTGCTGTCAATGAATTTCTTCACAATAGGTGATCTGGCAACATGTAAATCTCACTGAACAACATTTGGAGTGAAGTGCTTCTGGAAAAGAAAGATGTAGGAAATTCTCTCAATAGTTGAACTTTGTGGGAACATTCACCAACATTCAATATTCAGAGTTTTGGCAAATCGTGTTATAACTGAGAGTAAATAATGATACAAGTTCCTGAACAAAAACTTAACAAAAATGTGACAATTCTCAGCAAGATGTAAAACTCTCCCAGGACAGTGATCAACTCTTTTTCTATAAACCTTTGGCTTTAGAGAGGAAATGTTTGCTTCTTAAGGGACAAGAGAGAGCAAGATTTATTGCAAATGAGACCTCTCTAATTCTCTGAGCAACAGTGAGAATTAATCAGGCTTTATAGTTTGGATGGCAGCCAGTGGAAAGAGAAACATTTTGGTTCGTTTGAGTCATCGCCAAGCAGGCCTTTGGAACAAAGACACAATTTATAGACATAAGGAAGAGAGGAGAATTCCTTCAGGATAACGATACCATAGTGGATTACAAACTCTAGAAGTAATGCAAACACATACTTACTTCTCTAAATTACTCTTTTTTTTTTACCGGGTATATGTCATAATTGACAGCCAAAATAACCTAAAAGCCTATAAAGAAAAAACAAATTCCAGATGTCCTTTCAATTGATTTCCAAAGGAAATTAATAATTTGAAAACACATTTGTAGGAAACAAAAGAGCCTTTTCAGTTAAATCTAATGAAACATGCATTTTATGTTTCTCAATATTAGACATAGAAATTAGGATGACTACCAAAGGCTTCAAAGGCTGAACAAATTTGAAAAAAAAAAGTTATAATAATTATCATTAAGTTTTTGGCCTTTAAATCAAGCAGCTAAAACAGATCTGGTAAATGGATAATTGTGTTCAGTGTCCTAGCAATTCAAAAGAAAATTGATAAAGCAATTTTTTTTCCTCTTGGGTATTGAATTGTTATGCGGTTATGACTCATAATATAGGGATCAGGACAAAGTAGTTTGTTTATGTCAAAGCACCTTCAGATTCAGTATTAGCGTTTCTTTGGTTAGAGTCCATCAGCGTGCTGCAACCTGACTTTGGCAACTTTTTCTCTGCAAAATTTAGTTCTGGACTCTCAATTCCTCATGAGGGCATTTTTATTTATTTGGGTGCACGCTTGGATTTACACAGCTAAAAACTAAAAACTGTCTTTAGCAATTTAGCAGACACCTGAAGGCTCTCCATAAAAATTTCTTTTTCATTTTATAATACAAAACTGGAGAACCCCTCAGACATTCACTTTGATGCTTTCTTTTTTAAAATCTACAGTTTTGTATCCTGCTTTTTTTGCTTACATATGTATAATTGTTAAAAGTTTTGGCAATAATAAAACTTTCTGTTTTCACATTTTCTGTACTCAAATTAATCCTCAGTATCTGCTGAACAATCAGAAAGCGTTTTATCATTTGTTGTATCCTTGAATCAGTGATGTATATTTTTAGACAGTGAGGCTCATTCATCAGTTTTCAAACTTTAGTTGAATCTGCTTAGATTAGTGTAGCTGTTTTCTAAAATATCAATACTGGGCTAAAACAGCACAATGGAAGAAGATAACAAGAGGAGATGAATATTTTTAAAACTGGGAACCTGGACATATGCCATACAAATAAATGTGAAAAGAGGTATTATGTTTGTGCAATTTTAAAAATCATGGAAAGTTACCAAAACATGACACATGGAGCCATTTAGTGAATAAATAGGTGATCATAAATAGGTGATTGGGTCAGTCGTAAACCCGACTGACCCAATTTTGCAATTTTTCAAAAGGAAGGAAAGAGTTTTGTGCAGATTCTCGTGGGTGCAAAAGAGCATTTCATAAAAAAGTCAGGATAATTTTAACAATGACAAAGTCCAAAGTATATCAGAGATGGAAAAGGAAAAATGTAGCATCGAAATGCAGATTTGATTAAGTTCAAGGAAATATTCCTGAGGAATAATTCATAGAAATACCAGAGGAAAGGATAGCAAAGATTTATAGAAAAACAGAAATCCTAATATTAGCAGGCACAGAATTGGAATCTGTAATTATATCTCAGAGCCAATTACGAAATAAATGTAATGTATCTAACACAAATTCTGAACAAGTCAGTGGATTAATTAAGCAAAAAAGAAATACTCTTCAAACTAGTTATTAATAAAAACATGTATTCACCACCTTTCTTGACAAAGCAGAAATATAAAAAGTGTAATGGCTTTAATGGAGGCAGCGTGCTCCTTAATTAAAAATCACATTAATGTGATTATTAATGCGATTTCATTGTTTGAAATCCTGCCTCTTTTATTAGCAAAGGTTTCCTCATTTTGGAAGTATAAAGCAGATGGTTTATTAGTAATAAAAACAAAACATCTTGAATATGACTAAATCTGGATCTGTACCCTGCTTAAAAGCAAAACCACAAGGTCACAGTTTCTTCTAAACTGAGGCAGAAACTGCTGTACAATGACATAATTAAAATTTTATGTCACTGCATTCACAAGAAATTATTGCTTACTGTGTCAAAAATTGGAATTTGATAAAATACGAAGGATGACATTTTACAGCCTCTATTTAATTAGATTAAGCTTTAGGTGAGCAAATGATAAAACTGTTGGGCTGTCATGGATTTGATCACATCCTCAAACACATTGATTTATGCATTTATCCAACAACATAAAATTAGTGTATGCTAAATCACAACCCCTGTCTTCATTATCAACCAGTTTTAGCTGCGCCTACCTGACGGAAGCGCTTGAGGTGGAGGATGAGGATGTCAGGCAGCGTCCACAGGCTCATCTTCACCATGCCCTGCTGCAGCTGCTTACAGTGTGGACACTTCCAGGCGTCGTCTGGAGCAAGCTGAAATCAAACATTGCGAAGTTTTGGACGCTATTGCTTGTTCTAAGTCTTACAGTTAATGTGTCAGTTTTATATTATGAGCTTTTAAACACACTGTAAAAGTTTTACAAGTCGCAAACTGTTTCAAAGAATCTGTGGGCAATGTAGAATATCCCACTCTAGGTCTGACTAGTCACTATAATGAGTTTTATTTTTTTTCCAATATCAAGAAATTTCTAATGCCAAAAGTAACTGACAAGGCTATTTTTACATTTTAAAAAAAGAACAAATATTTTCAGAATCTAAAAATGAGTTTTATAGAAGATTTTATCATATTAGTATCCAACGATTTCAGTGATTAATACATTTGTTAGACTTTTCAGATTATCTATAAAAAACACAAAGAAGACAGAAATATATATATATATAGCAAATATTGTCACCTACAAGGTATGTAGCATAAACTTATTTAAGACCATAAAAAAAACAATATCAAGATTTATGGACCCACTGCTCAGCCAAAATTTCAAGGATTTGCTATTCCTGGACCTTTGTTAAGGTTTTACTGAAAAAACCATTAAAAATTTCCTGTTTTCTTTTTAAATCTATTTTCAGAACCTCTCATCACATACCTGATTTTCTCTAGTTTTAAGTTAAGTAGTTTAGTATCCCTGAACTCCCTAAAACAATGGAAGCAACCTATATCTACCTTGACTGCAATAGTTAAACAATAAATGCAAACTTTAAAGTCTTTAGCTCAAAACCTACAGTAGCGTCAAATGGTAATTCTGATGCTGCTGCTGTTTCCTGCTCAATTTCAAAGCAGCAGGGGAATGTTTCTGTTGACTAAAACAGCAGAGGAGAGTCGATCCAAGAGCACAAATAAACTTTCTCTTAGAATGTTTATTGTTTCTTTTTTTTAATGACATTCTGAAATGCTGAAGTTGTTTACTGCCATCTTTTTCACCTGTTCTTCTTTGGTATAAAGCTGGAAGCATTCGTCCAAGGTGCAGTTGTGCTGCTGCAGGTGTTGCTGCTGCTGGCTCCTCACACTCTCTGCGTCTTTCACCACCTCCTCATGGATGCTGCCAAACAGACTGAAGCAAACGCAGGGTGTGTTGTTGGCATGGAGTTGCTAAATTGTGTTTTCGCTGCTAGAATCAGCGGGAGTGTATGTCTGCTCCATCTTACAAAGATAAAACTGATCGGCTAGTGTTTTAGCAAACAAGACCCCTCTGGAGAGCATCAGAAATCGCTCGTGACTTTGTACTAAAAGTTAAACTTTAGCACAGTGCTTACCGTTCTTTAGAGCTGTGGTCCCACTCAATAACAAGCTTCACATGAGGAGGTCCTCCTGGCCCACAAAACTTTAAAGCTCTGCAACAGAAACATGTTTTAATGAACCTGGTTTACACCTTCATAATATTTTTTCTTTGATAGTTCTTGCAATTTTGTCACCCAAATATTTCAGATCACTATCACAAAAAGCTAGCCTTATCAATATTGAAACTGCTTTCAATTATTATTATGTTTCAGTTGAATATAATTTTAATTAATTAGGAAATATGTTTTACAAGCAACCTGTCCCAGAAAGTCATTGACATCAAAGAGTCCAGAAAAATAATCACAAAGACATTCCTAAGGCTTTGCGGTTCCATCAAACGCCAGTGAGACCCAACATAAAAGTTTCCTCACAATGTTGTTGCTGCATAATGACCTGATGCAAACCAGTATATCAACATCTAAATGACTGAATGAAGGTCGCGCCAAAGCTCCGACGGCCTAGTCAGTGGCCAAAATGACTCCAGAGATCACAGTTTAGGAGATAAATACATTTTCTGAAACATTGTTATAAAAAAACAAAAACAAAAGAAATCTGTGAGTACAGGAAACAACCATCTGTCAATGCTAACAAGAAAACAAGCTTTGATATTTGACATAGTCTTTTAATTTAAACTTAATTTTATTTTACCATACAAACTGGCCCAGTTGAGACTTGCTCTAACATGATGTTCAGCATTCAGATCTCACAGTGGGGAACGACGGTTGTTGTTTTCTACAGCTCATCTGCATAGCTTTTATCTCAGGGCCGATAATAAGAATTAGTATTCAACCGCTACACAATGTCATATGTTTATCTTACTGGTCCAGGAAGATCAAGGAGAATATGAGCAAATTTGTCCTGCAGATAAAGATATGCACACATTTATCCCTCAGTACAGCTTTTTGCTTCTGTTCAACACATTTTCTAAATACAGAATGTTTGCTCATTTTACCACTGCAGCGATGTATTCAGATAATAAAACATCTTAACTATCTGAGGCAAAATTTTGTCAGCCATTTTTGTAAACATATTTTTTCCTAACTGATACAACTCTGTGTAACTTTCATTTTTCCAGTAAGATTAAATCAGACCATTTTATTGATGTTTTAGGTACGTTGAGATCATCAAACTTGTTATTTTCTCAGAGGCAGAATTAATAGAGAAAGTTTGAAAATTGTTTTGCTTGCTTCAAATTCAGATTTTTAGACACATTAAAACTACAATCTGAAAAAGACAGCAGAGTTTTGTTTAATTTAATTTTGCTGTGAGCTTCTAAAATTCAATTTACACAATTTAGTTTAATGTTTAGTCACATTTAAAACAAACAACAAAAAGGTAATAATAAAGTACTTCAAACAATGATGAAATGTACAAAAAGAATTAGAATAACACAAGTTAACTATCTCTTATGTTACTGTTATTTATCTCAAATGAATTACCATGTTCTTTAAGTTCATCCCCAACGTCTTTTTAGCTGCTGTCTTGGGTAACATATATGCGTTTAAATTATATTTATAAGATGCTGCATAGACTAAACTTAATCTAAGCAAATCGTTTTCAATAGAAGCCACTTCAAAAGTTATTCTTCATATAATTAATTCAGAAATCCAAAAAATAAATAGTGGTCAGATGGAAATAAACTCTCTTTGCATCTTAAACTAAAATAATTTTCTTTGGAAATTGTGAAGAAGAATTTGCAAGTATAAACAACTCAATGTGATTGAAAAGGAAGTTGATGAGGTTAAATGACTTGCTTTTCTTGGTTTTTTCCTGTGTAACATTTTCATTTACATCCTGCAGAAAGGCCAATATGATTGAAAACCTCCCTATAAAAATGTGAAAAATGTGCTGGATTATTCTTTACTCATCATCATTCCACAGAAAACTGGACCTCAGCTGCACTTTGGATACCACTAAGAGGCAAAGGGGCTGTTTCAATTAGCAAACTTGTATAGTAAAGACCTTTCTAGTAAAAGGTTAAAAAAAGACCTAACTTTTGTTTTTGTTTTTTGCCTTAGTAAAAGTAAAAAAAAAAAAAAAGTACAGTTGCTCTGCAACATAATTGAGCTATTTTGCCAAACAGGAAGGGCAAAAATGATAAGATCAGCAGACATGCAGGTTCCCAGGTGTTTGCTAATTGCTGCTGCTGCTAGTCTAGGGGAGCTGAGTGTGGACAAGGTGTGGAGGAGGGATGCACTGAGGCGGAAGCTTGGCTGAGGTACTACAGATCCAAGGAAATATACTTTGTGGAAATAAGGGGTGCTTGTGTGAGCAAGTGTTTATATTGGCATCAGAGAATAAGAAATTTATCAAACATGGATGAAAGAATCAAAGCAAAGCTTCAGGTCCATTTTTCATGATGAAATAACATCACAACATAATATAAAGGAATAGTTGATTTTCCATAACACCCTTCCTTTAATATCTTATTTATGGTTCAGCTCTTTCTCTGACATTTCCTTGGTGCTTTTAGACTTAAACCATTTTCCTTCTCCTTGTTTATTACCTCTGATCTGATGCAATTAAAGTTCCATGGTTTCAGACAAGACTTTCTGTTCAAACACTAAAATGAAATAACTGTGATTTTCTTTGCTTATATTGACTTTTTTTGGGTTTGGAATGACGTTGAATGATGATTTCTTTTATTATCAAGGCCATCTCAGTTTGAGAGCTTCCTTTAAAGATGCAAATCCAGATGTTGCTAAAGCTGCTTTACCCAAGTATGAATCTGTTTCCTTACCTGTCAACTGCAGGGTGGCACAATGGTCGACCGTCTTTTGGGGACAAGTAGCTGTAGGCTGCGGATCCGCCAACCACTCTGACCTTAAATTCAACGCCCGCATTCTGCAAAAGGAAGCACAAACAAAACATAATTACTCCAGCAACTGTAAAAGCAACATGGAGGACAAAGGGAAATTAAGTTTGGAAAGGGAATAGTACTCATGTCTGAAAGTTTACAATGTCCTTTATAAGCTTCGAACAAAGATGATTTGTCATGAAAAAAGCAAACACCTTCTTCTATGTACCATAAATCTGGAACAAACTCCCAAAAATCTGCAAAACAGCCGAAATTCTTATGCCTCTAAATCTCAATTAAAAACCCCTTCCTGTTTGAAACTTAATCAATGAAACATTAATCAACATTTTGATGTGTAACGGTGGCAATTGTTGTCTGTGCTCAACAACTTTATACTTTTTGTGTGTTTTTATGACGTAAACCACTTTGAACTGCCTTGTTGCTGAAATGCAGTATTTCCAGCACATTTCAGCACAAATAAACTTGATTGGTTGATTGATATTGAATATTAAGTGGAAGTAACATCATAGACATCTGTTTACAATTTTATGTGGAACTTGATGATGTATATAATTTTCCAAAATAGGTCCAATATTGTAACAACAGGATACACTGTCAACAAGTTTGGATACTTTTGCCTGGTTTTGTACATAACACATTTTTTTTTTTTTTTAACTGATGGATGATTGTGTTTAAAGTCAAGTTATCACTAAGAGACTTTTTGGCGCCATGGGGCTGTTATTTTTCAGTCTAAGCAGTTTGTTTCACATGAGAGGAGGCTTTGAAGTCCCAGTGGAGGATTTTGAGCAGGGAGTCGCACTCCACAGGGTTTTTCATCAGATCTACCCCCTACCTGCCCACCTGATTTCAACACTGCAGCAACAGCTTTCATGAGGAGAAGATGCTGATTTTCTCCATGCCTCTTCTCTCTCAAATCTATTACAACATTTCATGCTAAGAACAGCTTCCTGAATCAAACACGCCCACGAGTCGAACACCTTTGAAGCTTTCACACATAATTATTTATATTCCCGTGGCTACCAATTTAGCCCTCAATCGAGTTCACATTATGGCAATTAGTCGGCACTATTATAATCGTCAGTGAGGCAGAACTAAAGGGGTTTGTTAACATCAGTTAACAGTACAACGCAATGCTGTGAAGTAGACCGTTGGCAATGTGGAAGAAAAATGTTCCTGGCACAAGATAGTGAGAAGACGAAGTGACGGTTATTCAGAAAAAACATAGATTATTCAACTGTTAGAAATGAAATGCTTAAAAGAAACTGAAAAAAAGTTTGGCTCAAAACTTTACTGCAGCCTTGTGGATTAGGTTTCCATGGTAAATGACGGTAAAAGAAGTTTTCGGAAGACCACAACACTGAAATCCTGCTTAATTTCTTAAGATTACCAGTGTAAGCAAATGTGTAATTGAGATATGATTTATGAATAGTCTGATTATAATACTGATTATGGTTAACCTACATTTTCCTCATTCTTCTTTTCTGTCATTACACTTTCTGTGGAATGGAGCACCTCAAGCAGGAAAAACACACATCTAGTTTGGACATGGAGGCCAGATAAAGATCATCCGACTGGTGATGGTAATAATGCAAATATTGTTGAATATTATTTTTAATATATCTAAGAATACTTAGAGGATGTAGCATGATGTCAAAACTTTTGTTTTACATATTTGAGAAAATGGGAGGAAGTGTAAACTTATTTATATTCCCGCTGTCTGTCCATGTGTTCTCAAATCACTTACATGACCTTACATATACCACATGAATCTCATACAACATTTGCATACATTTAATAGGTAATATTACATCTATTGTGTATACATCTAATAACAGTGGCTAGAACAATCATTATTAAACAAGAAAAAAAAAACAGAAAACCAATATTATTGGCAAAACCTGAGAATTTAGAGGGAAGCAAAATGAAGCTTCACATTAAGATTTCTGGAATCTCTGAGAGGAAGAACAGACAGAACCTTCAGGAAGAGAAACTACAAACACCAGACACTTTGCAGCCAATCAGATCTTAACGGACCATATACAGAATTGGCACTAGCTATGTTGACATCTTATGAAGGTCTGAGAGGCAAAGCAGCTCCAGTTTGAAGACAGACTTCTGCAAATCTTCAGATTACTCACACCCAGTGGGAAAAAGGAGGACACTTTTTATTTGCACAATAGAGATACAACAGAAAAGGGCTGATATCAGATACGGACTACTACTATCAAGATCAGTAATCATCCTAAGTCGACGCTCGGATCCCCTACAAAGCAGAGAAGAGTGATTGCACTGGAGAAGGAGTGAGCCATAAGAAAGGTAAAGAAACAACACTCCATATCTGAAAGGCTGTCAGCCTTCCAGCTCTAATGAATGTGGTAGAATAATAATACATCAGTGGTGCAGAGACAGTACAGACTTGTCAGTCAATCTCCTGGTGAGATTTATTCTCTGTTCTACAAAGAAAGTGTTTGTTAGAAGAATGTCATTTTGTTTTATTCTGCTGTGTTTTTAATGATTTGAGTTCGGCTAATTCTACTACTGAACTGAAAATTGGGATGTGTGCCACATTTTTCCCAGAAATGTTCATTTTTCAAGCATGTGGAGTCGTAAGACCAGTTGGGCTAGTTTAGCCCTCTGTTTTTCTCTGGATCAGTCCAACCTAACAGAGGTATCTAAAGTCTGTTACAGAAGCTGAAATAAAAGACGTAATTCTGTATTTAGTCATCCTGATAATGAGGATTAATTTGTATTCCTGTTTATAAAAATGCTTGTTATAAATAATTATTAAGATCCCTCTAAAAATCTATATTTTTATGATTACTTTTTACTTACTGAAAAATACTTTTTTTGTTGTCTGCATTTTAGGCATACCTTGTGAAGAAGCTAGCTTCCTGTGTTTGGGCAGATTTGATCTGCAAAAAATATCTCAAGATGGAATCTTGATTTCCTGACGTACCTTATTAAAGTAGACTGGCATCAAAATAGAGGGGCCAAATTGATGAAATAGGAACATGTGTTGGTTGACCTTTAACCATCTGAATTATTTTTCATGGGTGTATGAGTGCATTTGTGTATCTGGGGAAGGTGTGTGTGTGTGTGGGTGAACTTGTCACCTAAAGGTGTAAAGGTCAGAAGGATACAAAGTTTGCAACACTCAGCACCTAGGAGAGGCCACACAAAATTATCCCACGGGCCACAAATGGCCCCCCAACTGCACCTTGGATACCCCAGATTTATGTAAATGGGGAAAATGTATTCACAGATGGAATGTGCTCTCCATCAACGAATCAAGCTAATCTTCTCAATCTTACAAACTGAGAACAGAAACTGTGGCCAAGCATAAAGAAAAGCAAATTAATCTGTGAGCCTTGGCTTTATGACTCTGAAGGAGACGCTCCATCTGCTCAGCTTTACAGGCTGATTGCAGAAATGGCACTTCAACCTAATGACTAGTTGTGCAGAAGTATTTAGGAAAGTGTTTTTTCAATGAGCCAGGAGTTCAACATATTTTTTTTCAGTGTACATGATTTATTTTCCTTGATGATTTTCTGATAACACATTTATGGGCCGATGTGAATGTGAAAGAAACGTCTATTTAGAGGACCTTGCTTTTAACACACTTCCATTCCTCTTGGTGACCCTGGCAGGAAGGACACAGAGGACAGCTCTGAACACTTTCAGCGTATTCTCCCTCAGTGTTTTTGAAGCATTTTATTGAATCGAGTAAAAAAGAAATTTAAAGCTGTTTAAGCCGATTTCCTGATTTGAGTTACAGCTGTATTTATTTCCCTGATTTTAATAAATCAAAATAGGCTACAGAAACATGATAAGCACACATTTTCCTGTAGTGCTTCCCTTGTTAACTCATTCATTTAGTACATATAAAATACTTGTTATGAGCAACAGAATAAGAGCTGATGTTACAGTGAAAACTGTAGTGGATATTAATTTGTAATCTAAACAAGTAGCTTAAAGTGAAATATTAAACAAAGTGAATATGTCCTCCATTCTCCTCTCTGGAGAAACACTTAATAATTTGACAATTAAAATGATTATTGACACTATATTATGGCTCATTATTTGCTACTGAATTCCTGAAAAGAAGGACTCAAACATTTTCAGAAAGATGATTACCTTTCACTTTGTTCACACTTTTTTTCCATCAGTGTCTCTCATGGACGATTCGGAAGATGGTATCTGGATATCACCAGAATATAAAACTGCTGATGACTTATGAATCCTTTATTCCATTTGTGAAAACCAAAAACAAAAAAAAAGGATATGAAATTGAGATCCATAAACAGAATAGATGTTTGACAGAATGCAGTGTTTTTTAAAATGATCTGATTTTAGCTAAACATTCAGTCTGCTTTCAATCACAGATCAGGAATTAGAGCTGACTTAACATAGCTCAGATCACTCAAGGGCAGGAAAACGGACCTTTACCAAAGATACAAGTAGGATGCTAACTTGCTGATGTGAACTTGTTTCACATCAGCAGCAGTCAAATGAAAATGAGGCTGGCCATATACCTGTAAATATTTTTATTTAAATTTTTTTTTTAAAATAAAATAGGAAAGCTCCACCATGTGTATTCTTTACCTTTATTATGACCCACCTCCCAGTTTCAATGCTTTGAGACTGCTTTGAAACAAGACTGGAAATAAAGAATGGAATAAAAGTAGATGATAATCATGAAAATAACTGATTCTACAATTGGAAAGAACTCAAAACATTTTGGGGAGTTTGACATGGTTTATCCTAATCCCAGGAAGACCTCATAGGAAAATAAAAACTAATCAACAATAAATATACTGGGGCACAAAGTGTATGTATGATGATGCTTATTTCACATTTCCACCTGCCTCCTCATGTGCGTAGCTAAAACCAGCCCAGAGCTGTAGCAGGAGGTGACTAATGTAAATTACTTTGGTTAGATAGAATTAATTAAATAAAAACACTTTTTAAAAATAAATCCTGGCATTTGGGGATGTTTTTAAGCCTTTCTAGTGTGCTGTAAATTTTATTTTAATTTTTTATTAAACTCCTTCCTCCAGTCAATCACTTTGCTTCATGAATGCAAGAAAACCCACTGAGCTCTCCCTTCAAAATACCAATCCTCATTAATCATTTCACTGGTATTTTCTAATTATTTTCAGGTGAATCAATGATTCTTCCTTTGAAGCATCATACTTCAAATTAGAAATAAAAAGAGGCATTGGAGAGTTTTGGAAATATTACTGAAACCCTCACAAGTATTGAGTACTTCCTCACCACAGAGGTATTTTAACTTTTTTCACATCAAAACAAATAACTTTTAAACTTCTAATTCAGAGCAGTAGCCATGGACTACATGGTGTATAGAAAATGCAGGACAAGACTCCAGTACTTGAAGGTATATCAAAAGTTGGGGCTGCAATGTGTCAAACCAACCACACGATGGCACCAAAACACATCTGATGGAAAACGTAAGTCCTAATGTGAACTACGTTGGCAATACTTCCTGGATGTTGATGGTCAAAACATTAAACAAAGGAAGATTTTAGGAATGTTTTCTGTGATAGGTTCTGTATAAACATGTAAGATTTTAGTTTATTCATTTCTCTTTTTTTGGTTTACATTATTTCTGTAATTTTGTTAATATTTTTCATTTAATTTATCTTAAGATATCAGCACATATTCCAGTAGGTGGCACCACAACACAATGTTAGGAGAGGGAAAAAGCCAGAAAAGTTAACAGAAAAAAATAACACAATTACAGGTGTTCTTTAAAAAGAAACTGAACTAACAAGAACAAGTAAGGCAATTTGAGTCTGGACGATTAATTCTTATTGTAGCAAAGATTTTTCCTGACAGTGAATTTTTTTTTGCGAACATCTGTGCAAGAGGCTGCTAATGTGAAACTGTCTATTGAACAAACAGAGCAGTGATTTGTGGCTCATAAGCAAAAATTAAATATCTTCATATAAAACAAAAGAAGCTCTAGCTTCTAATTTACAGCCGTCACAATTTGCAGAACATTATTCAGACAGGAAGGTAAAGGAAAATTTTCACATGAAACAGCAGCCGATCAGAAACCAACATGCTGAGATTAGAGGCTAAATTTACATTAGTCCAAAATATTGTTAATATTTTTGAGCAACAAATAAAGTTTGTACGAATGAAACTAAAAGTGTTAAAAATGTATATATATTTAAATACAGCTCTGGAAAAAATTAAAATGAGTTTTTCTGATTTTACTTTTAATAGGTATATGTTTGAGTAAAAAAATTGTTCCTTTATTCTATGAATTACTGACATGTCTGAAATTCCAAGCAAAAGTTTAGTATTTATTTGCAGAAAATGAGAAATGGTAAAAAATAATCAAAAAGTTGCAGTGCTTTCAGATGCCAAATAATGCAAAGAAAACCACAATATTAACAATATTTTCACTCAGGAAAACTTCAGAAATCAATATTTGGTGGAATAACCAGGAGGTTTTCATGGTGCAGTGCTCTCTAAAAATTTTTTCCAGAGCTGCATATTCTAAATAAAAGAGATCCAACTTGTGGGTTTAATTTACATTGCATGTTCAATTTGGCTGTCAGAAATCAGTGACTGTGGGACAATGAGGAGAGCAGGGTGGCGTGTTACGGGCTGGTGAGGGTGTTGCAAATACCTGAGCCTGGGATCCATTCAGCATGAGATAATACTGCTGGCTGAGGATGCTCTGCTGCAGCTGCTCCCATGAGATATTCCTGTCTTCAAGCATGAGGAAAGGAGGCCCAAATCTGAGAAGAATAAAGGAGGATTTTGAATGTTTATTTTTAAATAAATATATATTTAACTCAAAAATATATATATTTAACTCAGAAATTACCAACAATATGCATTCTTTCAATTTTTTTTTTCCATTTTGAAAGTTGAATTTGTAAAGAAAAGGTTTTCCAAGTATGGCTTATCCATGCACTATGTCAGATTCAATTGAGGCTCATGAGAAAACAACATTCTGTGAATTTACCATATCAACCTCAAGTGAAAGTATGTGTAAAATGTATATAATAAAAGATAAGAAACCAGCTAATATGTCATTAAGTCTTAATAAAAGAATATTTCAACCCCTGAAAGTGCAGCTCTGGCTGGCTTACATATCTGAAGTGGAAAACATTCATTGATGTTATATCTGCACCAGCTCAGGAGTGGAATGCATTATGTGTTGAGAGGACAGTTATGGAGCTGAGATGATGGGAATGTAAGGAGCAGCTGTTGTTTGGCGGATCTCTTTATAAATTGATAAATATAAGTTGAATGTGGAAACATCTTGCTGATTCTCTTTGATAGACTCAGCTCCCCAACACAAACCATAGTAAGTAAAACAAATTATTCCTGCAGAAACATAATATTTAAAGTATAATTATCAATTATTTTTAGGATGAATCAGAGTCCAACAAACTAGAGATTCATTTGGAAGCCAAAGATTTTTTTTTTTCCAAGGAGAACACCAGTTAAGGTTGTTTATTAAAGTGTCTGAAAATTCTTGGAAAGCTTTTCAATTACACTTATGCAACAGATTTTTCCTGGCTATTTTTCAGAGGCACATTGCCTAAACTGAAGACAATAATATTTGAATATTTACAACTGGAGCATAACTGAGCCTTGCTAGTGGTTTGTGAGCAGATGAGATTTCAAATGTCAGATCCTGACATTATCCCGCTTTTGGAAGCATCTGCAATCTGCTCTCGTCTAAAACACTATCCACGTGTGAATATTGCATTCATGTTCGCACATTTGAAAGCAATAACATCACGCCCTAGAGGAGCAGATGGTGTGAGAAACTGGAGACAAATACATCTGGCTCTCCATCTGTTAGTAGCAGGTTACACATTATTGATAGACTCAGAAATTTTGCTGTAAATTAAGGACAGTAATTAAATGGAAACTGCTCGACTCTCCCAGTAATTTTCCAGATATCACACAATTACTGCAGGAATGCTGCAAAGACTGCTAAAACAACACCGTTTCCTCTTGTAATTACAAAAGATTTACAAAAATAACAAAGACTTAAAGCAAATAATTGTGGATTATGAAGCTCAGAAAATGTGAAAATGTTCCCATCTGACATCTTGAAGGCAAAATGTAAAAAAAAAAAAAAAAACAGATGGCAGAAGTGAGATGTTTATCCAGCAAAGAATGGATTGAAAAAAAAAAAAATCAATAAATAAGTCCTCCATTATCTCATTTTTTCTAGCTTACCTGGCAGCTTGTTGTCCAGACCCAGCTGTATTGCACATGAGCAGGAGAACCTTGGAGGAGCTGCTTTGATTCAGGTACTCTGAGGAGAGACGTCCTGATGCAGGTAACTTCAGACCATTGGGCCCTGTGGTGGAGGAGTATGGAGATGATGGGAGGCTGTGGTGATACCCTGAGGAGAGCAAATGAGACACAGACAGCTGCATAGGTCAGATTTGAAAAAGTTACACAGCAACATCAACTTCCACCAATATGTGATTGTTTGAAAATAAAACAGAGTTGACTGCATCAAATCATAAATTCGCTGCTTCAAATAACACAACAAACACAGAATTGATAAAAAAAAACAATGTTAAAGTTTTCCCGTGTCAACCAGAAACTTATACTTTAACATTTGTAGGACATGCTTATATGATTTAAGTATTTTTCTGTACAATAATGACAGTGAAGAGTCCCTGTGCCCACAGGCTGTGGGAGAAAGCTGCACAAAGAGGAGCTAAAACACTCACCATTACAAATTATAATAAAAACAAAAGATATAAAAAATTATTACTGTGAGCTCTTGTCTGCACACACTTCCCTGGAGCTGCACTGAAATATGTCATGATCCAAATTAATGAGCCATATCAAAATATAAGACTTAGCATGCTTGTATTCGCACAGCACTTCAGAACAAAGCAGGTCAGAAATGCTCTTGGAAAGCCATAACAATAAATCACTTTTGTAGGCATCTAACCTGAGTTAACCTCATGCTGGAGCAGCATATTAGGACTACAACTAGAGCAAACTTTAAGCATATATTATCAAGTCCTAAATTATTCATACCCCTTGCAGATCTTTCATATGACTGAAAGTAACATTACATTAGGCATTTGCTAGTGTTCTGATTCAAATCAAAATTTGTGAAAGGAGGCAAAATGGCAAGGACACCTTCCATCTTAAAAGATAATCAAAATAGCAGATTCAGCAAAAATTGGATTAGTATAATGCCAATATGTTTTTTAGTGATTTTTAGTGATTTTTTAGTGTTTTTTAGTTAATACCTTTTACTTTGCTTATATTATCTCTTGAAAGACACCTGTTGTATTTCCTGTCAGAAACAAACTTCCTGGTTGAATAGAAACAATCTTAGATCTGTCAAGGGCAACAATATTTTTGGCTTATCTATGTAGAGCATTGATTTTATTATCTGTACTGCAGTTTCAGCTACTAAAGTTATTTTAGCCAAAGGGTGTAACGCTAAGAATAGCACAGTTGACATTTTACCTTATTTATTAAAACTTTTTTTTTTAATGCAATTCAAATGCATTCTTTTCCATAAATACCAACAATAGACATAGATATGCTATTCCAAAATGTCTTCTGGAATAGCAAAAAATTAGAGGGTTAATTTTTTTCCTTGTTTATGAGTCAATGTTGTGTAACTCACTTGATTTTACAGACCGGTTTCATTTTGTGAACAGTAATTAAGGAAGTGTATATTTTGGTTTAGTTATATTCTCTCCTGAAGCATATCTTATTTTGAGTAACGAGGAAAACTGGTGAACAATTCTCAACAAGCCCATGACTTCATCCACCTTAAGTATTCATGGTATTAAAAAGAGATTTCTTTCTAAATTGATAGAGATTAAGTAAACAAATCTGGTTGCATCTTCTATAGTAATGAGGTGCTCCAACTTTGTTTTCTTTTGTAAAGTTAATGTTGCTAATCAATTAATGCATCTAAGAGCTCGAAACAACCTATTTACCTCTGTGCTTTCAGTTTCAACTGTGCAGCTTCTTGATAACATAAGAATCAATAAGATGTGCCCTTTTTGAAAGCTTGCTAAGCTAAGATGGACACTGGGGCCAAAATGTGAAATTGCTTCACAAACATGGCTATCTAACGTGACGTGATTGCACAGTGGTTCAGAAATATTTTAGAAAAATGTCTATTAAGGCAGAGTTGCCCTTTTGTTCTTGTGCACCCTGAGGACCTGTAAAAGGAATTGGATCTTGTATCACACACTTCCACGCAAACTAAAAGACGTGCCACTGTGATTAATAGCTGGGTAATAGCTGGAGGGGATACAGAAGGCACAACCTCTCGTCTCCAAGGAAACATAAACTTTGACACTATCAAAAGGACTTAATTAGACAGTGCTTGTTTGATACCCAACATGCAATTAGTCACTGCCATTTTTCTCAAGAAAACAGTCTAGCATACACACACAGAAACTGAATACACAGAGGTAAACAAGCATTAAGAGCTGTTAGGCTGAATTGTGAAAGCTCAACCAAAGTGAGCACACAGCTTTTGAAAGCCCAAATATTTGTCTAAAAAAATAATCTACTACCGACAACATGAAAAGAAAAGGAAGAGAGCGTCGGTATTCTAATGAAGGTAAGGTTTAGTGAAAAGTGCAGAGGCATTTCCAGCTACACAAATAAAATCCTACAACTGACTTCACATTAAAATGAAAGGGTTAGTCAAATTACTACAGTAAGTGTAAAAATTCTCCAGTAAAAGAATTTTGGAATGACAAAAGCAATTAAATTGAATTTGGAGGTGCTTGTCGCCATGAAGTTACACATAATCCATGTAAGAAAAACAAATGAATACCTGGTGAGATTCAGAGCATGAAATGGAAGCCAATCTCTATTTCGTATTTAACTATCAGCACACTTCCACAAATTTAACTAATAGTTTATTGATAAACTGAAAAAAATAGCCTAATAATTAATCCTTATAGAGCACCTATATTTTATAGTTCATAACACACTGCACACAGTTAACATGATTTAAACCACAGTATGTATCTTAAAAAAAAAACAATTCTTAATACTCTCAAAAAATAATGGTTTAAAGTGACAAATTGCTTTTTTTCATTTCAGATAAATTACTTTACTCTGTTCAAGTGGGGACATGATCTCATGACAAAAAATTAAAAAATTGCTAATAGCAATAATGAATCTGTGATAAGTTGGTAAAAAGCAAAAAAGGCAAATAAGTCAATCTGTAAAAGAAGAGGTTAGGCAGCTAATGTGGCTAAGTTATAATACAATGTTGCTAAATAATTTATTTGAGCCATTTCTCATTATATCCTGTTCTATTTTTTTCTTCTACTAGAAGTTTACTGAAAAAAAAAAAAAAAATGGAAATAACTTATTTTCCTTCAGGGGGGAATTTCAGATACATTTATCTTAACATTTAAAATTTCAGCTTCAGTGTTTGTTTCAAACTTTTCCATTACAGAGAAGCCACAGCATTTTTCCTCAGTATTACAATTCAAAGCCTCATTGTTTCATCCTAGCTTCAAAGTTCACCAGTACAGAAAGATAATGTTTGAATTTCAAATGAACTTAAACAACAAAATACCTCCACAAGGATTGTTATTACAGTCAACTCAGTAATTTCTTCCAACAACTTTACAGGCAAGTGTTTTAAAACCCAAAAAAAAAAGTGTAGGCAGTGTCATTCCATCCTCAGATCCCAGGGGATAATGTCAGAAACCTCCTGCCAGACTCAATCTCACACTAGTTTTCTCACCCCTTCTTCATGAGATGGACAGATGAGAACTGCAGGAAAGCAGAGGCGTCAGAGCAGTGGGAACAGAAACAAGCTAACCTGGGAATGTTAAGGAAAAGGCATTAAGGCAAAGGCCTTTAAATTTAAGAAATAAATAAATCTCACAGGGGTGAGATCATCATCAAAACAGCTGATGAAACAGTGATCACTTGACATGAGATTAGCGTTTCTTGTTTTTCCCCCCATCATAGGTGGTAGCATCTCCATGAGCTGCAATCTCTGATCTCTAATTAAAAGATAAACAGTGGGCCTGAAGTGGACAAAGCTGAACTGAAGGGGAGACATACATGAGAGAAAGGGAGGGAAGAGTTTGAAGAACATTTTAATTATTCTGCAGACTGAATTTAGAGTGTATGACAAGATGAATTAAACAAGGCAAAGCAAATGAAGATACCGCGCCCCTTCTGGCGTTCATCCTCTCTTTACCTCGTCATCATTCTCCATTCCTTCACTTTGCTTACTACCGAAGGTTTGAAATTCATTGACTCTCAGTGAAGAACCGGCACACAGTTGTGTCTAAAGCGGTTAGGTGATTAAAGACCAGACGAAATAACTACCAGAACAAAACATTTTGTAATGTGATTTATATCTCGTTAATCTCTGGACATTTTTCACATTCTTTAAATTAATACATACATCCGATTTTCTTTAGCAATGTGCTTCGAAAGGCTGAACTCCTGGGTGACGAGGGGGACCGCACAAACTCAAGTGTGAGACAAAGGTGACATTGAGAGCGACAATGATAGAGTGACTGAGGAAGTGTGAGTGAGGCTGGAACGCCTGCAGAACGCACAAACACCATAACCGCCCCTGACCCACACGAACACATCCACAACATGCACCGTGTGCCCCACACACCAGCACAATTATGTTACAAATCAATTTAAATAATATAAAACAAAGCAGTCCTGCCATTTCCTCAGGACCAGTGTCTGCGACATCAAGAGGAGATGAAGTCACAACATTTGCTAAGGCTTTGAGATTTAACAGTTTAAAAATCTGTTTAATTGTTCTCAGTTAACTTCACCACACAGTCACTTTTAGCTTATGGAAAAAAGAACCACCTGCCAAATAAACCAAATTAAATTATGTAAGTCTTTGTTTATGATGCATGTGCGGAGACCTCGACAGAAGCACACAGAAAAGTTTTACATAAAATACAAGAGAAGTTTGGCTTATATATGTTCTTTCTTTTTCTTTTCTTGCGGCAAATGTTCCACATGCTCCATGTTCCAGAAATCACTACATGACCTTAGGGACCCTCCAAACTAAATTAAGAGCATGGCTGGTTTCTGAAAGGTCTTTATGATGCATTAATGTTCCGAAGGTTACAAAGGTACCGTGGGGAAAGTCCGTATCATCGATTTCAAACTCTTCTGTTTGTCGTCACCAATGTTAACAGGTGCACAAGGTCAAAACAAATGCTCTAAATGCAGCTCAAATGGAAGACCCCTGCAAGTGGTGTGAAAACAATTGAGCAAAATCACGTCTCAGGATGGCTTACTCCAGGACAATTTGATGGCCTGGAGGCAGGAAGCACTTTTTATTTTTCTTTTTTTTTTTTGCTAACAACAGACTGTGCATAGGAGCAATTAAACACACCTGATTCAAACATAATCTTTTCTCTCTAATTAATCTAATTTTTTTATGTTCACCTATCCCTCAACTGCAGTCAGCTCATCTCCCACTCCCCCGTTTGATCCACAGTAAGGCGGCGCAATGTTGCATCACCAGCTGCTACGACATCTGCACTGCATCCATGTATTAAATGAAAACAACACATGAGAGCAACAAAGCTGTAGTTATTTGAATTGCCCTGGGAATTTTGCACTTAGTTGCATCATGCCTTAAATATTAATCCAGCATTCCAAAACCAGTGAGGTAGTTTATGTATAAGTTACAAAAAATGTGAAAATATGGTGTTGAAGAAACTCATGCTTACCTCTTCATTGGATTCATCCAGTAGTAAAGCTCATTAATTATTCATGCTGTCCTTTTAGGAAACATTTAGTTGATAGTTGTTTATTTATCCTTGTTCCCGCAAAGATTTTAAAGATTTATAATAAAAGGGAATGGAATGACTCATAAAATACAAATAAAGAGTAAAAGGTAGGTTCTGTAGTATCCATGTCTGTTGTATACAGTCACTTAAGGAAGACTTTTGTCAGCATTTACATAGTTATATTTTACTTTTTAATTTAAAGAAGAAAGGGTAGGCTGCAGGTGATTTTAGCAAACCACACTACCCTTAATCCTCCTTGGAGTAGTTGGAGTCATTTTCCCCTGCAGCTTTATCGCGCCATTTATAATATACCCAAATTGCCTCAGTTGTTGAGGATGAAATCGGATGCGAGTCTGGTGCTTACTCATTTAATTGATTTTTCAGTGATTTTTATTTTTTATTTTTGTTTTTTAAATCACATGACTGCTGGCTGTCGTTCCCCCGAAACACAAAACCTCATTACTGCACCAGATAGCGACGTTCATTCAACATCAGCCAAACATTTAGTGACAAGCACAGCCACTTCAGACAACAAAGGAGTTCACTTTGTCCAGCATCGCTAATACACAATTCTACTACAAGATGTCGAGGTTACACAATTTTCTGTTATTGGAGGACTATTCATTAGTATTGCCACCACCATTTACTATGGGTTTACTGAGAGATAAACTGGATCAATTTAACAGGAAATATGATAGTTATTGGTAAATTTGGAGCATTGTTTCTTGTTTTTTAATATATTTTATTCATAGAACGTAGAACTTAGCACTAATGTCCCAAAGCCGCCGTTCGCCCTCTTCATAAAACGGTATTGATACCTTGACATTTCTGCAGAGAAGCCTTTAATAAAAAAATCTCTTTTAGCCTCCAGGGCTGCAATTTGACAAGTATAGCATAATTTCATGGAAGAAACAGAACAGGACAAGGGTTAGGAAGATTTATTCCACACAAAAGAAGAAAATTATTATCTGCTATGCTCTGTGTCCCCTCCTGCTGTTAAAGCTAATTTTCAGTCATAAAACACACATATCTGGGTTTCCCATTTGAAGATGGCAGATTGTGTTTCTGGGCACGCTTGAGTTTGGCTGTAAGTTTTATCTTAGAGGAAACTTGTAAGACAAATTTCTAATCTTTCACAGGACTAAATAATGTTCAGCATTATATGGCAACACGTGTGAAGCCGATCTTATCTATTTTGACAAATGTCTGCAAATCAGCCACTGTCCTCTACTGTGGGACAGTGAGAAACGATTGACAGACAATTTGACTGTCTGCATGTTCGCGGTTAACAATATTCAGTGTTGCCAACTCAGCAACTTTCTTGCTGCATTTAACAACATTTCAGACAAAGAAAAAGAAAAATCAGTATCAGCCAAAATTAAAATTGGCAGGTCACCCATGAGAAAACTGCAATTAGTGCACCCCTGGTATCAAATATGTAATAAAAAAAACTGAATAATTCCAAACTTAGACAGCTTCTAAAGCAATTATTTAGCAGTTATCTCTCTTTCAGTGGATTATTTGCAATAAAAGTAACAAAGTACAATCTATATCTTTGCATAAGTGGTTTATCTGTGGAAAACTCAAAAGGTAAATACACCTGTGATGACTTAGCATTTTCAACACAAACCCAGTCAATGAAATGAGGCATGGAATAGGATTTTGAGCCGGCACTGTGCATGTTTCACAATAAATCTGTTTGTTCATATATTCTGTCTGTCGTGAAAATTTAATCTAGTTTGCATAATCAGCTTTAACGGTTTTATATTTACAACCCCTTCACTACATCTTATCGAACTAGACAGGATATCCACCATTTTCCACAATTCATTCTGGTGTTCAGGAATCAATCAACCAAATTCATATTGAAGGAGAGATGATAAATGGAGTAAAGGATTGGCAGAAGCTGTAAAAATAAATGTATGTAGGGATGGATGTTATGTTAAACATAAAGAGATAATTATATTAATATTGGGGTTGGTACTGGGGTTAGGTCAGGGTTGGATTGGGGTTGGAAGGAGGGTTAACAAATGGACAGAAAAACCAACATTTCCCCATATTTTCCTTTTCAAAACAGAAACTGCAGTTGTAAAATCCTCTACCTAAATAAATGGAATGAAAACTCAAGCTTCCCCAGAGCGACTGATCACAGTTCACATGTGAGACAAATGTCCTGTTTTTGGAGGAATACAGCCTGAGGTAGTTCCCATGTGTCAGCGATCCATAACTGTGTTTAGCCTGTAGTCTTTCTCCATGGTTATCAATCATTGTTAGCATGTGGCAGGAGTTTCTCACACAAGCTCTAAAAACAAAACAAATGATGGACAATAGCAACAAACAGTCAAACCCCAAACATCTGACAAAATACAGTAAACACTGACAATTTAAACAAAGAAATTATAAAATGCATTTGATGTTTTCATTTTGTCTTGAGAAGTAGCCTACTCAACTCCAAATATTCAGTAGAGTGATAACTTTTTCACTAGTTTTCATAGTTGTGACTTTTTAAGCATTCCATTTTAATATACAACTGCAGTTTATCATGGATTTACTGCCAATATTCCCATGTGGATCGGGCTTTAGATAAAACATCTGCAAATAAAAACACAAATTGTAAAAAGGTAGATGGATGAATGGAGAGAGGAACTGATTGATATGTGGATGGATGGACTGAATGAAAAGATGGGAAAACCTTTCAAGCAAACAAATGACTCTAATTGGCTGGTAATTATTTGACATTTATCAGCGGTAACATCCTCTCCGATGAAATAGAGATGATGGATATCCATCAGTATGATTACTACTAATACAACGACAAGTGCACGTTTTTACGCTAAGGGTGTAATGTAAATCTGGAAACAGTTTCTACGTAGAGTTTCTACATAGAATGTCACACAAGAGTCAGCTCAATGTAACGCACTTCCATCTCAGGATACAAAAAAATGCAGCTAGGCACTCTGGGAAAAAGTTCCCACCCCTGTCTTTTTCTTATTTCAGTTTTTTTCCCCAAGTGCTACGCTGAAAACTGCTGTAAGTTCATCTTCCACAAACTCACACATTTAGGTTCAAAATCGAAAAGAATATAGTAGACACGACTAAATGCGGCCGAAATGTTTTACAGCGTTTTGTTGGTAGCAGTTGGGTATGGCGCATTCCCTGCTTAAAGAAGACCGGACTTTTGAGTTATGTTTTCATCCAACTGTCAGGCAAATTTAAAATGTTGTAAGAAAGAAAATGTGAATTAAGTGTGTTTTTCATTATTGGATTGAAGTGACCCAATCAGGCTCTGCAAAGTGTAACTTTGTCAGATACTGACATTACGCAAGACTGTAATAAACAGGAAGTAGAGGTTGCCAATTAGCTTGGACCACATATCTCAAACATGGAGAGAGGTTTTCAGAAATGGGTCGGGCAAGTTGTAATTGTTATGTCATGTCAACCAGTATATCTGATGCTACATACTAGGGACAGAAATGCTATTCTAATCCACAAACACAACAGAAACAAATCATCAGTCATGAGGAAAATGCCAGAATCTATTCAGCACATCTGTTTCCATTTCCGTTTTAGCGTATTAACTCTTCTGAAAAAGTCAAACACCACTTCAAGCAGGCTTAAAAACTCTTTTGCTATCAGCAAAATTTAGGGTATTATTTCAAAATGTGTTGTTTCAATCAATCTTTTCTAATGCAAAACTTAAAAATGAATACAAAAAAAAAAACATTTGTTAAATTAAAAATAATTGAAACTAAGGGGATGCGATGGGATATTTGTCTTCAGAGTGAAAGAGAAGTAAAATCTGAAGAAGTAGGGAATGCAGCTGAGGGTGTGTTTCTGTTTTGCTTGATTTATTTTCTTTCTGTCTATAATCATAAGAATAAATCACGGTTGGTAAGGCTTAAAATCATCAGATTCTGGTCTAACTGCAGCTTCTCTATTCATCTGCCTAAATTGTTTATTTAGTCCTAAATTTGAGACTGACTTCACTAAACTTTCAGGCCATCTAATTGCAACACAGAAAAATCAGAATCTCAGTGAATACAAAAAGCTGTTTTCAAATGATTGTTTGATTTATTAAAGGACAAAAGCAATCAAAACCAGCTTGACCCTGTGTGGAAATGAAAATGGCCCCCTGAACCTAATAACTGGATGTGCCATCCTTAACAACAACAACTGCCATTCAAACATTTGCGATAACTGGCTTAGCAGAAAACACTTTGATGTGATTCCCTCCCAGCATATTTCTGCTTACATATACCAGTAAGGTCTGCCCTCAAAGGCTGAACATTTATGACCACCTACACTATAATTCTGGCAGATTTATTACCGACATGACTTACTAAGTGACATATGAATAAAATGTCTCCCATTTTATTCATAAATCTAAGCACAGTTTCTTTGCAGAGGCCTGTCCTTCTAAGAAGTTTAAAAAAAAGATGATCTAGATGGCTCTAGAATAGCAACCTCTTACCCCTACACTTATTGACCTAAGTTTACAAGAAGTGTAAAGTTTCATGATGTTGATAGAAAACTCAAAGGAATCAACGTAAGTCTGTTTATAGACTGCTGAGTAACTGGCAGCACGTCATCGTTTCTCTGTGACAGCGGTAGGCCAGTCCTCTTATAACTGTGAAGATGTTGCAATGTGTAAAGGCAGCATAGAAATGCCACCCACTGAGAAAGTTAAGAGCTTTTAGTTTTTATGAGCAGAGAATTGAATTACAGTTAATTATTCTTCCTCAGTAGGAGCCGTGCTCTCTTTACAGCTTCAGAGAACCGTGGGTGTAGAGTTAAATGGCAACAACAAATTGACCACAGAGCGTACCACTAACATCGTCTCGGTGACTGTAATTACACAGCACCCCTGAAGTCTCTTTCTGACTCGGTCACTGATCTGTCGAAGAAATGCTTGTTTAGCTTTCAGATATAATGTATGTAGGTGTCTACAGAATGAAAGTGAAACGGTCTTGATGAAGCAGGCTGCAGACGTCCCCCTGGTTTCTGTATGAGCAAGGTTGAAGTTGAAAAATAAAAGCCTGGAAGTGTAATAAACACTGAAATGTTCAGGCAGTACATGCAAATTCAAACATTTTCAGAATCAGTGAGGTGAAATAAACTGTGTGACAGGCTTCTAAAAAACGATTTGTACAAAGGCATACAGCTGAAACGACACACTTATAGAAAGACCCACACCTTTTTTCCACTGTCTGAAGTTAACTTGGATAAAATTAAAATTTTAGGTAAGTTAAAATAACCAAAATACTCTGATTTGCTAAATGAGACAAATAATGTCAGAGATTTACTTATCAATGTCTTCAAACTCAGAAGTTTAAGAAAAACCTGAGATCAGAAATCGGCAACAAAACTCTAATCCTTGGATCTCTATTATAAATAGTTTAAAATATGAATTAAACTAATTAACATAATACAGGGAAACTATAATATCAACTCAAAGAGACCAGCACATTTATTTGTATTTTCTCAGGGACCTGGGGACAGAACCAGCTCTCCAAAAGAAAGAAAAGGAAGAAGAAAGGGCTTAATTCTGCCATTAACACATTTTCTACTGCTTGTTTAAGCTTGTTCAAATATTTATTTTTTTTTATTTTAACAACCAGATTTGTTTGTTATTGCAGTCTGAATTTCATTTGGAAAATGTGCACACCTTTAAAAAAAAAAAAACCCTGTAGATTATGAAGAATGTGCTTTATTGGAGGTTGCTTGTCTGGTTTTGTGTACAGACGAAGGAGGAAGAAGAGGAGGTGCTAGGAAATAAAGTTCTGGGACAGCGCAGAAATTTAAACTTCAGCTACATAAATTTAATCAGCAGAGGCTTTCATGTGAGATGTGACTCCAGCAAACTTTATATTTTGTATGATGCCCCCCATTCAGACATTAAATTGAATTGAATTCAATCTGTTAGGATGCAGCAGTGCATGACCAAACAGAATGAGAGCTCTTTCATCTCCAAAGTAAATTGTGTGCTTTTAGAAAACAAACAGAGTAATCGCAGTAATGGGCTCAATGAGAGTAAAAAAAAACAAAAAAACATCTATAGATGTAATTATTAATTCAGACTGAAAGTTAATCAGAGGTATGAAGGAAAGAGGAAAAAAAATAAAAAAATGATGGATGAATAAATTTGCACAAATAAATGGGTTTATATAGAATGTTGCCAGGGTTACCTGAGTGAGGAACAGAGCCTCCACGACTGCTGTTTGGAGGAGCCTGGAAGGCGTAGACGACGTCGCTATCGGCGATGGCGGTCAAGTCGTCGTCATCTGAAAAGGAACGCTGGAAACCGGTGGAGTAAAGTTCGGACAGGATGACCTGGACCACAGACGGGAGGACATTAAATGTAAACATCAAATGTTTCTGAAGCAGTTCTTATGGCAGAAACCTCAAAGTTCCTTTTTATTTTATAAAAACAAAAACCCAACTCGAAATAATATTTTCTTTTTCCTTATAAATGGATTATACAGCTTTATTGGCTCATGTTTTGAAAGACAAACACATTTTTTAGTGTGGCATACTGCTAAGCAAGCCTTTTAAATAACAGCATCAACTGTTTAGGGAGTGCAGACACTGCCTTACAAGACTTAACGCTTTCCAGGTAAAAATTGTCAAAAGTTTCTATGGTTGTGCCATTTTTAAAATATACATGCAAAACTTAAAATAAGTCCAGCACAAGTATTTCTATTGATGTCAGGCATTAAATACGAAGCCCTCAAAAAGTGAGGAAGGAGGAGATTTGTCCTGTAACTGGTTTGAATCCATGATTCAAACCAGTTGCTGGTTCAGATCCCTGATTTATACAGGGTAATGGACTGATAAATGGACAAATGGACGAGTAAATGATGGATGGACAGATTAATGGATGATGTGTGGACAAAGAAATGGAAGGAGAGACAGGATAATGGATGGATAATTTTGCTCTGATCTTGAACTATCCTGGTGCCTGAACCCTCATTGCAAATGAAGAAGAACGCTGCAAGTCTGACATGTAACATTTATGTTGTTTTTTTCCACCTATACCAAAGATCATAAATCACTAGGAGTTTTGCTGTGACCCACAGGGGTCATTTCGCAACAAGCTCACTGAACAAAAATGACAAAACTGACGCCATTCATCATCTGTAGCAACACAAGTCAGAAGCTGATGAATACAAACAATTCAGGAACATTTTCTTTAGGCATTTTTCCGACCAGTCCAACGTCAGTTTGTATGTACCTGATCAGGAGCGATGTTGCCTTCTGCTGCTACCATGGCTCTCAGGGAGGATACAGAGCCAAACAGAGGCACAGCAAGCCCCACCCGCAGGTACCTCTGACCCTTTGTGCTGAACACCAGCGTCACACACAGCAGCCTGTGGGGTGGAACACAAACACAAAGAGATCACACAGATAGCAAATGCGTGTATGCTTGTGAATATAAAGGTGTAAAAGGTGAAAGTAAGATAAATGACAAGACACGAAAAACTGTTCAGCTCCTACAGTTCGTAGAATAATAAACCTTCATACCACGGCCTGTCACACTGAGCAGGTTACATATTTCTATGCAGATACAGACACAGGTATTTCATAAATATTGTCAAGCAATGCACATTCACAGTAACTATGACCTGTCACAATGCCAAACAGAGATTAATGTGTCTGTGTGGGATGCAGTGAAGCCAGTGGCAGCAAAAAAATAAAAAATAAATAAATAAAAATATGTTTGTTCATGAGACATTTAGGCTCAACTGAGTCATGCTCCTTAACAAAGAAATTCAACATTTAATGAAACACAACAATCTGATTTTCTCTATAGAAAAATAAAATTTTTCAAATAGGAACCGTCTAAATCTGGTGAAAAAACAGAAGAGGTTTAATCATTTTCTAGGGTTGACTGTTCTGCCATTGATTCGGTTTGCTTTGTAATGTTTTACAAAAACATTCCTACGTTCCTACTAGGAAATGTTTTGAAGATACCACATTACAGCTTCAAACTTCCGTGTATTTTATAGAGGTTTTATAAGACAGACAAAGTGAACAATTATAAAATGAAAAGAAGAAAATGTCTATAAAACCACTTTGAAGTAAAAATCTGAAAGTGTGGAGTTAATTGAAAGTAATTTCTCCCTCATCTGAAACCCTTAAATAAAATCCCACACAATTAGGTGGCTTTTCCTCAGAAAGCCACCTAATTTATTGATAGTAAATAATTTAGTTTCAGTATAAATTCAGCTGTTCTGTGAAGGCCTCAGAAGTTCATTGAAGGACTTCAGTGAACAAACAGCATCATGAATACCAAGGAGCACAGCCATGAGGCGCAAAGGGAACACAGTAAATATGAATGGAAATATTTTAGTCCCAAAAATGCAATGTTTCGTCCTTCATGTAAAGTTCCATGTGGCTACAAGGTAAAAATGATCAACACCAGGAACACACCACCCTCAAAATGTTGGTGGCAGCAGTCTGCTTGTAGTTTTGTTCAAAAATAATCCAGCAATTGTTGATGTGAAGCTGGATGGAGCTAAATAAAAGAAAATTCTGAAAAAAAAAGAACATTAGAAGCTGCAAAAACCTTGAGAAAGAGTTTCACTGGCGACTCTAAGTCTACAATTAGCAGACTACAGAGCATTTTCATGTGCTGACCAAATTAACCCAAAGTTCAAACATAAATAAAAGGAAAAGCCAAACACAGAAGTAATTTATTGATAGTAAATAATTTACTATCAATAGTATATATGAACTATATGTGGAGTTCATATATACTCCACATCCAATATGTTCTCTTTTACACGTAAGAATTTGTAAAAAAAAAAATTCTTTCCACAGACGTTTAAGAGGATAAAGACATCCTTGGGTCAACACCATTTGCGGTTCCACCAAGTATTTCCATTACTACTTGGAAAATCATACATCTTTTTCCATCCACCTCATAAATATGTACTACTTTGCATTTGTCTATAACAGAACATCTACAGGTCGGTGTTGCAACATGACAAATTATAAAAACGCTCAAGAACTGTGCACACTTTGTGTATATTTTGGACACTTACTTCTTTTCAAGCATTTTCACAATACGATATGCTCGACTAGACATGCACATCTAAATCAGTAGAGTCATTGTCCAAAATGAAGTTTCTGTGTGCAGAGACGTGTCGTTTTTACAGCAATCACCGATACCTCCAAAGATGAGAATGAAGTGAGGATGCTTTGCTCGGCACAAAAAGGGACAGAAAGAAGGAAGGTTAATAAAACAAAAACAAGTATGGAGAATAATAAGAAGTGGAGAGGAACGCAGCTAAGATTATTATGCCATTTCACTGAAGATGAAGACTATGTAATCGCTGACACCACCACCACTTCCAATTTCCCATCATGCATTATTCAGGTGAGCACCGTGTTAGCAGTCACAGGGCTGACAGGGCAGACAGCCGGGGGGGGAGAGCAGGATCTGAGTCGCTGTTTTGTTTAGATGTGTAACTTCAAGCTGAGGCACACGGGTGGAACAGTAAATAGGGATGTCGTCTCATAAATGAGGATTTTAGGCGCTCTAACTCTGCTGGCTCTGAGACACACTTTCCTCATCAGCCCACACAACTAATACCCTGAATTGTTGCAACAGCAAGAAATTAAATTATAGCTTGAGAAAATGTGCTACAGCTAAAACATGCCCAGATGTAACCGTTACTAAACTATTTAATCCTTATTACGGGAAAAAACGCAGTTCTACAGCGATGATGGTATTTTTCCAGCAATTTCGTTGATAACTCAGATCATCCAGCTGCCATCCATGTCTGCACAACGTTGTTAACTCCACTTATGAAGAAATATGCAAGACAAATGTCACTGTTGTGTATCATTAATTAATCATTAATCTCAATACTTACAGACATTGTGGCTGAAAACATGTGAAAATTATTGCTTAACCTGGTCTATATTCATATATATGATAGTATTGCTCTCAGTAAATTATATCAACTCAAAAAGTAAAAATTCCTGACACGCAGACTCAAATAATTCATTTGTTTATTTTTGATCATGTTGATGATTTCAGCTTAACACTAATGAAAGGTCAATTATCTATATGGAAATGTTTGCCTACTCAAATTATTCCTTTGTTTATTTTTAATCTTTTAATGAATTACTATATGTCAGTGTAACTGTTTATTCCACAGTTTTTCCTTCCGCTAAACTTTCAATGGAAATGACTTAATCATTCTGAACAGCCAAGCAGGTCATTTGCTGATCATCTTCACATAGATATCATCTATTCACAACTCTATACCATTCTACAATAGTGGCCCAGAAGGGACATGCAAAACATCACCATAGACTAGCTGATGTAGTTAGGTGTATTTGTTGGATATTCTGAAATAATTTGGGTTTCCAGATGTTACTTCATCTTAACACTGCAGGAAGGACAAATGACCCTTCAGAGTTTCAGTTTTTGTGTGTCCTGTGCATTCTACTACACACTTGTGGATCAGAACTGAATTGGAATAAAGAGGATTCTGCCTTCTATGCTGAGCAGCACAAAGCAAACACTCCTTCAAAACTAATGTTTGACAAGTAAACAGTTTTGCTAACCTACACTAAATATCCACAATATAACACTTGTTGCTCTGTCCTTTGAATATTTAAAAATAGAAAATACAAAAGCAGTCCAATATAATAAAAAAGTAGATTTTTCAATATTTAGAGCAATTAGCATCAACTGTGTTATATGATCAGAGCAAGTTCAAAATGGTTTGACTGTCTTCTGTTTTTCCTCCTTGCATACTGGCATTATCTGCAGCACCCAGCCTTGATGCCATGCTGGCAGCCCAGCTCGGCGTCCTCTGAGGGGGCCTCAGACTTATCAGGCATTCAGCAGGGATACTGCTGCAGCAGGACAGTGCAGTGTGCGCTTCTGGTCAACGTGTTGCCAGTAACGCCCAAACTGAACCAAAAAGAATTCCCTCCTGTGCTGGAATAAATTAAAGTGGCCAGAGCCCACACTGTCAGAGAACTGCAGCTGCAGAACAGAGTTTGGAGTCAAGTCAGACGAAGCCATGCAGAGAGGATTCAGAGTGGTGGCATCTGCATGCTTGCAGATAGGAAGATTCCTGGACGACTTGCTGCACTTAAATTAAGGAACGGAATGTAAGAAACCTATGTGATGTTGTTATTTATTAGTTGATTACTGAGCTATTTATTGCTATGGGGGAATGTAATGTTATATAAGTGATGCAGACAACATAAAGTTATTTCATATGTAAATGATGTGTAGAGATTTAAATACCTATGTGGGTATTGTGGGAGCTTTGTTCTCTACTGTAGCACAAGCTAAATGTGGGCTTAAATTGGAATACACAGTGGGAATAACTAAAGCAGAGCATGCAATAGGCTACTGAAGAAATGTAATTTTGCTGAACTTAATAAACTGCTACGATTTTCAACACATAAATTGATATTTAAAAAGTTTCAAGCTATTACTAGTTAGTGGCAGATGCATATTTGCAAATAACTTGTCAGAACTGAGGTTAAAAAAAAAACATCTACAATTGGAGGGCCAGTGTTAAGTTCAATTTTGTAAGATGAATAATAACCTAAGGAAGTCGGGTATCCGACGAGCTTTTTTGGAATTAAAAGCAACAGCAGGAACAAGCCAAAAGCATTCTTTATATAAATACTATGGCAAATCTATAAGTTCAGTTTGTCTGGTGACCTTTGTGCTCTACTGCCTCATAACTTGGATCTGTTGTCGATGTATAATGTCTGTGTTTTAAATGTCTGTCTTCATTGTTACATTGTTTTCTGATTAAAACGTCTTCATGTGTCAAAGTTATGCAGTCTTACTGCAGTATCCGACTTCCATTGCAGTAAAACATGGAGACAACACACAGAGATTGGTCAGGGATTTTTGGTTACAACAGTTTTTCACTTAGTATGACAATGACCTTCTGCTAGAGGTATGTAATGCCCATTATATGTGGTTGACAGCCTTAATAAGGCTCATCATAATTGCAATATTACCCTTCGTGTTGCACGTTATACATTACCTGGTCTGTCGCAGGGGAAGCGGTAGAGAGATGCATAAAAATGGGTCAAAGGTGTTGCTTTGCTTAAGGCAGTGAGGGCATGTCAGGGAAGACCTGCAAAGAGACAAGAGACAGAAAAATTACATATTTTTCATTTGGCATAAATATCCTTTAGCCACATTTCTGTCAGCTTCTACCACTGACGCAAAAAGGGCTGGAAATTCTATGAACATTTAATCCATAAGAGCAGTCCAGTGGACTTTGAAAAATATACAAACACTGTCGCAATGATAGCAATTCAAACAGCTTCACTTCACCAAATTCTAAGTCCTTCCAGAGAGAAGAGGATGAAAGAAGGATGCAGCCTGCTTGGAAAACCATAACAAGAAAGCAAATTTAAATGGAGAGAAAATAAAAAAGAAAAGTGAAAATAGGAAAATCAAAAACACTGACTACAAATACAGAGGAAACCGTTAAGAGCAAAGACAGAAGTTGTGAGGCAATAAGATGGAAGGACACAAGAAAAATGAAGAGATGGTTGGCAGCAGGACGGTTGAGCTGACAAAAACTAGAAGGCAACACTGACAGAGAAAAGGCCGAGATAGGGTGCATCAGGGTTTTAAAGCTGACAGAAGGGGAGATGATAAGAGCAGAAGACTGACAGGAGGATAGGAACCCATCCTGTGGGTTGCTATCAGAAGGACTTCACATCCTGACACTGTTCTCCAAGGCAGAAAGCCAAAAGATTTCTGAGGAGGAAATGCAAACTGTCCGCATTTCTTAGCAGAAGCTAAGAAAACCATTTGGGATCTTGACAAAAGAAAAAAAAAAGGAGATGCACCAATCAGCTTTTATCAATATTTGCTTTTAACCAAGATCTGATCTTCATGTCTCCACTTCAGTCACTTTTGATTTTGCCGGAGAAATTAAAAACTACAAGGATTATGAATAGTTTTGGGCTTAACTCGATTCATATTAAGTGATTTCTCTCTTTTAGAAATTGCAATAAGGCAGAGAATGTTCAAGAAAAATAACCTTTTCCATTCTGTATTCCAGCTTTTTTAGATCTCAAAAAAGGAACTTGGTTTAAAGGGTTGCTCAGCTGCTTCATCACAATCAGAAAGATTTTAGATAAAAAAAAATAAACTCACATGCTGGGTTGGTTTAATACATGATTATTAAATATAAAATGTGTTTCACATTTTATAAATTTTTTTCCATCAATCACAACAAATAAAGATCTAAAGAGTCCAAAATCTTACATTTGCCTCTGGTTAGAGAACAAAAGCCATTACTAAGAAGCCTAGCATAATTTTGAGGGTCAAATGTTGATGATAAAAACATAACACAATGACCGATCAATAAAGAAACATCGCATTATATAAACATCACACTAATTAAACAATACATTTAATAGTGTTAAATAATTTAACATTATTCATTTATAGTGTTAAATTAGAGAGAATGCTGCAATCCAGACATATTTTATCTTTGTTCCAGCAGTTATTTGTTAAAATCAGCTCTAAACAAACAGGCTTTTGCCTTTATATAAAGGAACTCTGTGTTTCTAGCAGTTTTAAGTCTTTAGGTTTGTTCCAGAGTACTGGAGCACAGAAACTGACTGCTGCGTCTGCATGTTCAGTTCTGACTCTGGGGTGCAGAATAGCCTTGAACCAGAAGAACTGAGTGAGCTGGTAGGTTGAACAGCAAATATTTTATATATTTTGGTGCTGAACCATTCAGTAACTTAGAAACTAACAAAAGTATTTTAAAATTTATTCTGTGAGATACAGGGAGCCAGTGTAAGGACCTTACAACGGTGATGATATGCTCTGCCTTCCAGGTTTTAGTGAGAAAGTGAGCAGCAGCGTTCTGGATTAGTTGTAGCTGTGAAGAGACTTTTGCAGTAATCAATTTTACAAAGATAACCGGAGTGACGAGATTCTCAAAATCTTGTTGGGACATTAGTCCTTCACCTGAAAATTCTTTTCAGGTGTTAGAAGGCCATCTTTGCAATTGTCTTTTTGTGACCCTGAACGTTAAAGTCCAGATTTTAGCCATGATCAGTAGTTTCTATTGCTAATAACTGAAGATATGCGCTGACTTTAGCTCTTTCTCCTAAGGTTCAAAAATAATTTCTTTGGTTTTGTTTCTGCTCAGTTAAAGAAAGTGGAGGCACATCCATGAATTGATTTGTTCTAATCATTTGTTCAACATTTGAATGGCTTCATACTCACTTGGTAATACTGCAATGTAGAGCTGTTTGTCATCTGCATAGGTATGATAATATTCTTGTTACATCAAAAGAGCAAAATTCATCTCTTATCTACATTAAACAATATTATGAAGCTTAATTAAGATTTAAAAATATTTTTTCTTTTTTTAAATCTCGAGAGTTTATAGGTTTAGGCCATCATGACATATATTAATAATAGAACAAATAATTTTTATTGTCAGCCAACATTTGTGAATTTTGCTGTGCCAAGTGGTTGAAATTTAATCAACATGTTTAAAGTCAAAGTCATGCAAAAAAGACAACAAAAAAGAAAACATTTTGAAGGTAAAATGTGATGGTAAAAACAGGGTGCATTTTCTAATGCTAAAAGCAAATTGTAGCTAACCTTCAATTTTTCGTAAATGGTCTCAACTTTCTTCAAATGAGTGGAAACAAAACGGAAGTAAATGGTGAGAACTTTTGCTTCTAATTAACTTTGATCTCAGAGTGGATGAAGGCCATATTATTCATCTATAATCTTTTGAATTTCAAAGACTGTTTTTTTCAATGAGGTTTTAGCAAAAATCAACCCACTCAAAATGAACTTACTTTTGTTTTTAGAAGTAATTTCATTGAAGAAAACTAAATGACGATGTAAGAATGCTGCAGCTACCAAAAAATAAACTAAACTCTATAAGAAAAAAAATGTACTCTTTCCTGTAGTGGTTCATTGAAAATTGAAAATAAAGCAAACTGCTTTATTTTCAGTCTCGTTTTTGTTTGTTTCAATGATTGTGCTGGTTCTGGATGATGCCCAACTACCACTAATAAAAGTGTCTTCACCACAAGCATCTTGAAACATTAGGCAGCGTCGTGCTGATTCCAACGAGCCTTTCCAAAACGCTCTAAACTTAGCTGTTTCACACAACCAGAGGAAGTGGAGTCATCGTTCCTAATTACGGTAGTAATGATTTAACAGAAATATGAGGAAACATGTTTTCAAGCTTGGTAATGGATTTTTTTAAATTTAGCCATGTTTTCAAGCTTGGTAAGTGTAAAAACTATGTTACCCTTGTGTAGGAGGTAGTAAAATAAGTTTGAAGGGGCAATTGACATAAAATTCAACAGATCTTGCCAAAAACCCATTTAATCTAGATATGAATGAAAATCAAAGCTGCATTATGTTAAAGGTAATAAGTTGTAATATCACATTTTGAAATCAGACATAAAAATGAATGATCTTCAGTGCATATCTAAAAAACCCCAGTAATTTTAAAATAACAAAAGGTTTGTTATTATAAAAAAAAGACTTTCCTTGTCGAAAAAGGCTAATGATCAATCAGATGGAGTCCTTGAGAGAGCAGATTTTGGACATGGGGAATCTAAACAAACAAAAAATTATAAAGTCTGAGCCAATTAATACTGACAATACTCTAAACCTCAAAAAAAGGTTAAAATCCTCCCTATAGTAGGTAATGTTAAGCTACAATAATGTCTCTTTCTACAAACTCACTTCATTAAAACCTATTGCTTATTAAAGGAAATCCTCGCATCATCCCACTTCCAAAAACCAGAACAGTCCCTTTAGGAATTCTATCATCTAAACACAATCGGATGAATTCTGGTGCTTCACCAGACGTTGATGTTCCAAAACGGTCAGTGCTTGGAGAAGACTCAGAAAGTTACTTTTCTTCAATCATCCAGGCAGTCAGTCATGCATCTCTGACTTTTAGACCATAGTACTCTCTCCATTCTCATTCTCAGAGTCTGGGAAAAGATGTCTTGTCAGGGGAAATCAACTCTGCTAAAAGGTCTGGAGAAACAAAAAGTCTGAAAGTGTGAAAACATGAAGTCCAGTTTGTTGCTATTTTGTTGTGTTAATTCTGTACAACCATCAACATGTTTAATTTTGTATTCAGGGTTTTTATACCATTACAATATCATACTACTCCATACATATAGATTATTAGACAGTCAAATTCTCAATTACCGTCAGATTGTTTGTTCAGATTTTTACTTTCCACCTCTTTAATCAGCAATTAGGAGTTGCAGTTGAAATACAACCAGGTAAAAACCTCTCCATGTTAAAGCTTTATTTATTGTTTCAAATTTATTTCCTCGGAGACAAAACAAAAAACAACCATACACTTTCAAAAGAGCGATCATTGTCCTGGACACAGTCCCTCTAACCACATGCTAAGTGGAAAGCCACGATAATTATTTGACTGACTTACTGGTTGGCTTATTGAAAAGTTTGTTTTTTGTAATGGCATCATTCCACATCATTCAGTTTAAGTATGTTTGTACAAGGACAAGATCACACATTTTGAAAGTGATTAACCAGCTTGGCTCTTCACATATTAACGTGACTTCTGCATTTCCGCCGCAACATATGAAACTTAAAGTACAGCATAATGTTTTGGAGGTTTTTTCACATGTCTTGTCCACTCTGTGTACGATAATCCCATTTTGTGTAAGAAAGAATATTTTACAAGGGAGAGAATGTTTTCTTAATGCTTTTGTTACGTGAAAAGTGCTTTTACACCAAAAACCTTCTTCTCCACACCATAATAAAATGACCTTCTTATTCATATGAAAAATTAATAATAAAAGTGACTATTTTTACAGAATGTCATGCAGTCACTGGCTAGCATCCACTTCAAAGTCTGCTTCAACAAGGGAAGCTGGTGTGTCAGCAGGAGGGTAAATGTTTGTGAAGCTGAGCTTTAAGGAAACCTCTGCAGGTGGTAAAGCATCAAAAATCAAAATGAAGAAGGTCAGTGTCTGGAAGCATTCTTGGATGCTACTTAGCTGAACACACTGGAACAGCCAGACATTTCCCTCAGAGGTCACCAAGAGAGCACCAAAGTCCAGCTGCGTATTTAAAAGAGAAGATGAAAGCTTGCCATGCTATACAGAGAGCTAAATATGTGGTGTAAAAGCATGTGATGGGTAGAAAGTTGCAAATCAGTTGCACCATAAGCAACTGTCAAAATTAAAAGCATGTCGAGAAGAAAAATAACACCAACAATGATAGGCCTTGCTCTTAGGAAAGGCAACAAATTAGGTATATTGTTCCACACATCCATTACTTCCTCATTAATCAGAAAACCTGGAAGTTTCATCCTACTTAGGCCTCTAAAATTCTGGGGTACACCATATGGCAAGATGCTATGGTGATTTTATTGTGTGGACTTGCAGCACAAGCAAGTAGACAAGTTGGAAAGCTGGATAATTAAGATGGTTGTTTGTCTCTGGCCTTAAAAAGATAATCAATCCGACTGTTTGAGTATTCCAGCTGCAAACTGTTGCTGGTCCGCTGTAACCTAACAGCTTAGTCAGTGTCTCTCCAATGCAACCTCAAATCAAGTCAAAGTTTATGTATATATCACTTATACAACAAATTTCTTTCTCACAAAGAAATGTTTTTACAGTGACAGGCTTCACGTGCAGTCTGTCTTGGTGGGATTTAAATGGACTAAAGCCTTCCCTTGTCAGAATACAATCAAACTTTAGTTTTAACTGTTTGCTGGATTGGAAATTGGAACATTTAATCACAGGTGATATTACTAAGATGAAATATTACTGCCTCATTCTCCCAGCTTTCAATTTCTTGTGTTGGAAAGTTTCATTGCTCTCAAAGTGTCACAATGTGACAAATGTGATCATGTTACGGGACTCTGCTTGAAAAAGTTTTGATTTTAAAATGGATCTTACCCAATTTTTATTTCACCTCCAAAACATTAATAATGAATACATTCTTCAATTGTTATTATTTTTTTTTTTAGCAATTTAACTGATTAGCTTTAAAATAAGTGTGGATTTTCTCAAAAATAGTTCCAAGTTAAAAGAGGGATAACATCTTATACACTCATTCACATTGACAATTACAGCTCACCGACTTATTTTTTTCACACATGCATTGCACCATCCAAAGGTTTTTGATTTCTTTCTATATCCAGAGACAAATATCTCTCATCAGATCATCTTAGGAAAAAAAATCATCCAAAGCCCTTTGTTCATCAGATACTGAAGATTTTTAGTTATGTTAAGATATTCATGATTAGTCTGTTACTTTTTGCCACCGTTTTGCTTGCTTCTGTATTTTAGTTTAGAGTAGTTCCAAGAATGTGAATAGCATAGCAATTTGTTATTTACTATGCAAGTATATGTAATATTATGTAAGACCTTCCCATCAAATCTACATCTAAATAAATTGCACTGTAGAAAAAAACAAAAAAAACTTCCTCGACTGATTTGCCTAGAGAGAGATTGAGCTTTTCCACCGTCTCCTCTGCCATCAAAAATAAATACAGCAAACAGAAGAGAGTGACAGACGGAGACGGGAGGAAGGTTTTGACAAAGACTCATTTAAAACACAGGGGCACAATGGAGCGTCTGCAGCACAAAACTCCCACATAAGCAGCCCAAACCACAAGACGGTCCCCGGCGCTAATCACAAACATTTATTCAGATCAACCAACTCAACCAAACTCCTTTGAGGAGCGTCTCTGTGAGATATTAAAAGAATCAAGAGGGAAGAAGGAGGAAGAGAGGGAGACTGAGTAAGTGTTGTAGGCAGAAGGAGAGGGGAAGGCAAGAGAGCAAGGCGAATATAAACAAAAATCTTTAAAAATGCAGGGAGCAAAACAGCATCTAGTGCAATCAGTCATGTTGAGATTGGAGGAATGGCTCTGTTAGCATTTAGATGCAAAGTAACTCCCTGTTGAAAAGATTACTTTAAAAGAAGCTTTGCACTCGGTACACTGCAGCCAGCTCAAAGTAATGAGATAAGAAAAATGGATATGAATATGCATATGTGCACTTCAGGAGGCTGGATGAAACCAAGAGCAGGAAACAAATTCCCAAACATTTAAAATATCTATTACTCATTAACCACGCTGGAGCTGCAAGGAAGCTTATTCCTCTGAGCATGAAAACAAACCAACAAAGGATTCACTGGGAAAACGTACACTTGATCATGAGGGGAGAGAGATGATGGGCTTAAAGGGTTGGTTCGAGCTTTTTGAAGTGAGACTCATTCACATTGAGCTCTCCAACCTGTAGTAGGAGGATGACATCTCCCTCATGTTTAATTCTTCCCACAAATGTTCTTCCAAATTAACGTCAGGAGTCTGGCTGGACCAATCAAATCCTTAATACTTTTAGTCGACATGTTGGTAAAATTAAAAGATCAATTCAAATTTAAATCTGGCATGCGAATGATTAAGTTTGGGCTTGATTCTTTTACTGATAACTTCACAGAACTGCATTTGATTGTTTTTAAGGACAAGTAAAAGAATCAAGCACTTTACAAATAAAAACTGCAAGACAAATATTCAATGTTTTTATGGTTTCAAATCTACTAAAATGTCCTCAGTTTGATGTTCCTTTAATGAGACGGAGTTAAGTGCAAAACTGCTAAAATATGGACGATCCTTCACCTGTTTGCGCACAGTGTTGGTTGATTGACATGGTTCTCTTACAAGTTTAAGTTAACTCTCTAAAAATGGAAAACTAAAGGAGCACAGTTATAGCAAAGTCCTCTAAGCTACAAGTAGCATGTCTGCTAAATGGAATCTGTATCATAAAGTCAGTAGCATATGGAATCGTTGTCATTTCCTGCTGAAGTGCTCTGACTTTGATTGTGCTCCAGCTGTGGTTTGTTCCACAAAAAGTATCAACATAATTAACAGGACAGGTTTAAAAAAGATGGATAAATGATGCGCCTTACACCACCAGCCCTCAACCACCTACCGCTGGCGTGGGTTTCTTAATTAAAAACATGTCTACCAATGTGTGTTGCCCTTTAAGCAAGTGGCTGGCTGGTAGATTAATTATCAGCTTGTTAGACCCTCAGGTTTATTCATTAAAGAGTAGAATATAATAATATAATAAACTGCAATAATTCAATTGCTATTGTAATAATAAATATAACAGTAAAATTTTGTTAAGAGCATTTGTACACTCCATAGCCAAACATACAATAAAGTGCAAGACTGTTTTTTTTTAATCCCTCCTAAAAGTCCCATAAATGCCAACTATAAAATTGGCAGGTGTAGCACAATTTGTCTTTTCTTTTGATTATATTTAACTGAAGGAAACTAGTGCCATTAATGGATAAAAGATTTTTGTCATTTTACAAAGAATGGTTGTCAATACACTCTTTGTATCAAGTCAAAATAGCAAATGTCTGTTTGCTATTTAACTGGATCAATTGAAAGAGTTCTGTTTAAATAAAAATAAAAATAAATTACTGTATACACACATTATATATCTTCAAATAATAATTTATTATATATAGTCTTCACTATTCACTGAAGCACAAGAACACTATAATCACTGAATCACCTTCGGTTGTGTAAAGGTGCTAAGTCATGCAGGAAAATGAAATCAGCATCTTCACAAGGCTTTTTACTCAAGGAAGCATGAAGCGCTCTAAATTTTCCTGGAAGACAGTTGCGTTGACTGTGGGTTTTCGAAAACACAGTCTATCAACACCAGCAGATTACCAAAAATCACCACCAACTGTGGAAACTTCATTCAAGACTTTAATCGATCGGATGCCGTTCCCTTCTTTCTCCAGAACTGATTACCACATAAAAAATTAACTTATCTACCTCTAATTTCTGTTTCTGGTGCATCTTTTCCATGGTTCCACAGATTTTTTCTTTCACCCATCTTCACTAAACTTGGATACAGCCAGCAAGTTACCTTAACATTTGTTTGGTCAGTTTGCTGATTAGGGTGTAACTTGAGTTTCCGATCTTTACCTTTTCACTATATGCTAATTGTCTGAGAAGAAATTTTGTCTTTTCATTATCCGTAAGCTTTAAACGTAACACTTATAAGAAATAAAGGCTTGGAGTATGTCACTATATCTGTATTGAATTTGTACAATAGGTGAAATATTGAACTTTTTTGTAATATTATACTTTTAGCTTTAAATATTTTTTAAAAAGTGAATATTTCAACCAGTGCATTAAGTGAATTGGGGTCTTCACTGAGCAGTGATTAAAGATCTGTGCAAGTGCATGTCCTATGGAATCCAATTACTGCTACTCTTCTGAAGAAGGGAACCATTACCTTCCTTGCTCTGAAAGACAAATAGTAAAAGCATGAAGAGGAGCCCTTCAGTATATCTAAATATAGCTGAAATTGTTTCTGGTGTGGATGTAAAAAGATTAGAGAGGCGGTGTGTGTGTCAGACAAGAAATGGAACTGACAGAGCAATACATTTTTGTTCATAAATGTTTGTGAAAGGCATGGACAAGACATTTATATGAAAATTCACTAATATTGGGGTGAGCAAATGAATTCTCAGCTGCTATATTCCAGTTATGTCTCAAGCACTCAGGTGTGTGTAGTATAGCAGGGAAAACCAAAGAGAAAACACAGAGGGGGGGGGAAAAAGACAACACTCAAGATAATCTTCACTCTTACTTTAACACTCTGTAACTCCCCAAAGAATAGGCTTAGTGCCAGTCTTTTCAATTAGCCAGTCTGAGAGCATCATGGGTATTTACGCTCTACAGGGATATGGGCCATCCCCAGACATTCGATCCATGGTTGAGCAGACAGTGAAATGGATAATCACAAGACACAAAGGTTGGTTAACCTAACGTAGCTATCATAAACATCATAGTTGTGTCAGAGTCTGACCTTTTTATTGATTGGCTAACAGGTTAATCAGCTGAAAGTCAACATGTGTGAGATAGCCCAAACACGACAGGAAATATTCTCCAGGGTGTCAGACTCACTGCACCATCACTGCTATTTATCTGGAGAGATTTTCTCTTCTGTAAAACACTGAAACATCATCAATGTGTTTTTGGACAGGAAATGCTGTTTACCTCCATAGAAATGCATCGATCGGCGCTTTGAAAACTAATATTTGATCTTTCAAATATTCACTCCATCGCAGCCCATTACAGAGAAAAGGTGGAAACCTCAAAGAAGATACATTTGGGACAACTTTGATCTGATGTGTTCAGGTCCCTGGGTAGCTGCTGGCTGCACACATGGTCAGCCAGCAGATAGGTTGTGAATTACCCCACCTCCACCAGCCTGAAGTGTTGACAGAAGACAGGATGGATCCTCACTGAAATTGAGACTCACTGGACCAGGCAACACCTTCCCTGTCTATTATTGTCCAATTTTAGTGATCCTGTGTGAATTGTAGCACATGCTCTGTTTTTACCAGACACAAGTAGCACCTGATGTGTTTTTCTGCCTGAGGAAAGAAGGCCTTTTTTGCCCACACAGCTGCTACACAATGGATATTTTCTCTTTTTCAAATCATTCCCAGAGAAGAGATTGTGGATGAAATTCCTGACTATACATTTCTGAAACACCCCAGACCAACCCATCTGGTCCCAACATTCATGTCACTTTCTTGTGACTTAAGTCCCTTTCATTCAACATTTTAATGCTTAACATCAGCTATTTATCTTAGTAACAATTCATTTGCCTAATTGCACTGATTTTGATTGGTTGAAAACCATCTGAACAGATGTACAATGGGCACCTGGTGTTTGTGGGCATTAGGGGCCACATCCTACTGAGAGATCTTACCTATCGTTCTTATCCCTGATTTTTTTTACCCATGTTCTTTCTTGGTGCCAATTGGCACAAAGGGAAATAAAAGCAGCTAATTGACTGCGTTGCAAGTGGCATCCACAAGCATGACAAGCAGCATTGTGCTAAGATATTTTAACTTCCCAAACTCCATTGTCTTTCAAATATCTTGGATATGCTCTATGAAAAAAATCTGCTTTTAAAAATGTTTTTTTAATGTTTTATGCCTTTTTATCTTCTTTTGATTTACTTTCAAATATCTAAAAATAGTCTTCAGCCCTCAGTAAAGGCTTCCTCACCAAAGTGTGCGATCAAAGAAAGATTTATTGTTTGAGCATTTAATCAACTGCTTGTTGATAATAGTTTAATATATTTTCTTTTTATTTAAAATTATGATAAAATATTTGTGTTTTTCCATTCATATGCTAACAGCACCCTCAACTTAATTTCAACGATCAAAATTAAAGTGATTACAGTTTGCTTGGGTGCATCTTTAGACTAAAATCATTTCTGTCATCTCTTCTACTGGGTTAACAGTGTTGTGCACTGACAAAAGCAAGATTTAAAATGCTTTGTCTGTTTGATCCATGTTATTTAAGGTGATCTTTTGAACACTGTGTTCTGGGCTGGAGAGGATCAAAAACATCCATGATATTACAAAGAGCATAGTGCAGAAGCCTGTATCCATGACAGCATAGGGGTGCAGGAGTGTCTTTGGCTTACATCACTTACTCCTTTGTAAAATGGACCATGTGAAGCTATACTATAAAAACATGTCTTACAGCCTACACGGCAGATGCATTGTTGCATAAAGCATAAGTGACCTTTGGTGCCCGCCGGTCGGTATACTCATGTGAGATCCATTAGAAACTGGAGTTTACTGGACATATCCAGGGGGGAGTATAATATAACAATCAACTTTTTTGAGCTCTATTTCATGTTATAATGTTATTACGTCATCAAGCACATACATGGAGCTTTTTTTTTATTTTATTCTTTCATTCTGTTTGAGAAATCCTTGAGTCTCTGGGGTACTTAAGCACTTTCTCTCATAAAACACTGCCTATTTCCAAAAAGCTCTTCCTCGAAGCTGCAGTCGAGTATATCTAGTAAATCCGCCTCACAGTTTCCCTCCCCCACACCTATTTCCACTCAGCTCCTCCAGACTAGTGGCACCAACAGATAGCAAATGTCTGGTGTGACTGCAAGTCTGCTAAGCTTATCGTAAAAACTACTTCTTAAACAAACAGATGACCAAATTGAAGGTATAAAACTGTAAAGTCACATATCTTTTAAGTTATTTTTTTATATAAACAGCATTTTAATATCCGAAGGTAACATGTTTCTTGACTGTGTTATAAAATGGCAATATGTGCCTTGAAAATACATATTACCGATCCCTCCCTCACTTTTCTACAACTGCGTATCCCTCTCGCATAAAAGAAGAGAAAAGCATGTCTAATTTAAATGACAAACTAAACTTCCTGTGAATTAGAACTTAAAATTTGCAACTCATTAAAAAAAGGTTAACGAAAATCCTTATCCTCAAGGATGAAGTAACTAAATTCTACATAGATGAAGGCAGCTGACTTTGTACTGAAAGTGAAGCAAGGAGATCCGGAGCTGTAGATAAATCCCATGAATCCTCCATAGGTCTGTCTGACCTATTTTTATCCATTCCCACTATGTCTGAATAGATATACTCTCTAATGGCATGTACTGCCCTGTGCTTACTAAAAAGAAAAAAGAAAAAAAAAATCAACCCTAACACCTTATCTACAGTACACAGCAAGCATCCTGAATAATTCATGAGATATCCAAGTTTTAAAAGTAGTCCTCCTTATTCTCACTTTCCATTCTTTTGCCAGAAACACCTACAGGCTGCAGAGGCAAAAAAAAAGCATTCTGTTTGATATTATTCTCAAAAATATAACAAGTTAAAAAAAAAACAAGAAGCATGTCTACACAAAGTTCTGGAGTGTTTGAACATATGTATTAGGGCTCCACCGATATGAATGTTTGGGCTGATATTTGTATCTTATGTCAATGATGCTGTTATGGTCAACAACCAACTATAATTGAAATACATTTTTCATTTCAACAGCAGAAAAAAGATAATACAGCTGAAATTGCTTCTCTGCCTCAGCTAAACACCCAAACCCATACTGCATCATTTTTACAGCCACATGCCCAAACAAACACCACATGGCTAACCACTCTCTTTTCCCTCCCAAAACATACACAAATACAGCAACAACATGAAAATAAACCTGGGTTGCTAATTTTAGCGCAGTTGTACACATGGGATCATAACCAGAATGTAAAAAAAAATGACTAAAACCAGATAATACTGATGCTGATGTAGATGTATCTTCCTGCTGTTTATCTCAACAACACTCACCTGTACTGAGCCTGAAAGTGTTCTTGGACAAAGCTGTGGTGACCCCGAGGCTGCTGTGTGCTGGGTAAACTGGAAGGATTCTCTGACGCACTGGTTGCCTGTAGGCAGAAAGGCAGAGAAGAGGCACATTAAGGAAACAAACACTGTAGGAGACGTTAGATGGAGAACTCAAGCTTGCAAGACAATACTGTTGAAAGCAAATGCACAAATACAGGCATGGCAATGTCATTCTTTTTGTCTATACGAATCCAGAAGCTCACTTCCAAATCTTCTCCTCTCACAAATTTAGCACTAAATGAATAACTGAGAGAGATAATCTTAGATGAATAGAGAAGCAGATGCAGAACAGAATCTGTTGATTTTAAGATTGACCAGCCATAACTGCTGACTGGTTGCTCAGAAAAATCTACTTTTCCTCAAGCACAGAGTGCATCACACCCACTAACAGGTCCAAGAACAACACTCTTCAGTGTCGAAGCTATTCCCACAGAAATAAGTCTCAAAGTTCTCAATTTTTCCCTATTATCAACGAGGTACAGTATATACAACTGCAGTCTGAGGAAGCGATAGTTAGAAGTTATTTAGAAATATAAATATTTTCTGCTCCTGGAGAGCTGCTTTGATGGGTACTACTTATTTTACTCACTTTGTACTTTTGCAGTTTTGATTAATTACTAGAGCTACATAATATCAGAAAAATATGTAAGCGTGATATAATTGTTCAAAATTGCAATTTCATTATTGTTGGGTATCATCCAACCCACTTTTTTCATATGCATTTCTTTAGTTACCATGACATAATGTCCCCATCACACTTTCAGTATTAGCAATAACATCAATTGTTAATAAGGAGCAGATACAGTCCAGCCATCTGGCGAAATATGCAGAGTATGAATGCATAACATTTGAGACATGTCCTCCACATAATCATGTCTAAACAGTCCTCTGTGATTGTGAGATACCGCACACTCATACTGTGAAGATGACTGCAATTCAATAAAGTGAGCAGCTCTTTTTTAATGCCCATCATTTTTAGGTAGGAGCGATTTACCTGAAGTTGACTTCAGCAGATACCAGAAAGGCTGAACGGATTACATAACACTTGCTTATCTTTATTCATTCAAACCTTCAGCCTGATTTTGTTATGTGACAATAAATTTGTAAATGCTGGCGACATTTAGGAAATTTCAGAGTTAAGGCAAGAGTCTGCCATTTTTGTTGGGTAAACACAGAGACAGATATTTGCAGGTAGGACAACCAGGCTGACAAGGGATTTTAAAAAGAAATTGTTCTTAACCACTAGCTGTAGAAGATGGCAGTATTGTGCTAATGTCCACTGAAATAAAAAATAAAAAATTGCTGCACTGGACTGAAGAAATAGGATATACTTCAAACATATCAAGAAATAAAATAATGCAAATCCAGAAAAAAGAAAACAGCAACAGATTGATACATTTAAATTATTTCACCAATGCTGTCCCAGTGTCAGCCATGGCTGCAAAGGAAAAGAACATAGCTTCTTCAAGAAATACCTAACTTCATTTTTTTTTAAAAATCACTAATACCTAAAATACCTAATTTTGAGTCATCTAAATTCGATGGGTATATAAAACATCTAGGTGTATACATGATGGTGTGACTTTTTGGAGGTAGACATTCACTATGGTTTACTACTCCACATGTGACCTTTGAAACTCATTATTCAGGCTGTTTTGTATCTGGGAAACTTGGGCCACAGACACTTAAGAGTCCTACTAAAACCTTCTGTGTGACTCAGCACAGACACACCAAGGTACCAAGAACTCGTCTCGCCCTCCCTCTCTGGGGAACTGAGACTTTCTCTATTCGTCTTGAACCGTGTCCACAGAAAAACGACAATCTAACTTTGACAAGACTGTTCTTTTGTTTGGACAGAATCCAATCATTGGTGCATTAATTTTGAACAATAAGCTTCTTCTTTGCATCTGCATAAACTTCTCCAAGTATGACTAACTCAAGTACGTACCAAGGTAAAAAGGCACTAGGACCAAGAAACACATCTGGCTGTTCCCAAGCTTCCCTTCAGTTTTAGATTTGACCTCATGCTCGCTTTGATATGTGGCTCAAAGTATTTTGACAGAAAAAATGTAAACATTTTCCGGGATTTATTTGTGGAATATTAAGCGCAACAAAAGAGGATTTCAAGAAAACACAGCCACGCTAAATCTCTTATTCGGGTGAAGTGCAACAGTCTCTGAACAAAATAAAATCAAATTTTAACCTTTATTTAATAAAACAACTTCAACTAGCAACTGCACCAGATAGCCATTTCCTCTGCTTTCCTCCATATTTCTATAATTTTTTTACCTATCCTCTAACTTCAATGTTATACAGAATTTAAAATGACCAATGCTTAGTTTTTATAAGCATTGGTCATTTTAAATTCTGTGTAACTTTTAAAATAAAAGGAAAACTCTTTATGTAAAAAAATTATTATTAACACACCCCAAAAGTCCTTGTAGAATCCCACTTCTGCAAACTGTCACCCATTGCATCAGGCAACATCCTAACTGTCAGCAGCCATCTTCAAGGGGCCAATTGATGTTAGGTTGGAAGACTAACATGAACTCCTCAATGAGCTGAAATGATTTCTTATTCTCCAACTCTGAATTTTTCTTCCCCATGAATCTGTGCTCATCAGGTTTGAGGAGTCAAATATTTCTCCAGCCTAGCCAGAGGAAATGTTTTTTTGCCCCAGATGCAGCCTTTGTCTGTCTGCTGGTGGGAGCTCAGGTTCCCTCTGGATATCTCTGCACTCCAATTCCTACATGAAAACATATGCTAGTATCAAAGCCCTGCTGATTTCCCAGAGCACACACAGGCATGTGGACTGTTCCTGAGCAAATCCACAGAGCCTCTTCATCTCCCAGGGTTGGTCTAAAAAAATTGGAAATCGATGCAACGAAGTAAAAGAAGAAGAATGTAGTTTGTGTAGCTGAGAAGAACATAAAAGATGAGGCCCTTCAGCTGGAGATAAAAATCTTGATCTATAACTAATTGGGTGCAGATTTCAGTCAAAAAAAAAATCAATTTTGACTGGATTCTTAGAAGATATCTATGTGCAAAGGGAAAACAAAAAAGTGAACGTAATTAAAATGATGTGTCTGAGTTTCCTTAAACAATAGTAAAATGACTCATTATTTAAACTTGTTATATCCAGACTTTGGTTAATAAACTTTTGATGTCACTATTGGAAATTACACCCAATTAGTCATAAAGTGTAATAGCTTTCAAACCACAGAGGCAACCCTGTCGTTGCTCTTAAGCCCTTAATGAAGACGAATTTTTGGAAAGTCTTCCATATCAAACAAGAGAGAATAAGAGATACAATAAATGGTGGCCAAATAAAAGGACACAGAATCTGTCTCAAACCACATTCCCAATCAACATGTTGGCTCAAAAGACATCACAGATTCACCTTTGCTGCCAGCCGCAGCTCTGACTCATCCTTACACATTCAGAAAAAATGCTGCCCGCTCAGTCACAAGCATCCGGGACTGAGTACTTATTAATAACTTGAATGCCACCACACTTTTCACTTCATTTCCTCATATTACTCACTTTTTGACACAACGCAGAAGGAACGATGCTTATTGCTTTGGCTACAAACAGGAAGACAGAAAAGATCCAAATAAGCTGATCATGAAGCTGATGATGTTCATTTTAATCCAACATGAGCAAATTTGATATTTAGGAGGCGAAATTCAACTCACCTAAATTCAAACCATAAGAGAAGATTTGCCAATAATAATAATTTAAAAAAAACACACAAAAAAAACAGGAAGACCTGTGAAGACACTATTGCAGTTTCTCAAGATTTTGTTGACACATTTATTTTTTTTATCTAGGAAATGTTCTTCAGGTGGAAGGAGACTGACTTTGTAATTGTCTGTATGAGTTTTAAAGGTTCAGGTCTGAGTCCATCGCAATACCAAGATTCACTGGATTAAAATCCAAAGGTTTACAGACAATGGAAACTATAGGGCTGATTTTGTCAATGACCAAGCCTCATTTTACCTGATCACTCTCACTACAGCCTAAAAGCCACACACAATGGTGCAGGACTGGTTTTGAAGAACTCTTGAAGTTTGTTTTGTTTTTTTACCTGTGCCAAGCAACCTCAAGTAAAAACAATTTCCTGTTTATGCTGTAACTTTTTCAGCTAACACATTTCACACATAAGTCCCTGGCGCTCTACTTGTGGAGCCGCAGCAGGTTGTCAGTCCTAAGGCTTGTTTAACATTTTGCACCAGCCTTACAGCAGGGGCTTCATGGTGACACTCATGTATTCATATTCCTTCATATTCAGCATAGAAGTACAAAAACATCTTCAGCAAAAAATGAGCGGAGACACGTTCGTGGCAGTCTAAAGCTCTGTCTGTGAGCGTTGGCTTCTTCAGCCGGTGAACTGCAGCAGCCTTGTGCAGAACCAACAGATGGAACCAATCAAGATGTCGAGATCCAACATTTTTTCTTTGAACTTGACAAAATTGAACTCGACTAACATATAACTATACTTTCAGTGGTGTAGATGTTAAAGTTTACCACAAATGGTGGGACATGATGAAGGAACAAACATAAAAATATATTGTTATCGCCATGTTCTGCAGTAGTATTGAAATTACATGTTTTCATTACATCATGCAGTCCTATTTACTTGGCTATTCCACTGGGTTTTTTTTTTAAAATGCATGAACTGGAGCTAAAAAGTTTATTCTTGCTAGTGTGATTCCAATCTTACCTAATTATTGTTGTGTGGTGGATTTATTCCATGATTCCTCTTATTCAGAAAATTCATTTTAGATACATTTTAAAAATGTTCTAAGTTCAAAATATACACTTTGCTATGAAAGATTCCAGCTTAACGGGTCAAAAGTATTTATGTTAACTTCTAGTTAAATGCCAATAGTTGCCAGAAAATGATGCGTTGTCGACCCAGATCTATATAAAATATAAATTATTGATTGAGTAGGTGACAGAAATGTTTATGTTGCTATAATGTGTACACAGCTTCTATCGCCACAGTTTTGCCTCTGCACATTTTTGTTTTCTGAAACTGTGTTCCCCAGTTTATGCTCAGTGAGCTCTTGGGAATCTGTCAGTGGAGTGGAAGTCGTCAGCTCCTGGTAGCAGCTTGATGCTGTCAGTCTCCAGCAGGATAAGCGATGATGTCTCCTGCAGAGCATGTGAATTAGACGAACTGATGTAGACATAACTCCTGGCTGCTTAAGGAAACAGTCAGATCACCCTCTGGTATTTACAGACAATAAAGCATCAGTAAATCTCAGGTAAAAGACAGCATGCACTTTATGAGCAGGATTTTTAAAATAAATGTACTCTTCCATTTGAAGTTCCTAACAACCAATTGCCAGATCCCAAATATGAAATTCTTAGAAGGGTTGGTAATTAACTGACTGTTCTTTGCATTGATCTTGTTTTTATGAAATAGAAATGTCTGACACAAAGAGAAACTTTTGTAGTTTCAATAAATTTTATTAGTCACTGAATGAGTAAGTGGCCATAAACCATTCGTATTATGATGATTTACAGCAAGTTCTACCCCAAAGTATTGGAAACTGGAATATTCTGGATTTTATGAAGTGGTTCAGTCATAAGAAGGACTACAATGAAAATGTCCTCATGCCATTAAACCAATATTTTATATTTTACAGAGCAGGACTTCTCTCATTTAGTTGTATATTGAGAACCGTTTAACCTCTCTGTGTCACTCGGTGCAGTCACTGCATTAATAATTAGTTCTTATTTAAGATAACTGTTAGCAGCATGATGATGCAATTAGGTTTACTGATATATCTTGAACATATATTGCGTTTTTTATCCTCACCTTGTTGGTTCACAGAACTAACTAGGCACCCTTAAATAACTTGAGGTTGAACAAGGGAGAGGAAACAAACGGAGAAACAACAGAGCGAAGTCCAGACTGACTCAGAGAGAGATAAGGGAAAGCATTCCAGAGGAGGGGAGGAATGAAAGAAATGCTGTCCGCGCAGTAAACCAGCTGAGTCACCTTTATTCTTTCAGTTGGGGGCAGCTGCTAAGTCGGCCCATTCAGACCAGGCTTACAGAAACAAGGCGAGCTGGGAGATAACGATGGAAACTCCACATGCACGCTCACCCTTTCTCCTCTGCCCTCTTCCACTCATCAGCTTTCTCTCCTCTTTGTTTCATTAACTTGTGCCGCTTCATGTGGCTTTCTCCTGACAAACTGATGAAACTTTATTCACGGTTTGTCATTCTTTTGTTGCCAAAACTCAGCTTCAAAGCATCTTTCTCTGATCTCAGTCCGGCCCCCTCAGGGCGCTGCGTGCACCCACTTCATTTTAAACGGTGCCAAGTGCAGCCGGCCAGCCTCGTCACTCTGTGGCTGTTACTATGGCGATACTGGCGAGCCTAAACAGAAGCAGCACAGAAAAATAAGCAGCCTCGGACAAGAGCTGGAGGCAGAGATCCGACGGCCAAATCTGGTTTGGCTGGAGCCATCTCTCTCTCTCCCTTTTTCTCCTGTGTGTTTAATCTGCATGGTGGAGGTATTTATTCCCCAGCAAATATTGATTTAGGGGAATAAAGGAGTTGATGTCACACGTTTAGAAAGAAAAGGGGCTTAACAGAGCATTTATCACTTCTACAGAGGATAGGTCCTGCACGGTTGTTTGTGTTCTCTCAGGAGGCAGGGGAGCATGACGATCATCACTGCCAGAAGTGTTGGACCCATCAGAAAAAAAAGCAGCACAGCTGATTGGTGCTTGGCATCCGGCAGACGATTGAGAGAGATCATGTGCAAAAGAAGAAACTGAGAAAACTCTACATTTAAACTAGCAAAAATCCCCCAGTAGGAGAAATAACGTTTGGCCATTAACCTTTCATCCTCACTTGATCCATAGCTGAAGATCTTTGCTGTATGCTTAAAGTCCCTACATAAGAAATGGAAACTTACAATTAAGGCTGCAAATATTCATCTGTGTTAATGTCAATAATTTGGGGAGTTTAACCAACTTATTCAAAATGTTCCTCTGGGGGATTGGAATATAAGAAAAAAATAACATTCACATTTATTTTGAGCTTAAAGTCATTGAGGATTTTCTTTAATCCAAAAAGGGTCTAAGTTATGGATTTAGACTCAAATGTATAGATTCACCATCAGTGATGGCATATTTACCTTGAAAAAGTAACTTTAATCGGATTACTGATTACACCTTGGAAAAGTAACTAAGTTAGATTACTGATTACTTGATTTGGAAAGTAACTAAGTTACATTGAAAGTAACTTTTTTAGTTACTTTCAGCAGCTGCTATCAACAATGATAGCATTGTTATCGTTGTATCATTGTCACTGTGAAAATTACATTGATCTTTCCCAATACTTAATTGCAAGTTATTTTATAATAGTAACATCAACAATATATCTCCACTCATAAGATTGAACTGAAGAGATTTTATTTTTTTATTTTTTTTAAGCTATCGCAATGTCTTTCAAGAGATGGTCATCTCATTTCCTATTAGAAACAAACTTCATGGTTTAATGAATTGAATCGAAATCAGAGGTTTGAATCAGCTGGGGCTCAAAAATAATTAAATTTCAACTTAACCAATTTATATTTGTGCATACATCTGGTGCATCTAAAACAAAAGTGTACAGATTAACTCTTCCAAGCTTTCAGCATGTCTTCCATTCAAGCTTTAACAGCTTTCACTGTAATGATCCTCTGGTAAGAACAAAAAACATACATTATCAACATCCTTTTTTGAATTAATGATTTTTGTTGTATGTACTAGTTCATTAGCATCCATCTGAAAACAGTTTTTTTTATGTTTTCCTCACATTGCAGTGAGAAATTATACTACTGTTAATGTCTAAAGGGGCTTTTAGTTTGAGCCACACGTCTGGGTCATTTTTCTAAAATCCTTTATCCCTCTGAAAAATCTGTCACACTGGCACATTAACACTTAAGCTGCAGTAAAACCTTAAAAAAAACAACTATGAGCACCAACACAAAATGCAGCAGAGGAGTAAATACTGTGGATATTCCTTTTTAAATATGACCTGTGCAATTCCTTTTTTTTTTTTTCATGGTTGCAGATCTTTGTTTGCATTGTTTTGTGATAAATACGAAACCAGTGCAGAAACAGGTGAGAGGAACAGGTCCGACTGCATAGCAGTGACAAGTCCTGTTTGACAGGAAGACACAACCACATGAGGCCTGAAAGCCTGGCAGGGTGGGCGTGGAGCAGGAAACAATGCACGACCAGCCACAGAGCGTTTTGTTCACCTGAACCAACAAAAGATTTGTCCACATTTCTTTTCAGTTTTCCCCAGTGGGACCAGTTCTGAGAATAAAACGCTGATCATACGGATAACAACGTGTGACGATGGCTGCTAAATCCCTCAGAGGATTTCACCCGCATTACTCCTGCTGCGTCCCTGCCAGTTTTAGTGACCGTATGAGCGGCCGCTGGGAAACAAGGTGTCCTCTCTTCATTTTAATTATTACAGTAGAGCTCTCGTGATCTCATTCCAGTCTCGGCCCTGAAAGCTCGCTTTTACATTGTCCATCCAATTTACAGCGCAAAGCAAACGTTTGAATATGCTTTTTCATGTCTTGCAACGTTGCAACCACAAATATCAGGGTATTTCATCTGACCAACACAAAACAGTGAATCCTTGTGAAGTCGATGGAAAACAATAAGTGGTTTTAGACACCATTATCAAATGATGTAAAAAGCTTCCAATTTAAATGAATAAAACTCTTTTTTAATATGTTTTCAAAATGGTTCTTGCTCCAACAGACAAACACATTTTAAGTCTTGGCACAGTTTCTCAGCTCGATTTCTGTGTAGAGTTTTACTGGGACATTCTAACACACGAATATGTTTTGATCTAAACCAGTCAATTTAGGAAGAGTGAACATCTTCTCAAGCCCCATCAATGAATCCTCACAGCATGATGTTGGCACCGACATGTTTCAACATTGATGATGTTTTTAAGGTGACGCCAGCTACAGGTATTGTCACCTTCTTCCACATTTTTGCTGCACCCCTCAACAAGGTGGGAGGAAAACTTTTAACGCTTAGAACTACTAAGCGTCAATTCCAGTTGTATGTCTTGTGTTTGTCGCAAGCTGTGACTTTTTCTGTTCCCCAGTCATTGATCTGTGTTGTATGACACCATATAAATATATACACCTTTCAAAGGAAAAAGGAAAACATGTATCATATTCATTGAGCTTCACAATCATGCACTACTTTGTTTTGGTTTGTAATATCAAACGTCAATGAATTATTACTATGAATACTTCTCTAAGGCACTACATCTAATTATAAAACTTGTTGCGTCAGTCTCACAGCCAGAGATTGCTAACACCACCAGCAGTATTTTAGGAAGCGTCTAATTACAGCGTGTTAAAGGCAGACCACCAATTTCTACAGACTATGGCAAGACCTGTCACTATGTAGATGTAGACTGTTACAATAAGTGTGGATGTTCATCTCAAAACAACATGGTTTAGCTTAGTTTTTGCCACATTTTCCATCTATGGTTCAGGTTAAAAACACATTGCTTGTAAAAAAAAAGAAAAAAAAAAAGAGAAGTCGACCCTGAAGAAAGTGAGATATTCTTGTTTTCAGGGGTTTTTTGAACAACAATGAGGTTTTCTCTATAAAGTGGAAAACAAGTTTAAATGTTTTCCATGCAAGCGCTGTGTGTTAAAAAGATACAGCCAATCAGAAACTCTTTTATGCAGTCTCTTGGCAAAACTTACCACTTGTTCATATTTAGATCTGTATTTTCTTCACAGCTGATAATTTCTGCAGCAAACTTATGCATGTAGTGTATACCACAGATCTGGATTTCAATCAGTGTACTTTATAAAGACTAACATGGTATTAATACCATTAATGCTTTATCTCTTTGTTTCAGATTAATAACCAGAAATACTCCTTGATTACTTGCACTCTGCAACTATGCTTATATACATGTTTGAACCAAGAAATCTGCATGGAAATGACAAGACTAACAAAAAGAAAAACAACACAAGAGGCTATAATGAATCTTTTTAAAGCAGAAGGTGCCAAGTGAAAACCCCAAATTCCCATCTTTCCCTGATATGTGAACACACAACACCAAAGCGCTAACAAGTTGCGCCAATCACAGCCGCCATCTGTTGTTGCCATGAAAGTTGCTACAAAAGCAGGAAGACTCGAAGTTAGAAATTAAAAGTGAAGAGATTAAAAATGCAGTAAGTGGAAGGATAAAAGCAGCAGCTAAGAAACTACCAAAAATATATATTTTCTAGAGAGACAACAACTGTAATAAAATTCTACATGAACGTTTTATAACATTTTTGTAAACCATTAATGAACTCAAATGTTAACTCTAAGTATGTTCATTAAAAAATTAATAACTTCAGAATCAGATTTACAAGGAAGTCAGAGAATAAAGCATTTTTATAATGTTTCAGAATGCTTTGGATGTATGATACAGAGTAAAAAAAATCTTCCTGTTAATGCATTCATTCTTCAATTTAAATTCATTTTATGCTTTCAATACAGACAGAGCTTTATCTGTGTTTTTGGACTATTTGAAGAAGAAAGTCCTTACCGAACAACACGTTAATCTGAGCATTTTGGGTGGAAATGTAAATGAACTACATGCCATTAAATTACTTAAAATTATTCCAGGATCAATGTATATATTCTCAGCTGACAAAATGAGGGAGTAAGTGTACACATTAAAAAAAATGTTGAGTCGTCTAAAAGGAAAGACAAAGACATAATGACTCCTGATCCAGGGTCAGCTGGAGCAGGCAGACTTCAGCAACTAGACTAAACTCAAGAGAACAGGAAAGTGTTTTGTCTGCATAGGTTCTCCTTGTCCCAACAACTCAGACCTAGAAAGTAATGAAGGATGAGCAGGACACACCAGCTAGTCAGGATGATGTACCTGCAGCAGCCTCACATGCAATCAATCATTGGACTAATGCTGCTGCCACTACTTACAGCTGTTCTTTTCCTCCTAGGGGAACATATTGAATTTTTCATAACTAAAAGATGTCCCCAAATTTATCTCTACTAGGACCTTTCTTCCCCTCTCTCTATTTACATGTCTTTTTTAATTTACTCCATTAGATTCCAATAGATTAATGATCTGAATAAAATACACCGACTTCTGTGAGCCAGGAGAAATATGTCTTCACTTTTCAGCGACCTTTTCTGTAGAGCCTTGCAAGAAATGCAAAAGAATACAAAAGAAACCAGCAGAGGTGGCTTCATCTGAATAACTCACAGCATCCACCAGAGAATTCACCTTTCGTCTCTGTAGAAGAAATCTGTTCAAGGGAGAAGGTGAGGATGAAGAGGCCATGGATAAGATGTAAGCATATACAATCTTGAATGAAGAGTTTCATAATTCACTCTGCCTCACCCTTTCATGATGCAGAAGTAAGGAAATACACACACAGATGTCTCAATTCCAACAGCGCACAAGATTTGTATGTACTTAAAAAAACCAACAGGCCTTGTATATCTTCCATACAGATTGTGTTATGTAAAGCTACTTTTTCTTTTTTTAATGACATTCAAACCTCTCAGAATATTGTAGAAGTTTCTATAAAGCGTTGTCCTTCCAAGGGCAGAGGTCTTAGTCAAAATGGATTTATCTTTAAATACAGCTATATTCAATACATTAAAATGAGGCTCATCTGTCAAATATATCTTCTGATAATTCCATTTAATCATGTTTTATAGGTACTTTTTATTAAAACTGCATTTCTGTTTTTAAAATGTTTATTAATGAGATGTAATACTCAGATCCTAAAAGGTTTCAATTAGCTGTAAGCAGAAAATCCTCATAATTAAAGGGAATAATAGCTTAAAACATAAATCTGTGGGTAATTAAGACATATGTGTTTTACCTGGTGAATTAAGTCATTGAAATTAATAAAAAATTCAAAAATATTCTAAGTAATTCAATATGGCTGTATAAGAGGATGTGGGAAAAGCATTAAAATATATTTTTCTACTCATCAGCCACGAGTGACCAGTAATTATTCAAATTAAGAGCAGAGGAGTGCAGTCGCAGTAATATTTGTGATTAGTTTTATTAATGTTTTAAAACAAAGATAGTAAGACATTTTAACTATATTTTGCTGTTTTTTAGCTAGTTGTGGTAAAGACAGCAATAGTGTTGTGTGCTTCCAAGAAAATGTCCATACATGGCACCATTTCTAAATCCAAGATGCTCCATCCATAAATATAGAGGAGCAACTTCACTGTAATATGTTCACCTGACAGTTTTCTTTTAAGTATCTCACTGATACTGAAAATATCAAAATCAGATTTTTCTCCCCACAGTAGCAACTTTTACACCAAAGAGATCTGGCAGTGCAGCCAGGGAGGTCACACTGTGGTGCCCTGAAGACTCAAAAATGAAAAACTTCACAATCGACTTAGACTTGTGAGGTAAAGATTTAGACGTCACCCCAAAAGATTTGAGACAGAGGTTGGAAAAACTGATTTGTAAACATCAGGTCCAGTGAACAATCAAGACATTTAAAAAGCTTCAATTTTATATTGACTTTCACTTCTAACATTAAATATTTTAACTCCCTTTGCAGCATGACTTTTTCTGGAAAATATTTTAAAACACCCTCTCTGGAACTCTCACGCTGCACTTCAATCAGAAAAACCCCAGGACCCTGAAAATGTTACTTCCTCAGGTTGGTGAGTGTGGGGTCCCGGCGGTGGCAGGGGTTACTCTGCTTTGATCTTACCTGTGTCAGAGGAGAGAAACAGAAAACACTGAGCACTGAAGGGATGAAGTGACCAGATGGTAACCACAGACTTCACCTCAATTTCACACAAACTGCTAACACCGATGGAATTTTAAATTCCTTTCCGCATCAGGTCCTTTTAGACCATAGTTGACAAAAAAACAAACAAACAAAAAAACACTTTCCAATAAAAAACAAAAAAATGCCATCTGAAAGAAATACAAAGGGCTAATGGTTAATCCAAACGTGTCCTCTTGTTGCTTTCACATAGGATTCATAACGAAGCATGGGTGAGTCAACAACCCACAAGCGAACTCAATACCTGAAGTCCGAGACAACCCCATAGGAGGTTAAATTGCTGAGACGCTCCATCAGACAGAAACAGCTGAAACTGCCTTTTAGTCCAGAGCTCATGGAGAATCTCTTCTCACCTCTGGTAAGAATCTTCAATTGGAAAAAGAAATGAAGTTGTGACAAATCAAGCTGAATAAGTTTTGTGACAAATTCCAGGACATACGATAATAACTCCAATCATCAAAGCGTAATCCTTTACAGTGTCATCTGACTCCAGCATTGCTGAATCTCTGCATCATATACAACAGGAAATTACAATAATATAAGACAAGATAGTCTATGACGGAGGCTGTTGATCAACACATCAGCTCATGGATCTGTAATCCTCCAATTTTCGCCTCACCTTTCATCTGCATTCACCAACTTTTTCTTTCAACTCCCAGAAGAACAAGACACACCAGCTAGTCAGGATGTGTCACAGAGATAAATCAACCTTTGGGTCCCGGAGTTTTCCCTTACAACTCTCCAAACTCAACTCACTTCAACTTTTAAAAATCAAAATGTACTTATTTGTTTATTTGGCACTGATGTCTCATTAGCAAATAATTCATCCTCCTACTGCCAGTAGGGTAAGAAAGATGCAATTTATAATGTACTTGCTCTGGAATCCACTTATAAAAATGCCTGTGGTGAACACCATGCACTCACTGAATTAGGCAGTTTTCTCACCAGGCAAATCAGAGCAGTTAAGACATCGTCTTCTCGTTTGCAGAAGTGCAGAGACCTGAGGGGGTCAGGGGGGTAATGTAACAAACCGGTTATGATGCCTTCAATATTATCCAATCGACCTCGTCTCCCAGGCAGCAGTTGATCAGTTCAACTGCAATCTAGCAGGTCAAGAGGAAAAAAGTTCCTGAACAAGTAATCAAAGCTATTTTAATGAGCAAAGCAGACGTTGCAAAAAGAACCATTTTTTCCCATGTATTCAAAGAAACTCTTGGTCCATAAAAGGTCACTGTGCCGAGCACCCTGACTTCCCAATGAAACGGGTTTAGTGAGCACCGATTAAAGGGAGGATTAACATTACTGAACTGCCTTTCCCATGTGCTCACATTCATGTGTTATGTAATGCTACTCAATATAAGCTGACGGTCTAGTCACCATGAATGTAGAGTTAAAAACTAGTTCATTAATTCAGGAAAGGTAGGAAGCGGAAAACCAGTTCCACTCTTATTGAGAGAGGATAACTTTCCTAAGACATTCCTTGGCTATAAATTCAGATTCTATGGACCCAGAGGCTAAAACTAACAGCTGGATTGAGAATTATGTTAAGTGGTCAGTATGTTTACTTTTTCACAACTTGATTTCCAAACATATATCTGGCAAATTTGATGGTTCACCTCCATCTTCAGTGTACAACAATCACTTAGATAATTCATAACTCAGGTTTAGAAACTTGCAAGTGACCTAAAATTAAAATTTGCTTGATGCACACCAACAATTTGACCCTTTAAAAAAGATTAACTTTTTTTTTCCACAGCTGCAGGAACTGTCTTCAGACACTGTTGGGAATGAAATGAGTTAAATAACTTGCTGCCAGCTGAAACATAATCATCCATGCAGTAATTACCCAACTGGAGGTCCTTACTCATTTGTTTTATTTTATCAAGGTGGTGAATTTTGTTTGGGGATGAAAGGCTGTATGCTTTCAGCACAAATGGTAAAGGTAAAGAAGTTCCATTCTTTGTCCAGTAGGAACTCCAAATCGACTGCTTGCAACAACCTGAGCACTGCCTGCAACATGTTTGCATCAGCAGCTGAGCAGACAGCAATGCAAAATCAGAACCTCAGTGATTTTCCTCAGCACAGCCTGACAATGTTATGACATTTTCATCAGACTCATTTCTATTCCGATCATGAGTCATTCTCTGTATGGATGTTGAAATTTATTGGAAAACTGGCCGAACAAGCTCCTTCAGAAGCAAGTAGAAATTTGTGGGTGTTCTTTCCTTTCATTTCATTGCTTGTTTTCAACTGATTTTCAGGACATATGGCAATAATAACACAAACCACACAGCAAAACTACTCCTATAGAGCTGGTTGGCAAGCATATTCCTGAATTATTGAGTGAGACAGACAAAACAGCTGACAAATATTAATGCACCGCCACACATGTGCACATTCCTCTGTGAACACCAATTTATTTTTATCCAAATGTTGACATGACATAGGTACATCTAGATGATTTGTGACTGTAAATGATCAAATTTCAGAGTAATTTCCAAGAAAACGCCTGGGATCAACTGGTGTGGGCACGCACTGTCACTGACTTGTGACAAGCCTATGTTGTGTCCTGTCTCCTATTTAACTCATGCTGGCAGAGATTTTAGTCTCCTTGCCAGCTTGAACATGATAAGCGGTTTGGAGAATGGACGGGTGGATTTATTGATTTATTTGGATTTCCATTAGCTAGATTTAAAGAGACAGGCAGCCTTTGTGAATCACTTTCCCTGTAATATGTGACAAAATGGAGAAAGGAAAACAAATTAGGCATAATATTACAGGAACATACAAGATACGTTACAGCCTCCAAAGTGATAGTGGGTTTAAATTGATCTGACATGGTGTTCTCAAAGAACCGTGATTATAAAACTAGCATTTAATACAAATGCTTGTTTAGATGTTGGACGTGTGGCCTTGATATTACTTAGTATACCAACAAATCAGCTTCTTATATAAGCTTATGCAAATGCATCCCTTGTCCTTGGAGTCCAGATATTTTCTCTGTTAGTTTTTATTGCACTGGACATCAGCTGCAGCGTAAAATACTAAAGTCGAAATGAGAAACTGGCTGGTGACCACAAACATCTTTCTTCAGTCACTGAACCAAACATACTTTAAAATTTGTGTTAACAGGGTATGCCAAACAACAACAAGCTTTAGTATAAAAGTTATTGAGTAATGAAGATAAAACATTAGCTACAGTACTTCCACTATTAGGGTGTGCATTGATCATGATTGCTAATCCCTGTTTTTTGTATGATTTTACTGCCCAATACAGATTTAACTTGATCTTCTCTTGAAATTGTATAATAAAATTATATTACAACAAAAGATTTTGCCACTTGCGTGAGAGAAAAATGATTGAAGCATGGTTTTACTTATGATGTCAAAGAAAAAATTAAATTGACACAGCATTCCCGTTTTAAAAAGCCTGAATACTCTAATAAAATACACAGCAAGTCTCAATGTGTGTTTCAGGATAGATCCTTACTGTATTCTTAGTGCACCATCAGGGAATTTCACAACAGGAAGGATTTTGTCAGCTGTTGCATATTTCACTCACTGGCATAAATTTTCAAACAAGATAAAGCAAACCTGGATATACTTCTGCAGGAATGTTTTCCATGCAACATCTAAATATCTGAGGACAGTCCATTGACAAGCTGCTGCATGCTCTTTTCTGGTGAAACAGTAAAAAACAAAAGTAAAAATAAAACCTTTCAAGACTGCCAGGTCCTGCTGTACTCTGGAATCCATTTTTATTTCTGTTTAATGTTTATTTTGGTATATTTTACAGCCCTGCTGTTCACACATAAGATGAAATGGAAAGAAAATCCAACCTTAACCTTTGGAAAAGAGTGACCAGTATTTGTCATTTGTGCCCATATTGTTTTGAACAAAGCATACTTGTAGATTACCAGAGAAAATTATGCACAAATTATAACTGCTCTGATAATGAGAACAACAATCATTTGCAGACCTAATCTCAGTTTCCCGAGTTGCATCATTGTAGATTCAAGGCTGTAACACTCCCTTTCCTCACTGCCAAGTAATTTTACTTTATCGTTTGTTGTCCTTGTTCTCCAGCATGCTCCTATTATTATCTGGCAAAAACCATTTCAGTCTTATCTTTAAAAAAAAACATGTAACTGTGAGAAGACATGGAAGTGGAGGCTAAAGCCTGAAAGATGTAACACTTGAAAAAACAACGCAAGGACAAAGGAGAAAAACAAAAATCTATTAATAAAAATGTGAGGCTGACATTTAATGATTAAATATATTCTTAATTATGAAGTTTGGGATTCATTCTGTGTAACAACTATTTTGTAAATGTCAGGAAGTATTATTTATTGTTGTTTTTTTAGTTGAAAAACAGACTTGTGTTGAGGAGAGGGGAAATCTCAACAGCTGAACTTTTAAGATGTTTTCAGGGACATGCAACAGAAAATCCTCATTTCAAAACAAGTCTAAAGGGAATCAAACATGTCCTATTGTGATTTATCAGAGTCTTATTTAGAGATGTCAAAATAACAACTTTGGCAATTTGCAGGCAATTTTATTGTTGGATAATTTATCCACGGATCGGCTATACCTATTTTAACTTTAACTAAATGACAATTAACCAAACCTCCATTCAGTTCTTTACGAACCGCTCTCTGAAGTTTTGATTCACAATGAAATCTAACCATTTTCACAAATTATAACAAATTGTTCTTCATTGTGGCGTCAAGAGCAAAAACTAGCTTCTTTTGATTGAAGCATACAAGAAGAACAGTTTTATTCTTCCTAAAACTGAAGAACATTCTGAACCGGGATTGTAATTAACAACCCAAAGCTGCGTCACGGTCACAGCTTCATATAAATGCTGCATGGCCAAGCCACTTTCTCCTCCTTCAAAAACACACACACGGCAACAAGATAGAAATAAACATTGGTTAATATTACTGGCAGAGTTTTTCTTATGTTAAAACATGATCAGCATCAGTTAATATCACTAATTGCAACCAATAAGTAACATACGCAGGTTCAACTGGCTGTACTTACTGGGTGACTGGAATTGGAACCCATTTTCAGTCCGATCGTCTCTGATTGCAGTGCAGTCTAAACAACAAATATCTGTTTTTTTCCCCAGTCAACTCATCATAGTAAGGTCTACTGGACTGTGCTAACACTCTTCTGTGTGGACGTTTTTACTGGTTGAAGAAGACTGAATGTTAGCCATTTTTTAAAAAGGAAAGGTAGATATAGTCGCAAATTGTAACTACAAATGGTCAGAACTGTAAAACAGAACCATGAGCCTAACACTATTCAGAAACTGACTGAACTATAGTAAAAATACAAGTTCACTTTGACACATAAACAAGGGGAAGAGAAAAAATCTATTGTCAGTGCATCAAGATGGGGACATGGCATATTCTGAATTGATTACGCCATTATTTTAATGTTAATCAACTAAATGCACCCTCTGTCCTTCCGTGTCCTCTTTTTGGAGGAGCTGATTGATTGGTGGCTCAGCAGCGACTCTTAAACACCAACTGTAGTCATTTATTTATTTAAAAATCACAGAACACTGGGAAGATATTTAATACATGTAATCACACAGTGGAGGTTTGTCACAGTAGGTGCTGATCACAGCAGGTTGCCACATCCAGTAAATCTGATTGTGATCCAAACAATAATTACAAAATCAATCCAATTAAGAGGTCAAGTAGGAGATCCAGGTCATGACAAGAGGACGCTTCATCAAATTCCTCTAGGAATTACTTTTAGTATTTTTAGTCCTGAGAAAACCATGAGATCAGTGGGTAAACATGAATCTGTAAAAAAAAGAACCTGTACAACTCTGATTAAATTAATGTCAAATTTTCATCATCTCAATCATGTCATGTCTGCACTTCACTTCCATCCTCAGCACAGCATATCCAATCCTGGCTACACTCTGCCAGCACAGATCCAAGGTGAGCACTCACACACCCACAGACGGAGCAGACGCTTCCCACTTCCCCAGCTGCTTCTTTTACATCTCGACAATAAAACAAACTGCTGAACACAAAGATTCGGATCAGACCAGGCAGCCTGATCTGAACAGGAGGCTAAAGAGTCCTAATCTCTGGTTTTCATAGACATAGCACCAACTGCATACAAACGGACATTTTTGTAATTTCTTATTTTTTATTACTTCTCTGACCAAAATAAAAACAAAAATCTTGTCCTTTTAAAGGATTCATAAAATATGGATCTTCGCATAGTTCTTCACAGAACATTTTTAATTACAATTACAAATACATTGGAATATCAGATGCATTTAAAGAATAGGAAAAGAGAAAAAAGAATAAGAAAGTAACAAAAAATAAAACTGCAAAGAAGAATGTTTGGCCAGTGTTAAAAGATAGGCAATTCATTTTTGGTGGTGGCAGCACTATGCTGTGTGGATGCCTTTGTCTCAGTATGGACAGTCAAACTGACTTAGTGTTGCTGGAAAGATGGATGGAGCGAAATACAGAACAATCCTAGAAGAACACCTGTTAGAGATTACTGAAAGGTTGGTAAACTTTCAGCAGGATATCAACCCTTAAATATCTCACATGAAAGCATTTTCTATTTTTTTTTTTTTCACTGAAGAATTATGTGTTGGTCCATGATTTACAGTCACCAACTCTGGTGGAATTTGTTGTAATGCAACACAGTGAAAAACCCTCAAAGAGTTTGAATACTTTTACAAGTCGAGCTGCAGAGCAGAAGAAACCTGTCCTTTTTGTCTCATGAAACATCTGTGCAGTGTGTTAAAACGTGAGACTCAACATATCAGCTAGATCCTTCAGAATTTCAGGTTTTTATAGATTCCAGCAAACATTTCAAAGAAAACCTGGCAAGCTAGAAACATGAGGGGTTTTTTTTTATTACGGTAGTTCAGTGAGAAATTTTCAAAGAAAATATATTGTAAAAAAGAAAGTAAGTCTTTGTGTGAAACGTATCACAGCAGGTCTTTTTATCATCTTAAACATACTCAACATTTAAAGTCAGACAGGGAAACAGAGCAATGTGAACTCACCTTACTGCTGGCTTTAGTCTTACTGCTGTTGTTGTTGTCAGGAGTTGGATTGGCATCTTCATGAACTCTGTCCAGCAGCCAGAGGAGAAACTCAAGTGCATCATGCTGAGAGTTTCCCCGAAACTGAGAGGCGTATTTTGACACTATGCTCTGAAAAAGAGGAAAACGTCAAAATTAACACCTAATTGTTAGAGTAACACAAGCATCTTACTTGGCAAAGGTATCTGAAATAGTCCCAGAGCGAAGCAATGTCTGTTTTGACTATACAACACAAGCTGGATTTTCTAACCAGTTTTTATTGTAGGACTGTGCTCTAAAACCACCAATGCCTTCGTGAAGCCGTCTTTTCTGGGTTAAATCTCTACTACATTATTGTTATATCAATTATATTGAGCTGTGTTTAAAAATAAATATTACAAACATAATTTTGCATTCATTGTTGTTTATCCAAGATTGACTTCAAGGAGAAAAAAAAACCAGACTCTCTCCAGGGAAACTCTTCAGCTCCTGCTGAGCCATGATGCCAGAAAGGCAAATATAGTTCTGGGTCTGCCCTGTTGTCTCCCCCCAGAGGAACAAGCCTGGGAAACTTCAGGTATCCAGGTTAATGTATATCAGAGGCATCTTAGACTCATGTGAGAATCACCTCAATTAGCTCCTTTTGAAACAAATAGTAGCAAGGACTCACTGGATAAGGAAGCTTCCAGCGTCCCTACAGAGATGTGTTCCCAACTTCTGCATCTTTTAGATGTTTCCCTTCATTAACTTTAGTTCAATAAAAGCCTATAAATCACCCATCATTGTGGGTTGAAGCAGGGTATCTGCAGGTTTCAGCAAGTCAAATTACAGACTTGGGATTTTACAAATTATATGTGATGTTTGAGTGATTCTGTTGCATTACAATCAAGCATAGCAAAAGCTGACATTTTCTGGGGTCACGCTGTGGCTCTTGGCAGCTAAAGGTACTTCCTTATAATATGTGGAACTACCGTGGCAGTCCCACTAACTGGCAGTTTCAGTTAGTGGGAGCCTCTTGTAACAAAATGCAAGGAAGATGTCTGAACGCAACTTTGCCTGGCAAAAGTTCTGCAAGAAAAAATTACGTACATATGAGATCAAATAGGATAAGCTGCTGAAGAAGAGGGGATAAGTTCTGGACTGCTTTGCCTAAAGTCTTGAACTTTCCCCATGAGTGATTGTTATGACAATCAAACAAAGAAACAAAAGATAAGTCCAAGTATTTTCTGATAGAAAGCAATTACACATAATCACCCCACCTATTCAGCTTTGTTGGATAAACAGGCTGCACAGTGACTGACAATGGCACCTGACTAATGGAACCATTAACTCTACAGTCGTTGGCTACTACTCTATCTCTTCTTCACCATCTCTGTGTGAGACCGACATGATGCATACTCTGCTGTGCACCTCATTAAAAGTCAGCACATCATACCTGCAGTATCCCAGGATCTAAATATAAACACTGAGGGGAGCCCCCTCCCAGCTTCGCATTCCTGCTCCATCCTACCTGACAGAGAAGGCCTGTTAATGAGCTTCATCACCATGAGGGAGTGCTGACAGGGGACGAAGGGACGTGGGACAGATGGGAGAGAGGGATGCTGGAAAAATTACAAGGAGCGTTTTTCTGTCAAACAGACAACACAGCTGTGGAAAGCTTAGAAAGCAGGTTTATAAAGCTATCAACAAGAAAAAAGACCTGAAACTGCAACGGATAAGAAACTACGAGGACAGCGCTGAGTCTGGGGAAAGGTGAGATAAAGAGGTTAGGACTTCACTGAGGAGTGGAAGTGACTTTTGGACCGACTTCACTGTCACACACTTCTTTCCCAACTTTATCACTAACTGATGTGTGCGTGTGTGTAGGTCATTGTAGAGTGTGTCATTTTTGCTCATCACTTTGATATCTGTTTGCAAGAGAGTCAGTAAATGTACCACACAATCTCAAGGACCCAAAGTTTTCCTTTTAAATAAGGAATGAAAGGACGTGATAACGAAGCCTCGCTAAAGTATTTTTGTCACATTACTGATGGAACCACAAACTTTAATGCATTTCATTGATCAAAAAACATGACAGTCCACCAAAACTGACTGAACTCACTGTTTCAGTGAGTGGAGTGTTTGTGAAGAAGCGTTGTTTTTCAGAACGGTCTAGTCAAAGTTTTTAAACAAAAAATTTGGCACTGTGGATAAACTTGACTTACTGATATTCACAGGTGATCTACACCCCAGCTAGCTGAACCTTAGCTATTTTTCAGCAAAGAAAAGGCAGAAAACTGATGTGCAAAGCTGATAAGACTTCCAAATCCTGCAATTTTACAAATCTTATGCTTTTCAAAGCTTCACTCCTAAAAATCTGTGGGAAAACTATCCATTCCTTCAAATCCACTTCACAATAATGTGTTCAACCATGTTGTTCCATCACATTCAGGCCTAATAAAACGCATAGCAGGCAATATAAAGCCAACAATGACAGCTACTTTTTTGCTGCAGAAAAGAGAAATTGAGAATTCATGGAGATCCCTGCTTCGCATCTCACAGCAAGAGGGACAGGGCAGTTAGACTCAACTTTGTTGTTTGGCTCCAGCAGAAAAAGGCTGACTGGCACATCTGCAGCTTCTCTTCCTCCTCAGCTGGATTTCTGTCATGAGGCTGTACCTTTCAAAAATGCCATGCACCAAACTGACAGAGCAGGCACCGTCATGATGGTTGGGGACATAATAACAGTCTCTCAGAAAGAGGCACAGATCATTTTATTTTTCTGTGTCTAATGCATTTAAAACATTCGCTTAAGACAATGATTCTTTTTATATGTAATTTTAAAAAAATTCTATTAGAGGCAGTAAAGCAAAAATCTAAATGAAAATGTGATCTTGTGAAAAATGCATGAACACCAAAGTAAACAACATGGAAAAAGGAATAAAGAAGGGAAAAAGACAGCAGCTGAGACTCAGACCAGAGAGTGAAAAAGGACAGCAGGAGGGTTGAAATGTCAACTTCCTCCAGATACCTACACTCCTCAAAGACGAACTGCACTGAGGTTAGCAGGGATCTGAAGTGTTTGTTGGGTAAACACTTCTGAAGTAGTGAAGGAGAAGATAAAGGTGAGTGGAAGTCTGAGGCTTACGCGAGCTCAGAGATAAATCTGAGAACTGCTGATCAGCCCAGACCAGGAACTAAAGTCTCAGACCAAAACATGATGGATCTGTTGGAAGCAACATGTCTATCTTTCAGTCAACCTGTTCATTTAAACTTTTATAAATTTTGCTTGTCAACAGTTTATCACTAGATCATTGTACTTTCAGGAATGGAACGATACTCATTTTGAAGAATGAGTAACCGTTGCAGTTCTAATCCCAAAGGGAACCAGCCACTCCTTGGGAGTAGTTTTTTTTTTTTTTTTTTTTTTTTGTTTTTTTAAAAAAAAATAAAAAAATTTTTTAAACCAAAAAAAAAAAAGCTGGGTTGAGTTAATGTTAACATAAAAAAAAGGGCCCCGTCTGGAGTAGAGGAGCAGAGTAGCCTTGATTTTCATTGCACAAAAAAAGAAACAAATATCAGAGCAAGGAGAGAAATAAATGTTTGAAATCATTTCATACCAAAATAAAATGAAAATACCTTGGGGCTTTGTGCCAGTTGGAAAGCAGGTTTGAATAGAATTCATCAGCACAAACATATAAAATAAAACTCCATTGTTTTTGACACAAATGTTAAAATAAATAAATAAACATTTGAGGGGAAAAAAAACTATTAAAGCAAATATATCTGTGTTGGTTGATCATTTCTCTGTGGCAACAATAATGCTTGGTAGTAGTTTCTTTAAACTGCAATCATCTTAGCCAATACTAAGTCAAGCCATATTTGATCAAGTACAACATGATGTGAATTAAGATGATAAATGAGGACCAGAATTATTGAGCGTATATTTTTTCTACATTTTTCTATATTCTTTTATCACAGACATGCTGATGTTTTATGACTTTTTTCTTTTACACTAAGGACATGTTCAATCTGGGATACAGGAATTTTTATACCTCCCACAAACATGCACTCTCACTTTTTAGTTGTCATTGTTTGTTTTGTTTTATGAGATTTTCCCTCTTCCACATTAATAAAGACAATCCACTTCTCTGACTAAACTATGGAATTATCCATCCGCCAATGTCTGACTCCTGTGTGAAAACGTTATTTTTCCCTCCATGCCTACTTTGTTTAGCATGTTTAGCCTTGGATACTGTTGTCAGTATCCAAGGCAATGTCCTGGTTCATGTAATTAGTGAAGCTTTTGCCAACAAATGTAATCAGTGGGAAAAGGTTATTTTGAGAGAAATGTTACTCCTCAGCACTAAGCATGTTCTTACCAAAGCAAACATACGAGTTAAGACTGGATGCCACTATGTTTTTATTTCTGCAGACCACTGGCTTCATGCTATACACATGAAGGCAACGTTTTACCTCGATACACACATGAGCAAATCAGTAACCCGATTAGTTTGTTGACAGGAAACAAAAGACCTAATTAATTTAACAGTTTATTTAATACTTCTCGCCTGAAAAGTGCAATGACGCTTAAGGATGCAAGACAGTGAGTTATTCTACAAATAGAACCAACAACAAAGAAGATAAAAGAATAAGCTAAAGATAAGAGATGATAAAAAGCAGAAATGTGCCTGTGTAGCCTCCACTGTTGGGGGCATGACCTTTCTGTGGTCAGCAGAGGCAGGGCTGCACTCTGCCAACATCCCCTGCATCCACAACCCGATGTCGGCTTTGGAGTTCACCTTTCAACCTTTACTTCACCTCTCACCATTAATCCCCCTCCCCACCCGCGCTCTCCCCATGTCCATCCTCCTACTGGGTAAACATTGACGGATCAGAGACCTGGCAGGGCAGGAATTTACAATAAACATTCATCAAGAAAATGAGCTGCCTCTCTCCCTCCCCGAAAGAACTGCCTGCCAAACTGGCCTGAATGGATTCCTTAGTGGCAGACTGACTGATACTGACAAATTATGAGGCAGGATAACCTTTGGAGATTCACAGGTGTGACTGGAAGCAGAACGAACTGAATCTCTCATTACCGGCTGCTTTGTTTCATTCTTCTGCTGCCTGGTGCAGTCCGGTCACCTCATGATCACTCACAACTGCTACCTCTGCCCCTCCTTTCCCTGTATTTATATATCTGAGTCTTTTCACTGAGCACCACCAAGGTCATCTTAGTTAGAGATGAACTAAGAAACCTGTCTGGTGACTGGAATCAGCCAACCTTGCACTTGTCTAATCATGATTACCGTAATAATCAGCCGGTTGGAAACTAATATTATAACCCTTTTCCCAATCAGTGAACAACTATAAAGCACTAGCAGTGTAATTTGGTGTAAAAGTTTGCACTACAGGACCTAGACCCAGCCTTTCAGTACAACAGAAAGGCAACATACCTAATCTATGGCAGCAGGTGGGCTTTTCCTTCTGGCTATAAACCATGCAAGAAGATCTTAGACTCAAATCTCAACCAACATGGACTTTGCATATTGTCTTGTGCATGCGTGGCTTCTCTCCAGGTACCCCAGCTTCTTCCCATGATCCAAAACCATGACTATTAGACTATCTAAATAACCTTTTGAATGCATAGGTTGCTTGTCCTGTGATGGACTGCCCCCTGACCAAAGCCTATCCCATCTCTAATCCGATGGGAACCAGTCCACCCATAATTTATAACCTATTGCCTCTCAGCACTGCGACCTGTGACTCTCCCCTGCCCCCATCTTTTCATCCCACTTTAATTCTTCTTCTGCAGTCATTGTCCCAGGGAGCTTTGGATTCACCTCAGGAACAGCAGGGAACATCTCACACATTCCTCATGGCAAATTGGTGGAGTACATGTTAAAAATCAGACACGGTCCACAGTTGAACCACTTTGAAAATCCTCCAACCTACTCTGTCTAACTCGGACAGAGTAGGACAGAATCCTGTTCCAGAGGACAGGATTCTGCAGCTGATGGGTCCAAAAGAAGAGGGGATGAAATGTGTCAGAAATGATCGCCTCTGAATGTTTTACAGACCGACGGAAGGCTCTTTGGGTTCTGCTGAGACACAGAAATTGATTCTTTGAGGATTCACAGCCGAGCCTGTAAATTCACTGCTGGGTAGGCAACTGACAGCGCAGGGAGCTGCAGCTTTCCCACGTTCCAAAACATGGATGAGCACACTGTTTTATCACTTCAGTGACTGAGCCTGAAGTAGGCTCTTACTCTGCGATAATGTTCCAGCAGGGCCGAATATTTCAGGATTGATTTATTCCCTTACATAAATTAGAACAAGAAGAACAACCTGATCTGTCTCGTGTTGGAGAGCTCAGCGAAGCAGCGCAGACACACTCCTCCTCATGTTTCTACATTATCTGTTCTCGCAGCACGGATGTGGGACTGAGAGAGGGACATCTCAACGTCATGCTGCTGTCCACCAGCATATGGCGGCTCTTTTATCTAAAATACAAGACGTCTAATTTCTGTGCAATAGGCAAGAAGTGCTGTCCTGTTCCCCAAGGCAACAAAAACGTGTAACAAAAAATGAAGTTTACATGGAGAACCGTTAAGCTTCATAATCTGAACAATGCAGAAGTCTTAAAACGAACTCGGCCTCCCATCTGCTGTGCTGAAAAAGTCCAACAATCGAAGCGAAATTAGAGGCAGCAGGGTCGAGCATTTCTGTGCAGCTCAGCACGGAGAGTCCAGGTGGCGTATATCCTAACTGCTTTATGGGTCTACAATGTATACACTGTCAGCACTTAGAGTGAGAACGGGCACGGACCTCGAAAAAAGAACAAGAACTAAAGTGGTGAAGCTATCTCGCTGCACTTCATCACTGTCATCCGAGCCCGGACACGAGGCAAGTGGCTTCATCTTTTTCTGATTGGACCTCTCTGGTGCTAAGAGCAAAATCCTACTATGAAACAAAAATGATTTCTCTTCACGGTTTTTAGATTAAGCTGTTGCATATTAAGCCAATAAAAGAAACAAAATATTATAAAGCAGAAATTTTCTATTGTAGCAAAACATTTGAAAACAACAAATAATCTCTGCCCTGTAAAATGTAATCAAAAGGGAACCTAATTTAATCCCACTCTGGGGAACAGCATGCAATTATTTCCCTGATTAAAGAAAAAAAAAGTAAACAAATGAAATAGGAAAATAATCTAAATGTTTACATTCCACAGTAAAGAAAATGAAATCACGATGTCATTGCTCAGTTCAGGATTAATGCAGATTCAACAATCATGGCTGGATTTGAGGCTGCCAGCTAATAAGCAGAGATGCACCAATCAATCGGCCAAAGATCAAAATCAGACTTTTCCTTTAATAAGCTCAAGATATCAGACATAGAAAAAACTGTTCTCTTTTCTCCATTTAACAAATGAATCCAAACTCCACTTTTAACCATGCAGTTTGTTGATGCATTAACAATCCGAACTCACCATGGATTCAAAAGCACTTCATTTTGGACTACATTCAAAATTCCGCTTTGATGCATTCATTAGAATAGTATGACAATCACTTTCATTTCTGTTGAATTTAAAACATACCCTGGTATCAGGGAACCTGCAATACATTTGTTTCTTTCGTGTTTAAAGTATAATTTAATTGTACTGTGAAGACAGATGAGTCTTGACAGTACATGTTAGAATTTATTAACAATGGAATCAGCAGGTTAGACTTGAAAGATGGGTGAGGCCATCTTTAATAATAAAACTAGATCAAACACATGAATGCCTTACACTGACGATGAAAACCAACGAGTCATTTAGCCAATCAGACCAATCCCCAATAAGAATGGCAGTCACTGACAAGTTAAAAATATAAAATGTTCCTTTAAATGCATCAAAAATTTAGAAAGAGAAATCAATATCCGTAATTGCTGATATTCAAATATCAGCAATTGTGCTATATTTAACAAAAAAATTTATGATGAATGCTCCAATCTCAATGTCAAATAGAAAAAAAGAAAAAGACAAAAACATGATTTTTATTTTTTTTAAATCCAGGGGTTCCTCCCAGACTAGACGTGAGTCTGTTTGGTTACCAGCAATGTCACCCTTACTATGCTCATCTCGTTCTGTCCCACCTTCTGGCTGAACACCATTATTGCCTTCCCAGCAGGGGGCCTCCCTCCTTTTCCAGACTGAATACACTTGCCACAGTAAACATCCCTCTACAGTTCCACTGAGAAACAGGAAAATAAACACCATTCACTGTGCTGTAGCAATGGGACATTTAAGGAAGAGAATGTGAGTAAAATGTGTGATATAATCTGTTAAATAAAACTGCTTTTGACCACATGCCTGCAGACACTTACCTAAATTGGTGGGATTTACAGCGATTTTTCTGTCTGAGCAACAAGAACAGAGTCATTATCTATAAATTTTCTGCTGCATTTAATAGAGTTTAATGAATGTGTGTCCTCCAAGTCTGCTGCGGAGTACAAGTAACTCAATGTTTGTAGTTCTATTTACTGTTTAAGTGACAGCAAAAAGGAAGTGTCATAAAAGAAAATCTGCAGTGTTGTACCATTGAATTAGTAAGTCATAAGCTTGCCCAAAGGACGTATTTGTAAAAATAAATAAATGAAAAGCCATGAAAACCTTTTCTTCCACTTCACAACTTGTACTGGTCACATAAAAAGTCTGAGATTCTAACATGAACAAATGTATTAAGTATGAATACTTTTGCAAGCCTTTAGTCAATACACAGAGCTAAACAAAAATGAAATCTTAAAGAGATTTCATTTTCACTTTGACAACGTTGAGAAAAATGTTGAATCATTTATGTCAACATTGTCTGTATTCACCTCCCTCATACTTTAACCTCTGTGTAGTTCCTATTCATTAAGCCAATTGGTTCACCGAGTCACGGTGTCTCTTTTTGGACACCTGCGGCTGATGAGGCCATTTATCATGTAAAGACCTTAATGTAGAGTAGTCACCCATCTACAACAGATTGTTTATCTTAGATTGGGATTCTTGTTTGCCGTCATCATTCAGGAATGCAGTCAAACCATTCAGAGGACTGGAACAGGTAGGTAAAACAAAAACACTCCAGGCAGAGTAGAATCGGCAAACAGAACGTGTACACAAAACTACTACTAACTGAACAGGTCCGAAGGACTTAAACTCAGGTTCAAAAGCAGAGAGGCACTGAGTCGTCTAAACCACAATCAGTAATCTTCACACCTAAGATTTCTCTGAAAACTGTGCAACTTACAAACCTCGTCAATGATCAAAATCTTCTAGACAAATAGCTACATACATACCTGTCAGGCTGGTAAGGCATCGAGCTACAAACAGGACTGTATCAACAGGTTTCACCTGTTTCTCTCTCTTTCTCTTTCTGAATGGAACTAGATTCAAACGTGAAGAAGCTGTGTGAACAATCCCAGCCAGGATTTCACAGAATCTTCTCTCTATGGATCCTAATGTCATGACTCCGTTCAATATGTACATTTCATTTTAGTGGAGCTGCTGAGTTCAGTCCACAGACAGGACAACTCAAGACAACTCCAGTATGTTTCGAGAAACACAGCTATAAGCCGCAGGGTTGATGCATTTCAGATGGGTTTACAAAAGAAACTCTAAGTCATAGTTGCTATTCTGTACCTTGCATTTACAGCTTGGGATTTAACCTTATGACACTGTCAAATGTAGATTGGTTAAAATAGACCAAGAAATGCTCAGCCCAAATTACACTACATGATTTTAAGTGCATATGATCAAGAAAATATCACCAAAAATATACTTAGTACATTTAGGAAGAGATTTTCAGCCATCCTTCCAATCAACATATGATCTAAAATGTTTGGACAGACTCTTGGAATTTAAAGTGTATATTTTATTTCAATTAAAAAATTAGGATGAAAAAAAAAGAGTAATTTTAGATGAACTAGTGAGCTACAAAAAATGTACACGATCATTAGGATTGAACAGTTATTGTAATTCTTAAAGGAGAAGTGAGAATCTGTTAACAATTCAATCTTTATTTATACAAAGAATTGAGGGTCGAAGCCAAATCTCTAATGTCTGCATTCCTAGATTAAACCAAAGCAGAGGAAAGACAAAATAACACAATTTATGTCCATTTAGATTTTGTCAAATAAATCAATTGTCTGCATGGTTTTTGTCATGATAAAACATGATGAACAGCAAAAAGCAAGGATAACTTCAATACGAAAACTGACAATAAACATACCAAAGTCAAACACTTTTTTAAGGTTTTTTTTTCTTCTTTTTTTTTTTGCTAAATTTGGATACCGATTTCTATATCAGTCTATACAAGACTTTTTCTTGCTTTTTTTCTTGTGCTTAAGAAAAAAGTATATTTAGGAACTGCTAGGAAGTTAGGGCTTTGAATCAAATAATTGTTTTCCAGTCTCTTTAAACTCTGCTGCAAAATCAGGGCTGCGATTTGGCCATGCTTTGAAAGGACACCAGCTGATAACATCATCACATAAAGCGTGTTTCCATTGCTAAGAAAGTGACCCTTTTCTTTTCATTAAAGCAACAAGCTAAATCTTCAATAAAAATAAACTTACTTCACATAGTTGGTCAACATGGTCAGTGTTTCTATTTGTTTTGATTAGTATGTTGTAAAACACTTATTTACGACAAAAAAGTAGCGTCTGTGTGTACAGGCCAGATACATTGCATCAGGCATTTAACTTCTTTATTTATTTTTCACTTTTTATTTTTACACTTTTAAAGAAATTACTCTTTCAGGAAAGTTTATTTGTATTCTTTCTGGAGGCAGGAAAATGCTTACACCAAACATGGGGAGTCTGCATAGATTTCAGGACATTTTGGCAACAATAAAAACACTAAGTAGCCTTTTGTGAACATGGCCTGGGCAATCTAACCTGTTATGAAACAGATTGCGTTTAAACTCCATGTGAACTGGGTGTCCAAAGGTATTTAAAGAATCAAAATAAGGCAGTGGCCCACTTGTTTTATTCCCACTCCTACTTTCTTTGTGTTTTAGAAAATACAACCATGTTATTTCCACATGTTTCCTTTTGTGCGCTTAGTGTCCACTGAACTTCAAATGTATGTAGACTGAAGTTACAAATGACTGAGATAAAACGGCGTCAAGGAAAAAGTGGGCTACAGCTGTTTTAGGAAAATCTCTAACCTGACTAGAGATTTTCAGACATGGGAATGTCTCAGACATGTTTGAAACGTGTAGGACAATGTGCTGCAAAATTGTGTCTGTTTAGTAGTGGGTATTTTAGTGACGTCTCACATTTGCATATTTTACTAAATAGATAAGAATTTAATACACAACAAATTACCTTGTTGTGCCTGTTGTGTCGTCATTAACCCAACAAAAGACAATGAGAAGTTTGTTCTTTTAGTAAAATCTTCAGACTTAAGAGGAAATATGTGGAGGATATGTCACTAACATGTTGCTCTGTTCTAATACACATCTGGGGTAAAAAAAAAAAAAAATACCCCCAGAATAACGTCTCATCTTTTAGTTGGAACAGTTTGTGGTCTTGTTTACCCAGCAGTCTCATTGTAGCTCCACCTCCATCTAATTGTAAACTTGTTGGAGCTCAAAACTAATTTCCGGGCTTTTCCACAGACAAAACGCGTATTAGCGGCCCAGGCTGTTCTCACCTTGAACTCTCCGGACATCTGCGGGGTGTACTCCAGCGTCCACAGCGCTCGAACCAGCGACGCCAGCTGCTCGGTGACTTCACCCTCGGAGCTCCGCGCCTCCTCCGCCCTCACCTCCCCGTTCGTCCTCCCGCTGCTGATATCCGACTTGTACTGCCCCAGCCCGAGGTATTCGGCCAGCAGGTCCGTGTTGCTGAGACACTGGACCACGGCATTCATGAAGCAGGTATTCCCGTGGTTCTTCAGTCCCAGCACGCCGGGAGTCTTGTCGCCGTAGGACCACGACAGCCTCTCCTTCACCGAGCCGTGGTAGGAGGACACCGCGGAGCTCCTCTTCGCGGCTCCCTCCCTGGAGGTCTGCGAGAAATCGTCCCTGAAGCCGCCCGAGGCGCTCCGCACGAAGCCGCCGTCGTCCTCCTCCGCGTCCGGCGGCTCTGCGTCGCCCAAGTGTGCTAAAGTGCCCAAAGTTTTCAGGATCCTTCCCATGAAATTCCCAATAGAACGCAGCGATTTCCTCCTGACGAACTTTCCACCTCTGTATTTCTGCTCCTTCGACGATTTGGATTTCATGGGCTGTTTTCTCGTGCTGCTCTCCTTGCGGCTGTCCATGGCTCATGCAGTCGCTGAACGGGACCGAGAGGAAATGAAAGGAGATTGAGAGCATACCATGCACCTGTCTGCCAAGCTGTCCACTCCTCCTCCTTCTTCTCCTCCTCAGCTTTACTTCCCCCTCCACTCCACACCTTACAGCTCAGCAGCCACCGGCTCGGTGCCAATCAGGCACATGATCGCTGACATGATCCCCAGACATCTCCACATTTCGATGGGTCACGATCTCCGCACCGAGCAGAGCGGCTTGTCTTCCCGCACCGAGCAGAGCGGCTTGTCTTCCCGCACCGAGCAGAGCGGCTTGTCTTCCCGCACAGCGCAGCTCCAGTGAGCTGCACTTCCTCATCAATGGCTCTCCGTGATGAATTGAAAGTCTGGGGGTCTTTGACTCCCCTCACCCTCTCTCCTAGTCTGCTCATGGACCCACAGGGAGTTATTTGAAGGTTTCATTCTCACGGCCACCCTTTAGGACAAAGAACTTGATCACACACTTTGGCCTGAACTGAAACATGAATGAGTTGCTCCAATGATTTGCTGAGTTTACCTTCAACTTTAAACGTTTGTAAAACACCGGGAAGAAGGAAGTTGACTAGAATAGGGCACTGTAGCCTTAAGCTGCCCCCTGTAGGATCAGTTCCATCATAACCTGCCTTGATTTTCCAAAAAGTTGCGGATAAACTACCAATGACCTTTCTTTGTTGAGTCTGTCTTTCAGTGTCAGAGAAACATCAAAAACTACTTCTTGAATTAGTCCAAATAGGCCTGACCCTAAAAAAATGCCTCCTTTGTGCAACTGAGTCCCCCAGCAGATAAGTTATTTATCCCCTTCTGATGCAATCTTAAACCATGAGAAAGATGCATTCTGTGGTTGTGTAGAAGATGTAGAGTCAAATTATTGTTAGGAAGCATGAAAACACCTGAGGAGATTGCACAAATTATAACACTGAGTTAACTGTGTAACACATTATTAAAAAGTCAAAGAAGAAGTGGTTTTTTTCCAACACCCCCCCCCCCCCTGCACCCCACCCCAGTGACCATAATTTATTAAACTCTTGGTGATGTCAAATAGTGAAAGAAAGAGCATCTCCACACACGCAATGTGACTCAAGAGATTAAGACTCAACGGCTGTGTGGTCATAAGAAAGTCAGGCTAATTGGAGAAAATAGTTTCAATTTGCATGAGAGTATAAAGATTGAACTCCAGAGCTATGTCAGACAGTCTTTTGATCTGATGAGTCCAGATTTACTTTCTTCCACAATGTCGGCTGCGTCGGTATAAGAGAAGCAGATGATGTGATGCACCAAGTGCCTGTGGGGCAACACTATAATCTGGGGTTGCTGCAGGTGGTCAGGTCCAGGTTCAGCAACATTATGAGAGCATTGACTACCTGAATATACTGAATGATCAAGTTAGTCCATCAATGGATTGTTTCTTTGCTGATGACATGGGGGACATACCAAGATGACAATGCCAAGCTTCATCAGGCTGAAATTACGAACGACCGTCAGACATTCTGGATTGATGATAACAGAGTTTAGACCTTAACCTACAACTAAATCTTCTGACATTGCAGAAGTGCATTGAAACACTAACACGGCAAATGTGTGTTTATTTTAAATATAGTTAAAGGAGGCCCAATAAAATATGAGTGTGACCTTTTTTGGGTCAGGTAGTCTATAGGTGATAAATGAGGCTAAGTCTATGCATGTATCCCTAAATGGCTTAAGATCACCAGTAAGGATCAGACTAAATACAAAAAGCATCTTTCAACTGATTATTTTACTTCTGGGTAAATAATTCAAACCAACCTGCCCATATAGGAAAAAAAAATAATTACTCCCCAAACCTAATAACTGGTTATATCAACCAGTGTGGAACAACGGGAAGTGACTTTTTTTGGCTTGAATTTCTTTAAGAGGAAGAGGCAAGGTGGGGGAACTTCCACAGCCAAATGCCTCCATCTTCGGTGGTGCTGACCAGGATGCGGTTCAAGGTGCAGATCTTAGTGCAGGTAATAATGGCTCCTGCACTAATATCACTTATATGGGTTATTTTTCCTTGCTTATAGTCCCACACCTTCAACCGCTTGTCTTCTCCACCTACCAAAACCAGGAGAAAAATGTATTAATAACATAAAAGAAGGCTGTAAAATTGTCTTACAGTGTCAGCAGGGAAGAGGAAAATATGGGCTCAGAAGAGGTACAAGAGGAACAACAAAGCCAAATCAGAAAATATCAGGAATCCTGATCTCTCCAAGAAAATCCTGAAAAAAATTCTCTAGTCTTCAGTTCATAATGTTGAGCTCAAGACCCTCAAGACAATGAACTGCTGAAAGTTGAGGTTTAAATTTGATTTGAAATGCTGTTGCATGAATGTTCCACAATCCTCAAATGTGGATCATTTTCAACAATTTGCATTAAAGAAGAAATCTATAACAGAAAAAACTAATAGTTTCATACCACTGTATGCAAACTTCTGACCAGAACTGCATGTGATGAGCAATAAACCACAGCTTGGCTCAGATCAGAAATGCTGCTGATACAATGTAAGAGCATCAGACCTGTCACAAAGTGGTTGCCATCCTCTGTGACATGTATGCTGTTGTAGACCCCCGTCTCTGTGTCCTCCCGTTCTCTGATGTTACTGCCGCCCATCACGTCCCAGTAAATGACCTGAGAACCAGATTAGCAGACAAATCGAGGTAACTGTGGGTGCAATGATGGCGTCACCTCTTGAACTCGCTCTGAGAATGAAAAGCTGACATAAGAAAAGCAAAAGTTCTAGTTATTGGTTGAATTTTGCCTTCATTTTAAATAAGGTCAGATATCTAGTAACTTTTACTCTGAAGCTGACCTGGGTGCACCCAAATCTAAATTTACTTAACTATTTGGCCAAATGCACTAAACATTTGTTGCAGGTTGTGGCTGAGAAGACAGGAAAAATTAAAATTAGTCAAGACACCCAAAACTATTTGGAATCTGATATGTGTTTCTTTTTTGGGCAAAACTACAAAACCCTTTTTATCTTTTAGATAGAAATTATTTTATTGCTGAGTGGGTAAAACTCAATTTTCATTGAAGAGAGCTCTATGACATGTTGCAAACTTAGGGCATAGCTTTATATCCTAACCCTGCTTCAGATATATACAGAACTTTCTGCAGTTTCTTGATCTATTTGATGCAGGTTTTCATTCAATTTCTTTGACAAGCCTTCAAGCCCAAGGATTTTATTGCATCCCAGTTTTGTTTTACTTTGATTTATTGAAGTAAAGAGGAGCTAAACACAAATAGATTTGGCAAACCACATACATTTAATATAACAAAATGTGAAATAAGTTAAAGGGGTTTGAACACTTTTGCGAGTTACTGCATATCAGTGTGTACAATTTGTTTAAGTGGAGAAGCTGAAGTTCTCATGACAGAGTCCACTTAAAAGAGAATCTAGCTTCTCAGACAGGACCTCATTTGTCTGTTCAAGACCATGTGTAGAATGCAACTGTGGAAGAGAAATGCAATCCTGAGACAGAGACATAAATGTTATTAATACAGAACAGGAACAAAAGGCATGGTGATAAAACAAAAATAGTTTATTGTTTTAGCGCGCAACATTACTCTCAAAGCAATAATCATTTCATAAAAATCCAAGGAACGTTGATATGAGGGGTGTGCAGCATTTCTCAACTGATCAAGTCATTGAAGTAATATTGCAAACATAAATTAGAGCAACACAGCCACCAACAGGAAGCCTTTGTCAGGAACACTAAAGTGAGGCTTCTAAAATTCATATACATTTATATACTTTCTTATTGATGCAGATGCCACGGCGTAAAAAAGGAACCTGTGATACATTATTTCATTATGTATTACGTTTTGCATCACTCAACTAAATCATGTAACTCAGGTGTACCTGGGCCAGCAGACTACTTGCACAAACATTTGAATGACTCCCTGAAACTCAGTGATTTTCAATATAGTACCATGACAAGATTTCACCTGTCCAGTAGGCAGAGTTGTGAAATTGTCTTGCTAATACATTTTCTATAGCATTAATAAAGTGGGAATGTTTGCAGAAGCCACCGACTTTCTTCAGTCAATAGCTGCAGATGTGAAAATTTTGCTGTAACATTCAGATTACCTCCAGAATGAGCTGTAGAGTTTCGCAGAATTATTTGCCATGACAAATACCTCATGTACACTGCCAGTGGATTTTAAAAGAGATGTGTTCCCTGGAATAACAAATCACATTTTCCCTTTCTGCTTCTGAAAAGAAAGGGTCTGGGTTTGGTGGTTTTCTGACTTCATATTGCCAAGTGTGAAGCTTTGTGTGAAGAAGATCATGGTTTTTGGTTCAGCCCCTCTTTTTTAGTGAAGGAACTGTTATTAATGTATTATACAAGACATTTTGGACTATTTTGTGCTCTTGACTCTGAGGGAGCAGCTTTGAGATGTCTGCTTCAATTTCAACATGACTTTTAATTAGAAAAGCATAAGAACATAAATGGGCAAGTTTGGTGTGGATGAACTTGACAGGTCTGGAGAGTCCTGAACTCAACCTAGTAGAGCACCTTTGGGATGTATTAGAGTAAAGCCTGCTAGCTAGGCTTTCCTGTCCAACATCAGTGTCTGACCTCACGAAAGAATAATGAAAGGCAGGAACTTCTATCCTGTGCATCTTGAAGAGTACCAGTCACTATTCCTAAACTCAAAAGAACTATAAAAAACCAACATGGGAGTAAGAACAGAAAGGTTTCTCCCTTTGCCCAAGAAAAATGAAACCAGGACTGGGGAAAATGAAGACTGTATACCAGCAGGGGGCAGCAGAGAGACACCCCTGCTGTTACTCGATCAATGAGCTTTCCTGTGATTAATGGAGAGAAACATCAATGAATTGCGGCTCCCAGTTTATGATGTTGTAGTCAACCAGGTGGTATTATTGGGCATTTAAAGAATGCCCAATAACAATGCCCAATAATACCCATCACATGTTTTGTGATGTTGAACAGGCGGGGTGACCCCTCAACCTTTGTGTTTTCATTCAGTGTTTGCTACAACATCCTAAAGCTATAACCTACCAAGAGTTACCACTATTACAACCTCTGCAGTTCTCAAGGACATTGCATAAGTAAAGAAAGCAATTAGATTTTGCTGAAAACATGCAGAAACAGACCCTGTGGAGAGTTTACACAAATAAATAAAGCACTCTGGGATGTGCTAATGTTGGAAGACTAATTAAGCAAACAACTTCAAATTCTTAACCTCATAAACCACAACCATTATATTATATTATATTATATTATATTATATTATATTATATTATATTCCATCATACTTCTTGTTCTTGGTCAAAGCCTTTAAGATCTGAAATTTTCTTGTAAAAAACTTAATTCTATAAATATCTACAGTATAAAAATGTGCCTGGTTCTGCATTAAAGCCAAAGCTGGAATTATCTGGAACCTTGAATTATGCATACAACACCTTGTCCTGATAATGTAATCAATAGAGGCACATAACCAATGGAGTTAGTTGGCAAACACTTGTCAGGAATATCAAAAATTGGTTTCCACATAGAAGGAAACAAAAATGAGCTCAAACATAGAATAAATTACTGAAAGTCAGTGTTAGACATTTGCATGAAGCTATTGATTCAAAGACAATTATGAGGATTTTAGAGAAACAAATCAGGCAACTTCATCCAATGTTTTTTGTTATTTTTGAAGGACATGATTAATTGCACACAGCTTTAAACATCAAAGCTTCAAAGACATAACATGCTTCACTGATTGCTGATGTCTGGATCTCTCTCATTGAAAAGGTTTGGCCTGCCTGAAAGAAAGTCTAAAATAAAGTCTCACACAAGACAGGAAGAGGGAAAGTAAAAGGACACATTCCTTTCTCAGACCTTCATTAATGAATAAGCTCCAGAACATTTAAATCCAGGAAGAATGTGAATGTTGCACATTCCTCACTGCTACCTTATTAAAGCATAGCACAGTGTTAAATTTGGCATTTGTGTCCGTTTTCTAATTAAAAGCCATTTAAACATTTAAATTCCTCTTTGAGCTCAAAGGCAACAAGATGCTAAATGAAGTTACTTTGCTTTGATGTCGCCTATTTTTCTGTAAGGAAAATGTTTTGTAAAATTGTTGTTTTTTTCTGTACAAATACATTTGTATCTTCAGCATACATTTTACATAAAACCCCAAATGAAGATTTATTTTTTTAGAATCAAAACAATTAAAAGCTATAGTTCTAAAACAGGGCCTTGTGGATTTTCTGTTATTAATTGTTGATGGATTAGGGTTGGGGGTAATATTAACTCATGCCGGTAGGACATAATCACTTTCCATTTTAGCAGAATCTCACTTTAAATATTCTGAACTATTCTTGTGAGAAACTGAGATTTGACATCAGTATTTATGCCTGTCAACTGTTGCGTCAAAGAAATAAAAAGTGAGAATTTGAAGCTTTTATTACACTTTAGAAAGCCCCCAAAGTCTAAACAAGGGATAGTGGCAGGATAATGATCAGGTCTATATTCATCTCCCTTCATTGAATCATCATTGAATCATTATCATGATCATTAGCATCACAAATTCCATCTCATAAATGCAACCTGCCTGTATCAATAAATTCTAATATTATACATTTCGGCCACCTTTCTGGCCTTTCTGTTAGTCCCCTTTCCATAACCTTCCTCAGAGGGAGGGTGGGAGATGAGGAACGACAGAAACGCACAAGAGGAGAGAGAGTGTTGCTGTTTGTTGTCTCACACAGAGCGCCTGTGTCTTGGAATGAGCAGATGGTGGATCTGGCTGGCACTTGGGTGGCACATGCACATCCGCAGGAAGGCAAAAACAGTCATCCACTCCCCCTGTCCCCAGCTCCCTCTCGCTCGCTTTCTCTGAATGCCTCTATCTCACTCATTCCCCACTTACATCCAACACACAGCGACGCTTTAATCAGCACAACTTGTCCTCACCTCTCTGCATGCAGGAAAGACAGCAATATGTGTTTAGCGTGAGGCCGGGTTGAAGAGATGAGGGTAAGGTGCACAATTAGAAGCAAAGTGTGTTGCTCTCCCATAGTGTGTTTGACCTTATGCAAATCAGCAGCACCCAGTTAATCAAACTTCCTCGCTAAATAAAGCATGCCTGTTTCTTTGTTCAGTCGCCCAGTAGCCAGCACAATGGCTTAATTATGTGGAGCAGAGGAACAAACAGCAAGCTATTGAAACTGATGTGTTGACATGCTGTTGTGTGTGATTGTTCAAGGTTATTACTGTGCTTCTCCCTGCTGCTCTAAGCAAAGAGAGCTAGGGCAGCAGAGAGAAGCATGGACTCTTTTGATGGAGATTCTGAATGGACAAAAAGCACGGTGATACATGTGCACTGTGATAGTTATTTTTAATAATAATTAGAAGCTCATTTTTGTTCTGATGCATTTCAGTTGTGTTGTACAACCCATCAAAAAATGCAGTAAATAGCTAACTTTAATGTGACTGGCATAAGAGCAGTTGTCTTGCGTTTGGAAAATTGTAGGTTGAATTATACCTTCGTCTGCCACTATATATTGATGTACCCCGGACAGAGTTGGACATCTACCATATTGTTCGTCATTTATCATGATAAGAATTTTGATGCATCTTTATCATGATGAATTTAAATCAGTGATGTTTTTTCCAAAGAAAAAAACTCTCCATATGATCTGTATTGTTAGTTTTACAATTTCCCCCACTGTTTATTCAATGAGAGCATCAGTAAAAAATAAATAATTTGAGAATATGAATCAATGTAGTTACAGTGTGGAATTTAGTGATGCACACAATACTTCTTTATGATGTCCTGTAGAAGCATAAATCTAAAAAAGTAGTGATGTTTCGTCATCACTTTTATTGTTATTGCAATAGTGCCAAAAAATACTGTGATAAAACTTTTTGTCCCTGGGCAAGACACAAACACCCCAACTTTCCACCTAATCTGCATATTTGTGCGTATTTGAAAGGTTAAATGTTAAGTGGTTTGAGTGGTCAACCCACTTACTCTTCCATCCTTAGCTCAATCCTCCATCCAGCTCTTTGAAGCTCATGTTTGTAATGCAAATAAATGTGAAAAGCTTCAATGGCTGTTAACACCTTTGAACAACATTAAAAAACCATTTTAAATATCTCCTTAAAGCGTTCTAAACACACCTTTCCATCAGTTCCACAAGTAATAATCTGGTATCCGTCTGGATGGTAGCACACAGTCCGGAAAAGAGTGTCGGTTTTGATCTTCTGACGGACATGAAAGTCTCTGAACAAAGGCAGGCACAAAAGAACGGTTGAACAGTTAAAAGAATACAAGAGGACGAGTTTTACTGATTTGCTTTGGAGCTAAAACAACATCCAGCCTGTCACAAAAATTTTCAAACAATATGAGCCCTCAAAGTTAAGTCTCTTATAATGGAATTGTGTAAAGATTAAGGCACTGAAGGTGGACAAAATAAGTAGGGTCAGTCTGGAAGTGGTGTTGGACTACGGTCTCAAAAATGGTGGTTTCTTTTCTCCCAGTTTCTTTAATTTCCAACAGGAATTAGGAGATTCCTGTTGGGATGGATGAGGAGAATTCACTGATGACAAAAAGAAGAAAACAAAATCACAGCCAAGTAATTACGTTTTTGTTTTTTTTTAACAGAAGGAAGCATGATGTCTAACTATATGAAGCAAGGGAGGGCGCTTAAATTCCGTGTCAAAAGGTTGAGACCTTTTCCTGTTGTGGGGAACGGGGCCCGGCAAATACCCGTGTTTGAACGGACAGCGGAGTCCGTTCAAACAAATAAACAAATAAAATACCAAACACTTGGTATTTTATTCTATGTTGCATGACTTTGTGTTTTTGTGTTTATGATGTAAAGCACTTTGAAATGCCTTGTAGCTGAAATGTGCTATACAAATAAAATTTGATTGATTGATTGATTGTACAGTTGTGTGGATCAGTTGGTTGAGCTGCAGTCATCGACATGGTTGTCCTGGGTTCAATTTCCATCCTTAGCACATGTGTGTCATGTCTTCCCTAAGTGAAGTCAATATTCTTTTTAATTAAGAAAACTAGTGGAAATGATTAAAAAACAGTTATTAAGCTCAATAAGTATAATACTTGTATTCATCCTCTACAAACCAGACATAAAGACCAAACATTAGCAATTTATTTTAATAACAGATACAAGGTCTCATTTACATGTCTCATATCTAATTTCAAAAGCTCTCATCTCAGCAGAATCAAATCTGTTGTGGTGTAAGAGTAAGCATGAAATATCTGTGTGTGTGCATGCTCTTTCCAGTGCTGAAGTGTGCAATGTAGTCTCCAGATGGGCTACTTACACCAAGTCCCAGATGATGCAGAAGCCGTCAGAGCTGACTGTGACGCATTCTGTGTCATCACTCTTCATTCTGAGACAAGACACGGGCCTTCTGTGCCCCACCATGATATTCAGTATATGGTGGGTATGAGGCAACAGTTCCCACACATGCATCTGCAAATGAGACGCAAACTCAATCATCTCCATTCCTTAGTCTTATTTTGTTAAACCGATACAACCAATTAAAGCATCTCATTTTCTTAATATTTGTAGCATTTTGTAAAAAAAAAAAAAGACTTCAATTTGTGCAACCACAGTAGGCATCACTGTCTGAAAATTGTATCTTTTTCTATGTTCATCTCTTGAACATTTTCTCTGGAGAGTGAATATCAGAATATCCTGACCTTCCCTTCTCCTCCTCCACTGATAATTTTTTTGCCGTCCTTGGTGCCAGCGATGGCTGTCACCCCCTGTCTGTGAGCGTTGTTAATTACTACCATCAGCTGCCCTTTCATTCCAAACCTACGGATATTGCCATCGCTCCATGCTAGAACAGAAGAAAAATTGGTATTTCAGGTGTTGTGAAGGTCAGAAATGTTTTGAACTAATGGGTAATTTCTGCATAGCCGAGACTGAGATGGATGAACCACAGCTTTATGTTGCTTTTTTTGACACTGTATTACATTATTATATATATTCTCACAATACAACCCAGGGTTGGTCTGATTTTAATTAAATATTCATTTCTTATTTGCTTTTTTACAAAATAAATAACAAATGACAGAAAATACTTTCTTAAAATTATTTTTTAGAAAGTATTTTCTTTCTTTCTAGGAGTTGATGCAAATTTAGGTTTGACACTATATAAAGTTTTCTAAAAAGTAAATCGTCATAAACGGAAAATTTGATCAGAGACCACGTAGTGCACAATTTGTGATGTGGAGGGGAAAAAAATTAATCCATGTATCATTTTCCTGCCACTTTACACTTTGTGCTGGTCAAACACATAGGACCCCAACAAAATATGTCGAAGTTTGTGGTTTTAATGTGATCAAATTTAAAATGCATCCTGAAGAATTAATACATTTGAAAGACTCTGTAGATGCACTGTCTGAATCTCACCACTGATGATACTGCAGTCATCATGCATGAAGTCTATGGCGTTGCAGGTCACGTTGGGAACAGTGATGCGCACCTGGTCTTTAGGCTTGCCTACCATCCACACTCTGACTTCTTCCCCAGAGCAAGTTGCAAATAGCTTGGAAGAGCCACTACCACACAATAAAAGTAACAGTGAATGTCAGGTATTGACTTGACTTTCACTTGGCTTCATAATAGATGTTGCATAAGCATGTCACCCTCTAGTGAGCAAACTAAGGAACTGAGGTAATGTTGAAGAAATGCTTGGATTATTGCAAAGCTGGGAAATCAAACTCTAACATGCTGTTGGTCAAACAGAAGAAGTTCAGATATTACATGATGATACACGATAAACCGAATGTCCAATAAAAAACAGAATTTTAAAAATCTTATGCAGCTTTCTCTATTTGTAATTTAATTGGCATCTCATTTTCACGGGCTCATTATAATGAGATTAAGTTCTCTGCATGAGAATTCAAACATTTACATGTGAGTAGAACGGAAACATGAATGAAGAAAACATTAATCAAAGCTAATTTTTCTCCACTTTGATCTTCTCTAATAGCCTTTGGTTCAAGCAAGATACCTGAAATTTCTTCTATCTATTTGACTGGCATGAGGTCACTACTGAATGCACATAGAAGGGGGAACGGGGACTTGTGGTTCCTGAATGACATCCAGTACATCATTAATTTGTATTATTCGTGGAACATGTGCTGTCTAGCAGCAGGCCATCTGTAATAGACATTTAGGATTATTTTTTTGGGCAAAACATAATTGCGTTGGAATGACTTTGACACCTATGTTGTAAAACCTGCAGCTTGTGGAGGTTTATGAATTCCCCTGCAGGAGAAATACATCATTAGGACCTTTTCCTGATAACTGCTGCGACTGAAATTTAAAACCAAATCTGTTTCTGTCAAAATGTAAATGTGAGATAGGCCAACCCAAGAAGTGAAGAACGCTGAAACTGATTTGCTGCTGCTTTCTTACAAAACACTGTCGGAAAATTGTGGCAGACATGGAAGAACAGCTGGAAAGCAGAAATTCTGACAATTTCAATAACTTTAAACACTTGAACAGAGAGCTGATATTTTTTGTTTTGGTGGAAGCTCACTCAGACAGAAAAGAGGTATTAGACATGATAGGCTAAACCTAAGCTCATAAATAATTCCAGACAAAAGATTTTTTTTTGTCCTTGGAGATGTCTTTGACTTTCCCTGCCTGAACCACCTGAGTGAAACTTACTGAGGAAGGGCAACGTCCTTGACAGCGCTCCTGTGGCCTGTGGATAAGAGTTCAGCTGTAAAATCCTTCAAACGGAGCTGGTACATCTGAGCCTCTTCTGTGCCGATATAGAACTGCTCTCCCACTTCGCTGATGGCAATGGAAGTCACTGCGTTTTCCAGTTGGACTTCCCTATCGGGAGAGTCGGAATTAGCAGGTTTTACTATCATCTGAGTAAAAGATCCAAATGGTGAAAGATGAGAATCACCTGAGAGGTTTGAAGTTAGTCTTGGAGCACAGAGCTAAGATACCAGATCCAGAGCCAACAAGCAGGTCTCCAGATTCCAACAACTTAAGAACATTGATTCCCTTAACACAAAACATGATTCTATCAAACTATCATCTATCAAACTAGAAAAGGGCATTCAAGATAATGAAGACCATGTAACACAATGTAACACACGATGTTGAGGAGAAATAGTGAAACTACAGCACAGTGTCAGACCTAACTTAATACATGGCTATCCACCTGACAGGACAGGAAATGGGAACTAACAACTGAGATCTGATGTGATAAATGCAGAAATAAATTAGTTTGAAACACTTTAAACACTGAACGATGAAAACTCTTGAAAAGATAGCCAGTAGCGGAATAACGTAAATAAATTGCGTCATTCCTATTATTCATCATTCATTTGCAGATACAATAGAATCCTTGACATGAGAGCTTGCTAGTATTTCCTAATGAGCATTTCATCAGGATAACTTTACTTTTGGAGAATGGAGCGTTGGAACTAAAAGAGAACTGGATGTGAAGACTTACATGGTTGAACTTTGCTTTACTGGGACCACAAATGCTCAGAACTTTACCCACTAGTTCGATTTTCATTATGTCTCCACTTAAAGTGGCACAGTACATATATCGATTATCCTCTGAAATCTGTGTAAAAAAAATTTATAATTTCAAATCAGCACAACCACTGCACTTTTGCCTAATGACCTCTTATGATTTCATTAATATTTTCATTTTTGTGCAATGGTAGCACTGCACAGACAATGTAAACATGACTTCATACCTCGATACATGACACATATCTCTTCAGCTTGTTTGTCCAGCAGTCAGTGGGCAAGATCCTTTCGTTGACAAACTTCCAGACTCGCAGTGTTAGGCTGGTATAAAAATAGCAGTACTAATGAGACGCATTTTGTTGATTGAAAACCATATGGATCTCATCATTGACAAGCAGAGCAACCAGCCAAACAAATGAACTGATATCGACTTATTACACTGTGTCTCTCTATAAAAGAAAAATACAACTGAAATTCTAATGAAATTCAAAATTTGAAAAGAACCACTAATATGAGTGATTTTCAAATTGAGGTATTGGTTGCCTTTAATAATTCTCAGAAGAAATCTTTCTAAATATTATGTGACTGTGACGTAATGATTATAATGAAATGAGGACAATATGGATGTTTAGCTGCTTATACAGTTTTTTCATTTACTTCCTCAGCTCAAATGTGGACTTGAATGATATACAGCCTGGACTGACCATCTTCTAGCTCCACGTTTAACAATCAGTGGGACTTGTTTTTATTTTGGTGTTGGTTTTGGACATCAGGCTAAATGCTACTAGTAAAACAAACTAATGACATTGTGTTTTCTGCATTTTATATTTTCAAACACTTTAAAAACCAGTTTACTGGATTAGTATGAAGTGAAAGTGCAGGGAGGTCATATTGGATTTTAGGCTAGATTTGGTGAGAAATCATCCGACTTCTAACTCATGATTCCAATTTCTAAAAACTTAACTGGTAATTTTTTAAACTGTTAACTTGGAAATCATTCAGAACCAATAAATAAAAAAAATGTTTTTGTAATAAAATAGTAAAACAAACTAAATGCTTCAAATGTTGTAGTTTACAGAAATTCTATTCATTACATGCTTCAGAATAGTGAGACCGTGATATTTTTATTCAGCATTATCAGACCATGAAAACATCCTAGAATGAGAGGAGATACCGTCCACCCACCTGCCAGCCGTAGCGAACAGGGTGTCGTCAGTTTTGGAATATTCCACCACGAGTGAGTGACCCTGAGCTGAAGCTTTGTTCCTACAGATGAGCTCCTTGGTCTCAACATTCCATAAAAAAATCCTGAGAAATACACAGCAAATACCTTGCATATATATCTTGGTCATCAAATGTTCATCCTGCTGCTCTTGTTCCTGCAGGGTACTCAGATTTTACAGGGCTTTAAATCTTGATAAACTTTGCTGTATACCCGCAGTCATCTTTGCCCCCAAGAGTAACCAGGTATTTTTCACTGGGAGAGAATGCGACTGATTCAACCTTGGTGTTGTGCATCCGCAGCACGACGTAGATTGTTCTCTGAGCATAATTCCAGACAATCACTGGAGCCTAGAGAAAAGTAAAGCTGGAATTGAAGGGCATAGAAAATGCTATACAGTACAAAGACTTGTGAGAGTGGCTACCTGAAAGCCCAAAAAGTTGACCTGCCCAGAGGCGATGTATGATCCACTTTTGGACACAGAAATGCAGGAGACGTTGTTCGAGTGTCCATCCAGAAACTCTAGCTTCCCATCCTCAATTCTTTTCAGGATAATAACATTTCCCAGAGGATAGATAAGGTACTTCCTGTCTGGATGGAGCTTTAGGCCAAAAGGCACTTGTCCTGACAAGCAATACATTTCAAGAGGATAAATACTGTGAAGCACAAACACTTCTGAACCTAATTAAAATAAGCTTTTCTTGAAAATTGATACCTCTTAAATGTCTCAAATGAAGATTGGAATATACAATATATGCATATTCTTTAAACGCACACTTTGTGAACAGCAGAAGTGCCTGTGCTCTCTTTAGCATTTAAGGTTGATAAAGTTCATAATGTAGTAAAATTATTTATTTTTTCTTCTGTGGAGTGTGAGCCTGGACATTACATCTAAATCCAAAATACTGTATGGTTGAATGGTAATTAATTTTCAGGAGGCAAATAGAAAGTACATTATTGCATATATTATATACGGTGAAATTTTAATTGATGGTATTGATGCCAAATGTATCATGTCTCATTCATAGTTTTGAGATCTTTTTTGTTTCCCTAAACACATGCTTCATCAAATAAAACACTTTGCTTGCACCATCTACAATCTAAGCAGAAAAACGGACTTTTTGTCAAAGTAAATAAAAAGAGAAAAATTACAGAAATAAAAAAAAGAACCTTAAAAAGAACTATACAACACAGCAATGTTTTAGAATGCCTATGGGGAAAAAAATCTATTGTAATATTTTAGGTGAATTAATGTATTTTCGGGATGTTAAACTTCAGGGGAGTATTAACTACAAATGAGCATTAATGTTGGGAGGAAAACCTACCGTTGAAACCGATAAGAAGATCTAATTCCAGAGGAGTGGTTTTGCTTCCCATGGCTCAAAAACTGAACATCTCGAACACGACGTGTTACAAAAAAAAAAAACTCAATAATAAGTAAGTTAATATCGCTTTCTATAAAGAATAACGCGCTCTTTCATCAACATGACTCAAATTGGCCTCTGGGTTATGTGCCAATCAAACGGTTACCTAGCGACGAGAAGAAAAGTTAACGGCTGCCCCAGTGGTTTCAAGGCCGTTGATGCCATGCACGGGCTTTCCTGGGCTGACGCTCAGGGGCTCACGATCTTACGCTCCTATTTAGAGGCCTTGCTCACAGAACCACACCATGTGCGGGGGGTGGGGGGGCTTGAGCCCCTGTCCCTTTTATTCTTGATGTCCTCGCCCTTTTTGAAAAATGTTTTTATTTTTAGTTTTTTAGTTTTAATCAGTATGTCAGAAGGCCTGTTTGTGAGGGGCACTGATCTGTACCTCAAGAATATTTTTTATACACTGGTTTGTGAATAAAAATGTTGGTCTGATGTTGACTTAAAAAAACTGTTTCTATTTATATTTTCATAATTGTCCTCACAAACTCAGGAAAAAACCCGCCTCGCCCCTCAACACAGAAATGCTTCAGCTGCAGAGAAAACTTCTGACTTTAATTTCATCATTCACATACTGGCAAGATCTTTGATATTTAATAAAATATTGACTGGCTTATTTCATTGTTAAAAAAATACCTTGTAATAAAGTTGACAAATTCCGGAATCAGATTCAGGAATTTGATCGATCGATCCATCCATCCATTTATTTATTTATTTATTTTCCGGTCACCCTTCTCCCTAACGGGGTCGGGAGCTGCTGGTGCCTATCTCCAGCTGTGTTCCAGACGAGAGGCGGAGTACACCCTGGACAGGTCGCCAGTCTGTCGCAGGGCACCATTATACATCTTGGGGAAAATATACTACATTTCCTTTGCATTGTCCCCACATGATGGCAATGATATAGCAGGATCCAATTAGATTCTTGATTAATATGGGTGGTTGCTGTATTGTTATACAGTGTTTTTGTTCAATGTGCCCTTTTTAAATTTGAGCCCCTGTCCCTGAAAAGGTCTCTGCATGGCCCTGTTTGGAAGCATTGAAACGTTATTGCAAGGCCCACCCAACTCTGGTGATCTGCAACCTTAGAAATTCAACTATTGTTAGCCTTCAGTCTAGCTAAATAAAAGTTGTTTAAAGCCGGAAATATTACATGGCCTTTTAAAGAAAGTAAACTTGGAATTTCCATAAATTCTAAGTCAAATAGATAGAAAAAAAAAGTTTACCATTTTTAAGGCTCTATCATTTTATTTCTATCTTTGGGTTTTAAAATAACATTTTTGCAAAGAGGATGGATACATTTTGACAGGGTGTCATTTGCAGAACATTATTTAATAAAAGCATAGCTTCCAACTAATGACAAGATAAATAGATTTTAAACATTACCACCACTTTGTGTCATTTTGTTGTAGAAATTCAAGGTATTCCATCAAAACTGCTGAAACCTGTAGTTTATGTTTAAAAACATTTGTTGGTTCTTGTCATTTTTAGCCACATTACTTAGAGCCATTATGAACGGTCCAAAAGAATTACGAGCAGCTTTGGAGTCGCAGGTTGCGGGCCCCTGCCCTTATGATCCAACAGATTTTGAAAAAAGCAAACTGGTTCTTGAACATCTTTATAGAGACAGAGGATTTCTCATTTAACTCAAGTTATGTTCACAATAAGGCAGATAAGCAAGAAACATGTCTTCATGAACACATAAGGAACTTGATCTTAAGAGACTTTGGTGAAGGATTTATGAATTTTACTTCAAACATTTCAACAAGTAATATTTTAACCATGCTGTGCACTTCTGTTAAAGCACCATAAAATTAAACAGCCTGGTAAGAGCTTTGCCATTGTAACACAATAGGTGAAGTATTTCACAGTTTTGTGCAACATTGTGTTGGATTATTGTAAAATTACAGTGAAATATCCTTCAGTTCATAGATGCAATGTGACGAAATGTGAAAGAAGAAAACAAAAAAATATGAATACTTTTCAATGCAATATATAAACTGTACAGTATATTTCAAGATTTAAAAAAAAAATTTGAACTGTCAATATTTCAATGTACTATTTTCATTACTCCAACTGTTATTAGGTAATAACAGTCTTTATGTAACTGAATGCTGTATAGGAGCGCTTCACTACAGACCTACAACATATGTATAAAGAAATAAAGCACATATCATTGAGCACCTTCCAACATTGACTACATAACGCATAAAACTGCATTATGTGTTATTGGTAAATATTAAAAACATAATTTGGCTGCAACAAACAAAATTGTCAGCTGTATCTGGGCTCATAAATACACTTGAAATTTTAATTACTGGAATAAAGCAGGGTAAGATGGTTCACTCTGGATCTGAATGGTACATGTCAACATTAAGTCAATGGTCCATATAAGCGCAAAAACTACAGGCCACAGAGCTGCTTGATTGTCTCTCAAGGAAATCTAATTAGGTTCACAACTTTCTGGATTTCCAGAAGGCCCTGCGAAACTTTCCAAATCCTCTGAAGGTTCTGACGCCACCTGTCTGTGAGCGTGACTCCTTCTGTGCCTGCTGAGGGAATGGCTCCAGGAGAATCTGATGCCACATGTAAGGCACATGTAAGGCTTTTCTCCTGTGTGCACACGCTGATGCTTCGTCATCGAATTGTACCTGTTGAATGTCGCGCCGCACTCGTTGCAGATATATTTCTCAGACTTAATGTGGACGTTCTGCTCGTGCTCCTTCATGTTGCCGAGCTGGGAGAAGCCTTTACCACACACAGGGCACAGATGGGGCTTCTCTCCTGAGTGAGTAAGTCCATGAAGGAGCAGGTCCTGACGGGAGTAAAATCTTTTGCTGCAGACAATACACTTGTGGGGTCTTTCTCCTGTGTGCTTCTTCATGTGTCTTTTGAGTCCCTCTGAGCGGGAGTAGCTGCTTTCGCACAAAGTGCATTTAAAAGGTTTCTCCCCTGTGTGGGAACGGGAGTGGCGTCGCAAGGAGGAGGCCTTGAAGAAACACATTCCGCAGTCGGCACAGCGGTGAGGTTTCTCCGGCTGTTCCTCATGCGTTTTTTCGTGGGCTTTGCAGTGGCCCGCCTCAGAGAATCCCTTTCCGCAGACAGGGCAGGTATAAGGCCTCTCTCCTGTGTGAACCCTTACATGGCGAAGAAGTTTATGGAGTTTATTGAATGTCTTCATGCAGAATGAACACTGATGAGGTATTTTTGGCGTTCTTGAATGCGTGCGTTGATGTCTCGCTAACCTTGAAGGCCTGTTGAACACTTTCCCGCAGTCAGGACAGGGATGCTTGTTGGTTCTGCTGTGGGTATTTTGGTGTCGAATCATCCTCTCCTCCTGAGTGAAGTTCTTCTCACAATGCTGACATTGATAAAGCAATTTTGGTTTCCTCTCGTGGATAGGTTTATGCCTCTCCACCTTGGATGGCCTGTCGAACATCTTACCACATGTGGGGCAAGGGAAACACTTGTTGGATTTGTTTGTTTTTGGTTGTTTGAAATTGTCTGAGTCTGTGTCAGTGGAAGCGTCGCTGGAATCTGACTCCAGGTTAACATTCACCTCCACAACTCCAAAACCTGTGGATCGTACAGAGCAAAATTAATATTTAAAAAAATTCCAAGGTAGAACATATCTGTTTTCATCAGAATCAGAACAAACCCAAAAATGTTCTAGGCGCAATTAAAATGAACATTATGCTACATGCAGTATTTATCCCAGTTTTTATTGCGAACATAAGCCATAATTTATTAACACTTTTTGAACAAAAGATGCTTGTGAACATTTCACAACCCTAAACAGCCGATCTCTCGTCCAAACTATCAGGACCGGAGAAAAGGTCAACAAACATTTTAGACATAAAAGAAAAATTAAAAGTCCAATGGCATCTAGAAACTGAGTGAAAAAAGGTGTTTCTGAATTCATGAGAACATAATCAGAAGTGAACACAGCTGGATGATGCTCTGACCCAGCTGGCTTGAATTATTCCGATGGTGATTCTATTTTCATCGATGCGTGATGTTTTCCCTGTTTCGTGTTTTATATTTGACAGATGAAAATTGAAACTAATTGCCTGTTTTAAATATGGTTTGGTATAATTTTAATGGCTACTGCTGCCCAGGAGCAAACACCTACCTCCAAACAAAAGAAAATCTTTTTTCTGGTTGAGCAACATAGTGGTACCAGGTTAGCACTAATGTTTCAGGGCTGTAATCAGCGTTTGTATCAGTTGGAACACAAAGAACTGGCGGAAAAGTCCCTTGTTTGCACAGAGTGCTAAATTATTCTTCCACAAATATGTTTGGATTACTGTCTGCTACACTGTATTGACAGGAAGCAAAAACATAACCATCTCTACATACTGTCTTCAGATTCAGATTTTGGTTCAGGTGCGGCATCTGGGCCCATGTCTGCAGACTGTAGATAGACAACAGAGAAGCACATGAGGTCAGTACATCACAGAGCAACACAGGGACATACAGGACAAACACTTCTGATCACACATATTTGCACATGAAGTAAATTTAGAGTCTCCACTAAACCTAATTTAATTTCCCTTTAGAATCAATAAAGTATTTTTGAAATAAATTTGAATAGGAATCTACCCTATAGACTTTTGTACTGTGGTAGGAAACTGGAGAAAAACCATACAACACATTTACATGTAAAACAAGAAAACTGCACACAAAACAGCAGAAGGTTGAATTTGGGACATTTTTGCAGTGAGAGAACAATCCTAACCACAGTTCAACAATTTATTTTACTTTCATAAAGTAAAAATGTATTGCATCAGCCATGTGCCATTCTATTGTAAAATAATTCAAATCAAGAAAGAGTCTCTGCATGCCATTGATTGATTCCTGATGCTTATTTATATGGCTGATATTAGAAGATCACTTTTAGCTTTTGAGGAATGTAGAGGGGAAAAGGCGAAAATATAAGCTTGACTGCACTCTCTGGTGGACAATCTATGCAACTGAAATATTACTCTAAAAATAATTAGAAAAATTATTAGAGCTAAATTTGGATTTCTGCACTAAAGTATTTTACTATCACCAATATACATACATAAGAAACAGCAAAAATGTAATGTAAGCTGATTTGCTTTTTTTTTTTGTCTTTTTCTTCAAATGAATTAGTGTATTACCGAACAGTGGTAAGAAAAAAATATTTTTTGCATGCGATTCTTAAATTATGACAACAAAAATGAAACATTTTTTTCCGCATTAAATATTTTGACCTTTTTTTCTTATTAGAAAAACATGGGTGCAAGAAGAACTTCTAAATGAAGTGACACATTTCATTTGGACAAAATGTGTAACACATTCATTTAAAATAAAGTGAGGCAAATTATTATCAACATACTAAAAAGCTCAAAAAGACACCCAGGTTAAAAGTTCTGTACAAGATGCCAGAGGAAGTGATGGAGTGACCAAAGCTATTTCTGTTTGAATACACCAACGCCTTTCTTCCCCTCATCGACTTGTTGTGCACTGAGTCAGTTGACTGAAAACAGGCAACTACAACTTCATCTTTCTTATAAGATAAAAAAACAAAAACAAAAAAAACGCACATCATTGAACCGTTATCCTGGTGTAAAAACTAAGAAGCATCACCTGTCACTATTTGTAAGATAAAACTGTTGAACAACCACAAGAGAAAAGCTAATAATAGTCCCAAGTATGTTTCACATAAAATTACAGACTGGCTACCGGAGAAAATATCTTCTGATATCTGCTTTTTATGTTTATGTTTTTTTCCAAATGATGCAGAATAGAAAGTTGTTGTTTTTTTAAAGACAGTGTATATTCAACAATCACATTGCTAAAATTGTAATAATAAAGATTACGTTACTTTAGCAGAAGTGGGAATTATTGTTCACTTCTGATTTTGAATAAAAGTGCTTAGAACATGGTATAACTTTTAGTACATGTACATGTCACACCACCTTGCAAAAGTGGCACTTTGACTTAACATTGACAGTTATCATACCTAGAGAAACTAATGTAAAACCCATCCCTAATGAATGCGGTTTTTATTTTGACTTAAACCCTAAACATTTAACCAATTTCTTTATAAACTGGGAATTTCAGGAAGTGAGGAGAAATAACATTTTGCAACACTTCCCGAAAGCTATAGTTGCAGCCATACGAAATGTAAATCACGAAATTGAGGGACGAAAGAGAGATATGATGATAGCAGCTTATGTGTCATGAGGTGCTTTATAATTTAATAAAATGACATGGACATATCTTTGACTACAAATGTAGAAACCCAACTTGAGTCTAGCCTGCTTTAGGTTGTATTATTTTGTATTCTACTTAACACAGCTAACTGTAAATATAACCAGTTCGGTTTCTGCAATGCAGGCTGCATGCGGAGCTAGATTGAAATTGTGAGCTAATATCTGCAAATGAACATCTGAGCTCGCTTTGTGCGAGTAAACACAAAGAGGTCATTTGATGTTTAAACATAAACTCAACAGCAGGTAGGCGGTCCTGTGGAAAACACAGATCCCCACGCCACCCAGGATGACAGTTGTTTGGGGTACAAACAGAGATAAAGCTACAGCCAAGCTACGCACGCTAAAGCTAACATGGACGTGTTAGCTAAAACAATATAGTACAGGAAGGACAGAAAACCAAATCCCACCTCTCGGATAAACCTAAAGAAGGCTCTCTTATGTATCCTTTCGCTTGCAGCTTAAATCTCACCTCCACCAAAAAGAGGAAGGAAAAAAAACGTAGCAACTCTCCAAAGGGTAAACCACAGCAGCTCTGTTTGAAGCGCATTACTCCTCGTGAGACATTTGTGGCTCAACGTAAATTCAAGAGTCACGCGCCGGAAAAGAGTTACTTGGGTTCTTTTTGAATTATTTTAAATTTTTCTAAACGTGTACAATGTATTATGAATTCACAAGTCATACAATGAATGCCAATGCAATTTCCACCATTTTTCACTCAACGCTTTAGATACCTCTATCGTTTCGTTCAAGCTGTCCTAGAAGGCAGCACAAGCTTTTCAGAGCAACGGTGAAATAAAGTCATGAAAAAGTAATTAAAAATTCTTCCTCTTGTTCTGGCATTTAGAAAATAGAAACAATTTCATTACACTTCCTTAGTCACATTAAATGTTAAAGAGTGAGAAAAAAAGAAGTGTCCATCTATAGTGTATGCGTAAGTATGTCTTCAATAGCGATGAATTGACATTTTGATTTTTTTTCACACGTCATTATTTAAATATGTTTCGAATAAATCATTAAAATATCAAAATAATTATTGATAAATATATTAGACTTGTAAATGCTATTTATACAGTCATATTTAAAAATATTTACAAAATGTGTTAATTGAATTATGAACATTTTTTATTGTAATATTTTAATTTTACTTAAAATATTACTATTCGATCCGACTATATATTTTCTATTTTTACAACGGACAAAATTTAATCATGAGATTCAAATGTTCTTTGTTTGTTTTTTACACTGTACTGAATTCTGTTTATTTTGAGCTACGTTTAAATATTAGTTCTAATATTTTACATAAAAGAAACCCAATAGAAGTATTTGTTTTACCACACAGTACAAAATAGAATTCAGCTTTACTGTATGAATAATAACAACATTAACTGAAGAAAATATTACTGGAAAAAAACACAACACTAAAGTGGAAATTTATATATGTTTTATTTACTTTTTAACATTTTGTTGTAGAACTTACATCTCAGAGACAGTTGTGGAATTTCATTTTTAAGTCAAACATTTTTCATAAGATTGTCATAAATGTGTTAAAGATTCACAGTCATAAGTCTATAATTTAGAACAAATTATAAAGATTATGCTTTAAAGAAATGGTTCATGTGTTCCAATAATACTAAAGCACAAAATCACTAAATAATATATAGATGTATGAGCATCCCACCCAAGTAAACAGTAGCATAAGATGGCACAACACATCCAGAGTTGTAGAGGTTCCACCGATGCATCATGGTTACAATGACAGTAGTAGAAAAATATTCATTTTAAATTAATGCCTATTTCTTCCTTTTTAGCTCATTTTCACTTTTTTCACATTACAATATTATAGAAATAAATATATGAAAGCTATATATAAGTACCTTACACTAACTAGTCCAATAGACAAGATAATATATTTTATGATCTGTAAGAGTATATAAAATGTACTCTTCTCCTCTATCATCTAGGAGAAGTAAGAAAAGATTATATAAATAAAATCTCAAAATACAGGAAGCACATAAACAAAATAAATACATTTTAATACATAGCTTACTATATTCACATATATATCACAACATTTTATTCCAGTTTTATGCAGACTGTTCATAGCACCTGAAAAAGAGCCAATTTTCTTCTTGTGTTAATGTTTTGTCTGTCTGTTAAATGTAGAGCTGATCTTAAAATCCACTGCAGTGAGTCACTGTACACTTTAGTAGCTTTCCAATGCGTGGGCTCATCATATAATTTCTTTAGTGTCTGCTGGTTAGAGAGAACAAACTGATTGACCAACTATTATACAATACAGAAAGAAAAGATTTAGTAGTGAAAGTATCAGTAAATTATATTCAAACCAAGATCAGTTTTTTTCTCTCATATTACAGTTTTAAAAAATTTTCAAAAGATATAATTGTTGTCTTGACTTAAAATAAGCGAAATTTGCATTTAATTGCGGAAAGAAAAAATTGTTATCCGTAACAAATCCAAAATTATACCACTCCTTTTGTTAATCTATGGAGAATGAAAGCTGTGAGATACGTAGATGGAGTTCTGAATGCCCCAGACTTCCAGGGACTGGATCTGGAAATGTCCTTTGCAGAGTGGGTTGCTGCTGAATGTGTCACACGGTTCTGAGTTTCCTTCCTCTAAGTTATCACACAAGCAGAGTGCGTGGCCCCCATCACCCCCTGAAAAATGACATGCAAGTCACATAAATAACACATAATGTTTTGGCCTGACTGTCGCTAACACAACTCTCTCAGCCGGCGTAAACAACATACCAATGATGAGCTGACTGTCATCTCCTGCGATGAAATTTGAGGCATCTTGCTCCTTTGGTCTCTTGGCCTCCTTTGCAGTTCTGGGATTTCCTAATGGAGCACTGAGGGGGAGTGTCAAGTAGGATGGATTCTGGGGAGTCCCATTCGTACAGCTGACAGTTTTGGTGGTGAGCTGAGACTTGCTGCTGTTTGCCAACTGAGACGAGGAACTGCTTCCATCTCTGTGCTGCTGAGGAGAGGCTATTCTGGTCATAATGTTGACCATAGCCCGCTGGTAGCGCTCCATGCTGGGGCGAAGCTGAAACAGTCAGTAGAGTTTAGTTAACAATCTGTAAATGAAGGAGGCAGTCTGTGTGATAATATTAAGAGGTTAATTCTGAATATTTGAAGGTTTTAGGAAGCTAATGCCAATACTTGGCATCATCACTGGTATAAATCCAGATTAGCTGCTCTCAAAGGCTGGAGTTCCCCATGTTTGACAATGGACTAGAAATCCTTTTTATTTTCATTTTTATTTATTTGTCATTTTAAAATTAATTAAATATCATGAAACCTAATAAGAGTATGCCAACACATGTTTAATCTGGATGTTAACTATGATAAACAGTGTGACCCTGAATTGCAGTTCAAGAAAGGTACCAAGTTGGTCACCAGCAGTTGATACTGAGGGATAATTTTATTTTTACCCAGTTTGTAAGATTGAAACCATGTAAAAAAGGAAGATGTTGGCACATCTTAGGAAGCAGCAGGCAAACCCTTTTTACATTTCACATCTAAATAATATATGTTTTTAAGATTCAATTTTTTTCTGTCATTACAATATATTAAAGAGCAGATAAAACAAAATATCACAAAATATTTTATGATATTTGATTTTTATTCCTAAAAAAAATAAACTACCACAGAAAATTTTTAATCAATTTAATGCTGTAGTTTTCTGATACCAATTTATTGTCATGATATATTAACAGAAGCCTAAAAATGGGGTAAAGTTAGCTTACCATAAAAACAAAACACTCCCCAGTTCCAAAGTATGTAAGTCCTTGAGATTCGTGATTCTGTCTTTCCATCAAATCCATTGACAAGAAAGCTCCAAAAACCTGAAAAAAGTGTCATGTTAACATTTTAATTGAATCTAAATATTTATATTAAACATATTGCCATAATAAAATGTATTTGAGGTTCATATAAACCATTCAATTAATTACCTCTTCATCCATTGTTTTGATGATGAGTACTGTTGGCTCATGTCCTTCAACACGTGAATACAATCTGTATGAGGAGGAAAGGAAAATAAATACGTCTGTCTATCCACCCAACATTTTTCCACAGCAGGCTAATATATAAAAGTTTCACTGGGAAACTTTTAGTGGCTGTACAAACTTGTAAACAGATGTAACGTCAGCGTCATTAGCCATCACGCTAATGATGTGATGTTTGAAGTCAAGACAAATGTGTTGATGGTGACAATATACCACTGGTCTCTGGTTACTCTCCCTCTACTAAAACATAGACTTGAGTTTATAGGAGAAGAGACAAACTGCCCTACAGGTGTTGATATCTAATCACAACTCACTGGTGAAAATTTAAAAAAAATACATTATTACTATAATTTATAAGGATGACAGTGGCTACGGTGGTAAGAATTGTCTCTGCAGTCAGTGGGTTGGCAGTTCAGCTGCCGCTCTGGCCACTTCTGTTGTGTCCTTGGGCAACACACTTAGGGCAAGTGCTTGGCAGCCTTGCCTATGTCAATGTACCCGAGGGCAGCTATGGCTACTATTCAGTCACTTGCCACCATGTGTGTGTCAATGGGTGAATGACTGAATGTAGTGTAAAGTACTTTGGTATTCTATGGACTTGATAAAGAGCTATACAAGTATGAGCTATTAGCCATTTTTCTAAGAAGTACTTTTATTGGGATCAATAAAAGTCACTCACGAAGAAAGATTTCTCCCATGTTCTGCGATATGAAACAACTGAACGGGGTTGAAGAGCGCAAAACGTTCAGGAATCCAGGCCCAGATGACCCTCATCTCCGTCTCTGTAACAACACTGGAGTTGAAGTTGTTTAAATCCACCGATTCCACCGTCTGCCTTCAGGACCATCAAGAACATCAAAGATAACGGCAACATAAGATGTTATTTCTTAATCTTGTTTCTGGAGAGTTCTGTAGCCAGTCAATTACAATACAATTGTAAACATACCTCTTTTGGTGTGTGCTGACACCTTTTTGCATTAGGACATCCTTATTTGCATTGAACAGAAGATTAAGTTCATTTCGTGTAGCAATTGGAATCTGGAAGGCTCTTTCCAAAAGCTTCTCAGCTGTGCAGTGTCGATCTACACTTTGCACAAAGCGTTTCATGTCAGTTCTAAAGTCTTCAACGTCTGCTACATGAGATGACACAGACACTTTGTAGAGGTCAAGCAAAGCTAATGCAACCCTACAAACAGAGATTGTGAAATATATTTACAATATTCAGGGCAGAGAAGAAATCACATGTTCAAAACTAAGCTGGAGTGGCAACCAACCTGAAGAGAACCTTGAAACCCTCCAGTAAGTAGACATCCAGAACTCTGATTGCATATGTGAATGGAAGGTCAGCAAAAATCCACATTATCCAGTCAGAGTAAAATTCAAAGAGGTTTTGGTGCGAGCTGGCAATCAGCTTCCGGATGCCTCTGCAACACCTGTTGGCAAGGTCCCCGAATGTCATGCAAGAAGCACGATAAGTAAGAAATGTCTGATCGACATAGCGCTTGTTAGGGTCTTTGTAGCAGATGAGTTGAGACATGCTGTAGAAACATTCTGCTTCATCTTCACTAAAGTGGAGTATGAGAGAGACCAGGGCAGGAAGGATGGGGCAGTAGCTCATGTCGGGGAAGTAACTGCCAAGGCATATAAGGATCTTTTTAACAGAATTCATGCCTGCTTTGTTGAGGCAGTATCTGGAAAGAAAGAGAGGAAGCAAGATGCCCACTGGTCAGAATACGAGAACAAAATGGTGTATGCTCTTTTGCAAGACTGTATTTAGTGTCTTTTACTCATTCATGCAAACAGGTAAGGCACAAAATTAATCATTTATAAAGAAGTAAATCTATTTAGATTGTCATACAACTGAAGTACATTTAATTTTCAGTAACAAAAAAAGAACTTATCTTCTTCACAACATGAGCGTATTTGAGCTAATGGTTTTTAACAGTGTGAGGGTAAAAGCATTCCCCATGAGAGTGTTTTACATGAATGCTACGTTGCTAAACTTAAGAATGTTTCAGCTTAAAATGAAAATGAAAGGCTCCAGGAAGCTAATTTTTATCGTTCTGTTTTTACTCTGTGCAATTCCAATTAAAAATATTTTGTAAAGCAGATTAAGACTGGAGCTTCTTGACAATAACAGTTTCAAAGCACTTCTAATACTCATTATAGATATTATAAGCAAATTAAACTGTTACTGTTTGAGTTTTTACTCTGGGGGAAAATGGACTATATCCACTGACTTACCTTGGTATATCCCCAGCCTCCATATACTCCGGGACTTGGTGAGTGCTAACTTTCTGTTCCCCAAAAAGCTTCTTGGCCAGGTCATAGTAAACATCCCTATCTGGAGTAATAGCCCTGCAATTAGTGAAATAAAAGGTTGAAATAAAAATTACTATATGATCTTATGAAAGGCCATATAGTGAAACTAATCTTAAAGAACATTCCTGACATGATATTTGTCTTAACCTGGAATTGATGTTGTGGATGATATGATAGTATGCTTTGGCCCTCAGTGTGTGCGAGGTGGCCCAGAAACCCTCTCGGCCCATTCTTTTCAGCTGCTGATGCCCGCTCTTCAGGATCTGCTGGTATTTCTTCGCAGGTTCTGGATCAATCTTCTCCCAGTCCACAAACTGTCCGTACTTCATACCAGAGCTGGAGCAAATCTCCCAGTTGTCTGACTCAGAGATAGTTATCATGGACACTGTCCTGGCATTGCCTTTATTGCCTGAGTGACATAACCACATTCACTTAACTGGTTTTTAAATCTATTTTTCTTTTACGTTGTGCACAATTTTTTAGAAAATAATTTGCAATACATTGAAGGGCATTGTTTCAATACCATTGAGATCTTTTGAGAGCTTTTTTGACTTAGACTTCTTTGGGTGGACAGGAACACCAGATCGATTCCCATCTTTACCATTCATTTTGGACATTTGATTTCTTAACTGTGAGCTTGCTCTCTGCCTCAGTGGACAGGACTGTAAAAAGTTTTCTGTGTCAGAATTGGAGAACAAGTTTGATGTCTCATAATTGTAAAATGATCTAAAGAAGAAAGAAAGATTCCTCAGTTAGTAACATTATTCATTTGTCCTGTTAAAAATTGGAAAAAACAAAAATCTGTATAAGCACAAGAAAACACACAAAATACTACCCTATTTGTAATGTATTAAGATTAAATGAACCACAAAGCTGAGAATAAAAACATACCTGGAGCGAGGTCTTGCATTGGTTTCCTCTGTTTTTACTTGAAAACCACAGTTTTTACTGTCCTCTGGGTTGTTATAGGAATGGGACCTTGGTCTTCTGCCTGTCAACATGGAGTTGACGTCCTGTTCAGGAGATGCAAAAGAAATCATATTCATGTTCCCAAAGTTTGAAAACTCTGGTGTTCTTGGAACGTGAATCATCTCAACCCTCAAAGGACAACGTCTCAGAAGGTAATGTCTCTTCTATTCTCAGCAAGCACCTTCTGAGCGTCAGTGCTTTATATAAACCTGACAACTAATGCCACATGATCAAGCCACGGTTTGTTTGTGCTGATGCTCTGACCGAAAGGACAAAGGACCAGTGATTTTCCTGTTTTAACTTTCACAGGGTCTGTTTCCGAGAACTGTTTCCACAGTGCCACCATCATTTCTTGAGTCAAAGAAACAAGACATCACAATGTCTAACAAATGAGCCAAAATAAAGGCCCTTTCTATGGATCAACTGTTCTGGAGTAAACACTTTTCTTTAGATGTTGCTGTCTGGTAAAAACATAGTCACCCTTTATAGCCTGGTTCTCTTTCTTTTGATGTAGAATGGCCTACTTTCAATATAGTACTTCTTTAAGCAATTTCCATCTCTATAGACTCTCTTTGAGGAAATCATGTCATGGATATGAACTACTTATTGATTGAAGATGTTAATGTATAAGCTGCATCTGTACAGTGCATTGAAAAAGTGTTTTCTTCCTCACAGATTCGTCCCTGTTTGCCTTCCTGTTGCACTCAGACCATTAAACAAATTTTAATATCAGACAACTGTAACCAGAGCAAATACTGTTTTCAGATGAGGATGTAATTTTTCTCAGTAAAAAATCTATCCAAACTGGAAATAGTAAAATCAGTTTTGTTCCTCTAAGTGCCTCTGACCCACTTCACTAAAGTATAAAAATAACGAAAGCTTTAAGGCATTGTTTTACCAACAAATGAATGCAGATTTAGTTGTTTTATGGTACCTAGAACTTGTTGTGTTAGCCATTGTTGCCTCGTCTTCACAGCACCTCAGATTAATCTATGCTTGGAGTTTAAATAGGTCACTCTACATCTTCAATTATATTTTTTTATTTTGAATATTTGTTGCAGGTTGCTCATACCGCGCCACAATCAAAATATGCCAGCATTTATTCTGATGTTCGTTCAGTCTCCTAGTGAATTTTGTGGTAGAGACTTGTTTTTGGGATTTCTTTAAATACAGCACACCACCCAGTCCTGAAGAAGCAAAGCTACCCCAGAACATCACACTATTACCATTATATATGAGTTTTTCTTAAATGTTGTGTTAGTTTTTATGCCATATATTTTCAGAAAACTTTAACCTCTGTGTCATCATCTCACGACATATTTTTCCAAAAGTATCAGGGATCGTCAAAATATCTTTTGACCAATATGAGAAAGGCCTTTATGTTCCTTTTCCTCGGCAGTGGTTTTGATCATTTTTGCCCCATGAGTAACAACTCATTGTTGAATCATGAACTTTGACCTTAAATCACACAAGTGAGGTCTACAATGCCTTACTTGTGTGAAAGTCTTGTAGACCTTTGTTGTAGAAAGGGTAAGGTTAATTTGAACAGTTTTTTTTTTCCCTTTTTAATAAATAAAATTGAAAACTGGAGGTTATGTTTCTGTGATTATATCTGTCATATTACATTTTGTTTGAGTCTGAGTTTCAAATAGACAACTTTGTTACAGCTAGTCCTCTAAATTATGTTTTATTGTCATTTTCAAAACAATGTTAAATTAGACCCTGCAGTATGTTTAACTTGTTCATTGACTGGATTGGATGAAAGTGTTCTAATAGCTTGTGTTTGATTTACAACTTATCAAAATCAGTAAAGGTATTGTGAAAAAAAATATATTTTGGAGCAAAACATCTCTCAAGGTGCCATTTTGACAGAATAGATCAATCAGAAAATGTTACTTGTTCTGTGAAATTACCTCATCTGTGGAATCAAAATATCAAGAAGATGTTTTCCAAGAAGGCTCTCGAAATTCCTACATTTGTTGCACCGCACAACACACATGTTATTGGTAAACACAAGGTTTGTTTGGGTATGGAACATCTTTTACCTCTTACCTCACATGTGGGCACTTCATGTAACAGAACCAAAGTTTACTCTTTTATCTGCTGGTTGTATCAGTTCACGTCTCATGAAAAAATGTCAAAACGCACATGTACGGTCAGTGTTGTGCCAAAAAGATGTTCAAAATTCAGATAAGCCAGGTTAAAAGGAATTAATTCATGTTCATAGTTCTCTTTCATCTATCATATCTTATCTGAAATAATACTTTAAACAGTATAAGTAGCAAGTTACAGAAAAAGATGGTGAAAATTAAAATAAAACTGAAACCAAAAACCAATACAATGATACAGTTATGTCACGGTTTAGCTTGAATATTTATGGTTGAATCCAGAGGTTTACATACACTTGAAAAAAAAAGACAAATGTATCTGTTTCATTATGATAGTAATGAAACTTTTAAATGATCCAAGTTGAAACTAATTTTGTCAACTATCACCAAAAGCAGAAAAATGTTGCAAATAAAGCAAGTGCAAAAAAAAAGTTTGTTAAATCCTATGGCAGACAAACAAAAAGGCAACTCAGGAATAAACAGACCCACGTTCTACTGTAGAGGACGGCAGGTAAAAAAAATTGTGACATCAAGTGAACCCAACTTTGTACTCAGAGGAAATTAAAACTGATCACATAGAAAGAAATTCTATACATCTTTACAAAAAAATGTTTCTTACCTTTTTTATGCTTTAAAAAAAAATCCCAAACACTTTGGAAAAAAAAAATGACATGAAGAATCACAATTCATGCATGAAAGTGTTATTATATTTGTATGAGTTTTTCTTTGAGAGATGAGAGTTTAGTTGCCAGATGAAACTCCAGAGTCTTTATATGTTTGTTGATAAAATGTGTAAAAGTTAACCCTTGTGTTGTCTTATGGGTCAAAAGTGACCCATTACCATGTTTACCTGTAGAAAAAATACCCTAAAGGATATTTTTCTAACTTGGAATTTTATGACTTTCCTAAATTGACCCCGTAATTAGAAAAAAATAATACTTTGTTTTTGTATATATTTCCATGTGGGCTGTTCACCACTAGGGTACAAGGATTGTCTTCTGGGTCATTTTTGACTTGTGAATTATAAAAGCATTTAAACACCAGAAAAAGAGTTCAAAGGCCACACAGAAACTCTGATACATACACACCCACACACACACCCACACACCTGTATCCCCTCCCCTCCACACACACATATCAAAGAAACTGGATTGATGTGCAAATTGAACTTGCATTTGACCTGCACCTCAATCTGCAGCTAACTCCTCATAAAAAACATGTATTTTTAAAATAAAAAGAAATGAACCGTTGACAAAAGTGTTCCAAATTACTGACATTTTGTTCCCTTTCAATATAATTAATTCAAAAGTAATAAGTAAAGAGAATTTTAGGCTCGCACGATGGTTAATTGGATATAATGTGAATGTAAAAGATTCTACAGTATACCATATGATAGTATTTACTATCCATAGACTCTGTTAGAAGTATTAGAGCTTGAAATGTTGTGTTTCTTTCAATTTTGTTGTCATTTTGAGTTGATGACATTGATCCAACAAACCACAGAACAGATCGAATAGAATAATACATACTATTATTTGTTAGAAAGCAAGTAGATATATCAAAAATAATTTCATTCAAATTTAAGTTAAAAGCTTGTGGCTTTATGTTACTGTTGTATAGTGACTGTGCCACAGAATGCAGCTCTTATTATTATTGGTTTTCTACGGGAAACGATTGAGTCGCTGCAGTCAAATGGCCCTCGCCGTCCGCCGTAGTGACGTCGTTTCCAAAACAAGGAACAGCCGGTCAGTGATTACTGCTCTGCTTGAAGCTGTGCTCTTTCGACTCTTTGTTAACTTTTATCACGATGTCTCAAGATCCCTGGTAGGTGATTCTGTCTTTTAATAAAACGAACCGTATCAAATGTATTAATAACAGCAACATATGTCTTCTTTGTACCCGGTTGTTTCGTTTTTGTGCCCAGTTAGCTTCATTGGTTGCTTGTTACTTATCAAATTCAACCAAATATACAATAGTGTTTATATTTTGTCTCTATGAATTCTTTGTTGTTGAATTTACAGGTAAAAAAGCGGCAATGGAAACAACATTAGACGCTTATTTTTCTCTTAAAGCGACACAGTACTGCACATGACCATTGGCAGGAATGTGGTGTAGTTCAGCTCCACATTGACTAGATGATAAATGTTGCTGTTTTATTTCACTTTGTATTTTTGACAAAATTATTGGTGTATTTCTTACGTTAGGCAGATGCGAGTCACATCTGCTCATCCGTTATTAGGAGCTTAAGAAATATTGCAGTAATTCGAATGAGAGTCTTGTTCTGTAATTGTAGGATTTTTTAAGCAGAAAACTCAACCGATTCTGACTGCATATCCTTAACTGAAGAAACACACTAAGCATATAATCTAAAATAGTTTTGGTCAGGAAATCCAGACGAGATCCCACTGAAAACAAACCATTTCACTGCATTACACAATAAAAAAGGGAAAGCTTTCAAGTTATAAACAACTGCCAGATATTCAAATAAGTATATTTAGTTTTCAGATGGATAGTTTTCATCTGAAAAACTATTCTACAGATTAAGTTCTCAACTAAGATCTTAATCTGATCTTAGTTGAGATTTTGGCTGTAAGGCTCTGTTCTGCTGTTCTTTAAATTGTATTTAAGAAACATATGTGTTGTTGCTTCATATGTGACACATTTTCCTTCCCATCCACTTCTCCTATAGGTTGCAGAATTATGACGCCACCTGCCGCCTTGCCCAGGAGATAGCAGAAAATGTCCATGAAAGAAACAGGCAGCAGCGAACAGGGGGAAACCCTGCAAAGGTGAGGTGCTACTTTCTCTTTTTCTCTCTTGAGACAATGTGCCTCTATGTTCACCTGCGTGCACGTGTGTTTATTTTTCCCCCCCCAGATAAATATGACGTTACGAGCGTCCCTCCAGAAACTTAAACAGAATATTGCTCAGCTCAAAGAAGGCTTGTTAAGAAGCTCCTCGTCTCGGCGCATGTATCCTTTTTTTCTGACAAGTTCTGAAGGTCATGAGATTGAAATTAGTGTAATTCCCGGAGAGCTGGTTATGCTCGCAGTAACGGTGATGATCCTGTAGAGGGTGTTGGTGTTCTGTGAAAAGGAATCTAATACATTGTGAACAGTTTCACTCATGATCAGGAAACCTCATTGAGTCCATTGTGACAGATGGTGATGAAAGGTGATGCTTTGATCTTAACTTGCTCTTGTCAGAATGCAGTCGGAAGCTGACAGGAGGCAGAACCTGATTGATAATCTGCTAACCAGAGAGAAGCAACTCAATGCCACCTTCAAAGGAGACATCACAGAGCCTGAACCATCCAGGTATTAACCTGTAGCGAAACTAGGTCATCCTGTATCTAATCAAACTTCAATAAAAAACAGTGTGCAGACACATTTCACGTGATTTTGAGTTTACATAAATGGCTTTTGATCATTAGAATACAGATTACTCCACACTAATATCCATTGGTACTAAATAATGTGTGTGAGACCTTTCACTCCTAAAGGTGGTAACACCCTGTAAATTGTTTTGGAGAGGAAGCTCTCCATACTCCAGCTCCTAATTCCAATCAAAACTTGCATAAAACTAAGTTATTCTACTTGAAAAGAATGGAAGTTACCCTTGATTTTTTTTTTTTTTTTTTTGTGCAAGTGTTTGAATAAGTATTGGAATGAAAGAAAATATTCCTAGCTATGTTTTCTGGAAGATATTTTTCTGTTACTTACATGTCTTGCAAAAGTATTTGCTTCTGTTGAATCTTCCAACATGTTGCCACGTTACAACCACAAGCTTTAAAGCATTTTATTTCCACCATAGATGATAGATCAAGACAAAGTAGCACCAAGTTGAAATTCAAAGGAGAGATCGCAACACAACTATGTTCCACTGTGGGGATGGTGTGTTCAGGAGTCAAATTTTTTATTTACTTTTTAACATTTTGAGCTTGCATGTAAACCAAAAGCAATCAAATTTTTGGTGGCATCTTTCAATTCAAGAATGTTTTAACAATATTGTGGTGGACAGTCGCATAAAATTTGAGGTACGTTGGAAGTTATTGGTATTGGTAATTGATCCTTAGAAAAGTCTGGAACTTTGAAATCGGAAATGTTACAATGCATGTTCACCCTGCGTTATAGTGCGTTGAATATTAATTTAATATATGTTTCAAGTAGATTAATGTAAATTTTTAATATGAAACCAAAACAAATGTTTTATAGCTGCATCTTATGGTAAGACCACTTCATAGAATGACTGAAATAGTTTTTATGGTGTTATTAGGTACGGCAAGTGAAAATAGCAAACTGAATTTTAAATAGTTTCAGATTTTTATTTTTAATGAAAGATTCTTGTCTTTTATGAGTCAGAATGATACTTTCATGATTTATGTGATACTTCATGTAAATAGTTACATGCAGCACAACAATGCAGTGGTTGGGTCATAGTCTTTATGTCTTTACTTTTGCACATTTAATTTCAAATTTGTCTTTTGCTCAAAAGGATCTTTAATGACCAAGATTTTCCCAGACTTTCTCTGTGTGATGTAGTTATTTTTTAAATTATAAGATTAGACTCAATGGCTATAAATAATCATGATAATATAAAAAACATGAATCATCATAGACCACTGTTTTAACTTAAGTTGTCACAGGATCTGTACTTGGCTTTGATGAAGCGTTACAGTCCTTCACACACAAGGACTGTATGTGAAGGTCCTCAGCTGTGTGCTTTGACCTCTACTGGCATCATCACTTGAACTGAAGCCCATCTGTCTGGAGTTTTAGTGACTTTCTGTGTTATTTTTTGTCATTAGACTTATTTGCTTGCTCATCTCACATATGGTGGCCCCCTGAAAAACCCTCCCAGACTTTTATATGGTGATATTCATTTGGGCCAGAAGAAGAGTTGCTCTGCTCTTAACTTTTCCCACTTTCTCTTCTTCATGAAATTTTGGACTCTCAAACTTTTTTTAATCCTGTGGAAGAGAAACACAGCAAAAAAAAAAAAAAAAACACCTAAGTGAATGATGTAGGTGATTGATGGAAATCATTTAAATTACAACAGAATCAGTTTAATCAGATTAGTCGCATTAAAAGGAGCCCTGTCGCTGAGTTCAGCCTGTGAGTTTCTCTGATATCTTTCACAAGCTTTGGGTATGGGATTGATCTATTTAGCGCTGTTTTGCAAAGGCTTTCATCTTTTTACAGACCACACACTCAATTACATAAAAGAATTCCTTTCAAAAAAAAAAAAAAAACCCCAAATGACATACGCTAATAAATTAGCTTGGCAAACTGTAATCATGTGGTGGTACGGCTTTCAGTTTGCTCACTGAAACCTGACTTTAATGGCAATATGTGGTGGGTAATTTGGATTTGAAGGAAGGCGTAAGACCCTGTTCCCACTGTGTGGTCTGAGAGGACAGAAGTGTGGGAGGGGATGAATTTGGGCATGCTTGAATGATCTAAGCTACTTTTTTGGGGGGTTGAAAAAATTTAGCAGAATGAACAGCATCGAGCCTGCCAGGAGAACTTTAACTTTTAAATAAAAAAAATAAGGACATGGTGCCACTTAAAAGCTTGGCACAGGGGATTGCCCTTTGGAAACACTTTTACACCTCTAACCTTCCTGTGTCTTTGGTTACACAGGAAATAGTTGTAATTAGTTAAATCTTGCCTGTCCATGTGGCTCAGGCAGGATCTGGATGCTCAGTGATGACATTCATCTTACTTGTGTCTGCCAAAAGATGCGTCTGACTGGTTTCGGTACTCCCTGACTGTTTTAATTGGATCTCTACACAGTAGGTACAAGATTGGAGGAAGTTCATGTCTGGCACTCGGTTTAATAATAATCAGACCCGTTAGACAGATTCGACTGAATGCCACTTCTCCTCTGCTTCACTGATCGTATCAACCTTTGCTTGCTTTCTTGATTTCTGGAAGAGCTGAAAAGATCCCAAGTTTAGGTGGAATATCTGTTGACAAAATAATTATTAGTAGTTTTATGCTTCAGAAATCTGGCAGTTTATGGAAAAAGTACCATGAAAAAATCTGCTGCTGGAAGAAAGGCAGAATGATTTGTGTTAAAAGAAAGAAATATGGAAGAGTGTGCTATGGTCAGATGAGAACAAAATGTAGCATTTTGGACAATATGCAGAACACTTTGTATGGGAAAATGACCACTGCACATTACGCTGAACACAAAATCTTCACTGTGAAACACAATGGTGGCATAATATTGCTGGGGGGATGTTTTTCGTCAGCAGGGAACCTGGTCAGAGTCAATGGTCAGTTCTGGAGGAAAACCTGTAATATATTCTATCAGAGAGGTTCACCTTTCTGCTCAGCAACCACAAAACACATTAGAATTACAATATAATGGATCACATTTATTATTGTGTTAGAATGGCCTTGTCAAAGTCCAGACCAAAATTAAATTCAGAACTTAGACTAGAAAAATGATTCTATTGAGCTTAAAAAGAATCAGAAAAATTTGCACTCTGTAAAGCTGGTGGAGACGTACCACAAGATTTTAAGTTCGCAGAAATATTAACTTTTTCTGTTAATTCAGAGGATGTGAACAAAAATCATGTCTCACTTTTCAGAATTTCATTTTCGAAAAAGTATCCATATGAATTTGCTGATTGATGAAAATTGCCTGAGATGTCAGAGCTTTCTGACAAAACAAGCTTTTCTGTACTCTAAAGTCTTTGCTGATTTGTTGTGCGCTTAAGGTTTATTTTTTTCTGTATGCTAGCTGATTGCTAAAAACCGACGTCTTTATGAACATCAGATCCACGTTGATGAGCGGAGGAGCAGCAGCAGCCGCAGGTCCACCCAACCCATGGCTCATTGAGGAGTCAGAGGAGACGAAGGGGCTTTCCTTTGGAGAGATTAAACAACAACAGCAGAGAATCATTGAGGGTGATTTCCACTTCATAGATTCAACATAGATAAAATATTATTTTAGGTTTATTTTAGTTTTTAAATATGTTGTGCGTGTAGTCCATTTTGAATAATTTAACTGGCTAAGCCTGTTTTGACTAAAAGATGTAATTAATTTTGGACGTCAGAATTTTTAGGACTTCACTCATCAGTTCTTTTAAAAAGAAGTTGATATTAAGTAAAGATCATTTAAGTCATGATGAGATTTTTAGTGAGTGCTCTAAAATATAGTAGTTTCATAAAACTTGATGGATGCGTTAATTCACTGCATTGCCCATGTTAATATTTGAAATGTAATTTAAACATGTATTTATCTTTGAATTATATTACAAAACATATGTTTTCAGTTTTTATCTTATTTTCTGATTCCTGTCTGATATGATTTAATCGCTGAGATGTTTTTTGCCACCTGGCTCCCTGATATAACTTCTCCATAGTTTCCTTTATTGTCAGCATACAGTCAATGAGTTGGGTTAAAACAGTGAAATCTTGACACCAAGGTTGGATTCCTGGAAAAGGCTGACGTGTATTTCTGAACTTGTGGCTTACAAGAAATTCCTGTGGTGTGGAAAATGTCAAACCTCGATGTATTTCTGCTGCATTTTAATGTTTTCATGCCAGTCACATTTTACATTCAATTTTTTTCTTTTTGTTTCTTTCTCTAGTTCTTAAAAGAAACAAATTAATCAAAATTGATTTATTTTGTGTCTTCTGTTTATGGTTGTTTTCTTTTCCTCCAGTCCAGGACGCAGGCCTGGATGCACTGGCAGCAGTCATCAGCCGACAGAAGATAATGGGCCAAGAGATCGGCAACGAGCTGGATGAACAGAATGGTAAAGTTAATGAGCCACTGCTTCATGTTTGTATTTTTTTTTTCATATTCCTAAAACATACTAGAGTGTGAAATCAGACAGACAGATGTTGCTTAGAAATAGAAGTACTTGCCTCATTGACCCAGACGGGAAGAAATATGCTGTGACATCACCACAAACACTGAAAACCTTTCCACATTTTGTATCCCAATAAAATACGTCAAGGTATTTTGTTGGGATTTTATCACGTGTACCAACAAAAAAAAAGTGCATCGATGTGAAGTGGGAGAAAAACGATGCATGTTGTCCAGATTGCATGCAAATACCATAAAATTTTAGGTTGTAACTTCACAAAATGTGGAAAATATTTCTACCTGCATGTGAACACGTACCCAGACACATCTGTTGTGGGAGCATTTGTCCTTACAGTGAGGTCATGACCGTGTCATACAACCCACAGAGAAATGGGATCTGGCTGTTTGTGCAGCTCAAAAGGTTGGGGTCATGGAATCAGATCCGATCAGAGCTAATGGTCATTTTGAGATTTTCCTGGCAAAACAGTGAGGGAGGCTTCTCCATCCTCAAATAGCTTCTGTCGCTGGTAGAACGTGCTTCTCAAAACGGAGTACAGTGGCCTCTGGCTGATTTTTAGACAGGCGGCAATCGAGATGTTAGATTTCTAGAAGATCAGCTGTCAGCCTGTGAACAATCAGATACTTTAATGCACTGCCCCTGGAGGCCTGGAGGAGTTGATACGCCAGACGTAGCGAGTGTTGCCTTACCCGCAGGAGATGTACTCTTGTCATTGTCATTAATTGCAATTACTATCTGTAGGTTTATAGCGATGCTGATTATTACAGAACAATATCGGTCTCATATCTTCATGACACTTAATGGCAAAAAGCAAGAAATCATAGTTAAGTCATTAGAATCAGACATTTCTAAACTTGTAAAATATGAAGTAACTGTTAAGGTTGAGTAATGCTATCACACATGGACTTGAATGTAAAAATGTTATCCTTAAATCTGCTTTCTCTGTAGTTTTAGCTAGAATAGTCTTCCCATCTTGTTGGAGTTCCTTTTCTGCCCTGATTGCTGTACTGTAGCGGTGTTTTCCTATAAGTAGATTAAGCTCCCTGTAGCTGGGCTGCTCCTGTCTGGCTGAAACCAAGTGATCCTGTTTATTTCCTTTTTGGGAAACCGTTTCAGGTGAGGTCAGCAAAGAAGGTGAGCCTTTTCTTTAGAGGTTAAGAAATGAACCCAGAGAACTCTGATATTAAATACGCCTCTTTCAGTCTTGGTCGCATCACAATGGAAGGAAGTGTCAAAAAACAGACCAATTATCCTAATTTTGGTCTTTTATATGGAAGAGCACTGATCCTCTGCAAAACAGCAGAATTTCCTTGTTATTCGCCAATCACAGCAGAAAGAAGGAATTCAATCGTTGCTGCTTTGTTGAAAGTAGTTGAGTGATTTGCCATCACAGTTTTTCATTCCGTGTTTCAGACGTCAGTGTTTTTATTTCCACAGTAAATGTTGCTGAAAATGGTCTGACACATACCAGTGAGAATGGGCTGCATTAGCATCTGATTCCCTTACCAAGAGCTAATGCTATTTTGACTTTATTGGTGTTGATATTTCGCATTTGCGGCCTGGAACAGTGACATCAGGCTCAACAATGTCTTGAGCTCACAAGTGTCAGACAGTGGTTTGTTCATTAAATGTATTCCCTCTGAAAAAAAGACCGGCAAAAATTAGAAGCCGTCTCATTTGTCTGATTTTAATGGTTCTTTCCTAATTGTATATTTTACTGCTGTAGCAGTGAAACAAGCTAAGTAGCTGAAGGGTGTATTCTCACGCTGCTCTATTATGGCCATGTGTAGTATGTGTAACTTAAAAGCAAACTATTTTAGTTCTTGTTTGTATCAATTATGTTTTATTGAAATCACCAACTAAATCAAATAGCCAGTCACAGTTCAATTTGCATAAGAATCCATAGTGTATGTTTTTTGGTTTATTTTGTACAGCACCCTAACTCTTATTTTACTATTTTATGCCAATCTCAGTTACTGATTCACAGTCATTCCAATAAGTGCTGGAAACTCAAGCTCATCCCTGCAGCAACATTTCCTGCATTGTAATGTCTGTTAAACCTGCATACAACCTCATTACTTTTAATCTTGTATAGGACCCTCATTACTGATGACCTTTTTTAAAAAGGGGAGCACAAGGCTTTCTGCAGTACAGTGACATGGCAATAAGCACACAGGGATCAATTTGCTTCTGCTTTTAAAAGCAGAAGCAAATAAACTACATTGATGCTGGAAATAGGTATGAAGCCTGCATGTTTTGAGTTTCAGATTGATTGATTGCTTGCTTCCTTCTGCCCCTGATTTAAGTTGTTAGTAGTGAGCCATGTTATCCAGATGCCATAGAAATTCAGAATCATGTCATGACAGTCAAAAGGATTTCATCGGACAAATGTCAGGCTTGTAATGAGCCGGAGAGGTGAACTTGATATTTTGTGACCACCAGACTGGATGGATGGAATTTCACAAAACATTCTTACATCCCCGTGCCACCGGTGGATGTTTGAAAGGAGTTTTAACTTGTACAGAACATCAGTGTTAAGGGGCATTAAATTCAGCAAACGTGTAATGGGAACATAAATAATAGGCAAATAAAAGCCAAGTGGTTTACGGTCAAACATGTGAACCACTCTAACCAGCACACAATTAATCACATACCCTCATGGTTGCATTTCTCTGTATATCCATGCAGGAATGGGGCCTTTTAAAGCCACTCTGATAAAGCTCTGGATAAGAGCAGGCGAACAATGGCATGAATGACTTGGGTCACATCAACCAGCACCAAGTGACGAGCATTGCAGTTTAGGAACTGTGAAGAAATTAACATTTTGAATAAAGAAAGTTGTCTGAAGGCGTTTCATTTATCAAACCTTCTGTCAGTGAATTCACAACCCTTGTTCGTCGGGCAAAGATTGACACTGCAGCTTTCTTATTGGTTTCTTTAAGCTGTTCCAGTTGGGGAAAAATCCTTAGATAATCCTGAACCTCGTCTTCTCTCTTCATAGAGATTCTTCCTTCAAACCTAAAACACTTAATCTGAAAAAGCACAACACAGGATTTAGAAAAATGAAGGTGGACAGCATGAATAAAAATGCCTCAGTGGCCTAAGACACTTTGTTTTTTATTTTTATTCTCTTTTGTACACATATTTTGATCCACAAGTTACAAGCCTGAAGGTATAAGGTCCAATGAATGAGTTGGGGTGTGGTCAATCCTACTCAGTTCATCAACAGACTCTTTTCCACATGTCCACCATCAAGTATGTCATGAGAATGGGTGGGGTTGTTTTTCTTCTACTTGCAAGTACATCCATTCTTCATAAGTTTTTGGCAGAGTATCAATTGTGAAGGAGGGTCTATTCCTCCATTGCCTGAAAGGAAGATTTGACAATTCTTGGAGACAAGGACTTGTTGACTCTCTTCAGAATGTTCAACAATTTTTGAGTAGGATACCCCAGTATGAATAGTACAAAGTCCTATTTTGGCTGAAATCTGTTGATCTGTTTTTTTGTTTGTTTGTTTTTTTCAAGTATTATGTTGGAAATATGGTATCTTTCAAGTTAATTTCAAGCTCAAGCAATCTTTATTTAACAGTGGACAGACAGGAAAGCATTTTATGAGAGAGGGGGAAGACATTTGTCACATGTCAAGACTCGAACCTGTGTTGGCCGTATCGAGGATGTCTGTGGATCGCGCACTTTACTTATGGGCTGTCAACACACCCTAAATGCTTGCTTTTAATGTTGTTTCTGTATATCCAGGGCCGGCCAAAGGCATGAGCAAACTAAGCAGTTGCTGGGGCCCCCTCAGTGTAGCTGATTTTTTTGTTTGGTTTTTTGTAGTAATTTTTATGTCATTATAATATCAAAACACACAATTTCACTGAGATGTGATTTGTTGATACAATAATATATATTTGATAATATATGAAGAAATTATTTTATTGATGATAAAGAAAAAAATAATTGCTCTTGGGGGACCCCTGGTGGCTGCAGTAGTTACCGCACGCTTCACCTGTAACGTGAGCTGCCATGCAATGTGCAGAGCGTATCCAAACATTCAAAGCTCTGGTCAGAAGATAAGTTAGCAAACAATGTCTCAAAAAGGGACTTATCCTTTGGGGAGAGAGAAAAGAAAGAGGAAGACTAGAGAAAAGCCAAGATATAGGTTTGTTTTAATGTGTCTTGGTAATGTAATGTAAAAGATTTTTAAAGCTGCCAAGAAAATGAGCTTGAACAGTCCAGTTAAGTTGGGCTTCACATCAGATCACAATCCCCCAAAATTAAGGAAATCTGCACGCAGAAATCAACTGGTCAATACATCAGTTGGCCAATAAATGTATCCTATATTATACATGTATATAATGTATACAGCACTGCCATAAATGCAATAGGGTTATAGCAGGTGTGTGAATGATGTAATGACTGCTGATTGCAGCCAGTCCACATTGTTAGCAGAACTAGAGGGCCCCAAAACCAAATTTTGCTTTGGGCCCAATGGAGGCTTGGGCCGGCCCTGTGTATATGTTAAAAGTTTGATTTTAAGTACAAGCGTTTCTATGTATATTGAAATTTTAAATAAATTCCAGGTTCAAACAAAGAATCTGTGATGTTGCTGAAATTTGTTTGTGCAGCAGGGACATCCTACTGATTCTTGAAGGGAGATTTGTCTTCATTGAGTGGTATGTGTACAGTCAACAATAATATAATGTTACTGCTCTGTAACCTATCCCTACAGAGCATTTGTGGCTAATATTTGTGGGGAGAGCACATTAGCCACATGTGTTGGCGTTATTGCAGTTTGGGAATCTGTAGTTTCGGCTTCCAGCTCTGCTGGCTCAAAGCAGAGGATTCTCTTCCATTTAACGGTACCTATGACTGACTCCGCCATGGTGTGGCAGGTCTTTTTTGGCTAATTCAAGTGACAGCGGGTACCAATCCCCTCTCTGTTTATTTAATCGCTAACCGCTCTGGTTTGGATACCGTCTTGAAAGTGCCGACAAGCACAGGGCTGATTTGCTTTCTCTTCAGCTTCAGGGAACCTTGGGCCATACCACATAATGAATGGAAGGACTTACTTTACCAAGTCTGCCACAGGCATGCTAACACGTGGTTTCCATTTCAATACATTAGGAAGATATTGCACCTTCATTTTGTGGATATTTTTATGTGCTTGTTTGTGACGGTGTATAAATGCGCAGATAGCACTGAGCAAAAATCTTACACCACCTTTTGTTAGCTGGACTTTATTGTATCATTAAGGGAGACCAAACTCTTCCTTGAATATTAGTTTCTCATTTTAAAAGTTACTTTCAGTCTTCTCAGTGTACCATTTGATTTTAAAGGGAAATGCTGCTGATGATTATTATTCATCACAACTGAAAATCCTTATTATAGCATACGCTGTAAGGACAATGACCCCATATACTATGCCCCAATCTTGGTTTTACAAATAATGACTAGTAAATGGAGTGCTTGATTTAATATTTCCAAAAACTTTAATGGTAGCATGTGAAAGGGACACTATTTCTTTTAAAATGGATATCGAAGAAAATTGCTCTATGAAAGATGTTTAAATATGAGCATTTTTAAAATTATAGCTCTTAAAGAAATTGTACAAAACAAATGTTAGGCTTAAAAAAAATCAAATGAAAAAGCATCTAATTTTTTTTTAAACAGGAGTGACCTATTTGACTGTATATACAGTCAAATGAGTCACTGTGTATGTTGGTTTGACAGCAAACGCCTCCTGTCTTAATATGACATCACTGTGTTTTTACTTTGAGCAAAAATACATTTTGAGTCTAACAAATGTTCTCACATTGTGATTGGCATTTCATCTACATTTGTGTAATACTAACTACATGGCGAGTTATTATAACACTATCCAGAGAGGAACATCGCACACATCCTGGCAGATGTCGATATAACCAAGACCCATATAAAGTCATACAGTTATTCCTGTAATTACTGTATGACTTTCAGAACACCTATAGGGAAAAAAGAAGAAAACAAAGTATAAGGAATCCACACCCACTGCCTTAAAGAAGTATTCACACTCAGAGTTTCACACAATTTAAGTTACTGTATTTTCTTAAGATTTTATAAGAGACCAACCCAAATTTTACTCTCCCTTTTACTCTGATACTCCTTGATAACATCCAGAATCAATTCATTGGGAATAGAGACCACGTATGCACAACTTAATCCAAGTGTACAGCTGTTCTTTGATGGTATCAGAGTGTTGTTAGAGGACATAATGGGAGAACATTATGGAGATGTTTAAAGTGGAGTTAGGTGTGAACATCTTTCGATTATTCCAGTCTGTTGTCAGAGAATGGAAAGAGTAAGCCACAGACCTGTGGCTTTCAAAAATCTTTCCATGCTGACCAAAGTGGCCAATATATATTTATAAAATAATAATAATAAATTGGCCGTATGTCTGTGGTCCTATTTACTGTTGAGTTCAAATGAAAGTCAAACACGTGTTGTGTAATTACCAAAATGGTCAAGTTGAAAGTTCTGGTTCTTATTTATTGTTATGAATAAATTAGCTGTCTGTTTGTAGTCCTGCTCATTATGAAATAAAAACAAAAATGAAAACCCGACATACTTTGTGGTACATTTTCCACTTCAAGAAGATTTTAAATTGCCAGTCAAAATCTTGCCCTAAGAATGTTACAAAGTGTCCATTTGCATGAACCACCTGTGCTGGCGGTGGTTGATGTGGTGTGGTAGTAATTGTTTCTATTTGAGCTTCTTAATGAGAACATTCAGTTCTAGTCCAATAGGAATTTACCAGAGAGAGGAAGTGGCCCTAAGTAGAAAACATTAACTAACAACCATTGGCGGGATGATTCAAAGAGAACAGAATGCATTACCAAAATATGTACAAACTACCTATAGGCATAACATGAGCAGAGTTTTATTAGGATTAGGCAACAGGTGGATTTTTAGTGTCAGCAATCTTTGAATTGTCTAACATTCTGAAGTAAGTCTTTAATCATCTAGGAAAAGAAATGAAGATGTAGCTGCTACTTTTCTTTAAAAACAAAAAAAACAAATTTCATGTGGGTAAAGCTCTACATGCTCTCCACTTGATCTCTTATCTCAGCACACCATGTTCCAAGTCAGACACAAACACAGGAACCACACTCCCTTAAAAAAAAAAAAAAAATTCCAAAACTGTTTTGTTCCACAAATAAAACAAGGAGCCCCTGATTGCCTGTTTAATGTTTTATGACATTAATGGTTGACATGTGTCTAATCTATCTTGTGTGCCACCAAGGTTTTTGAGCCAAACCCCTATCACCCTAAAAATAGACATTTGATCTCTTATCTAATATTTATCTTTAGCCTGAAGAAGTGTGTAACCTGATGCACATCTTTTCTTCCTAAGTGGTGATTGTTACACATTGGAGAGAAGCGGATCTTACATATTTTTTTTTTTGGAGTCTAAAAAATCACACGAGCCCACTGGTGGGCAGTACGGGCAGTTGCTACATCTCAGTTATAGTCCTCGTTAAAAAGCTTTTGGTAGACGTTCACGCTGGGGTGATTCAAAGCTGTCTAGTTACTGTTTGATCCAAGCAGGTGAATGGAAAGTCATAAGACCTGGCACGAGATTTAATGCATTTCTTTAGTCATCTGGGGATTTCTGGTCTTCCTCTCCACCAATCAGCACCTCCTCATTTGGCTCGTCTTTTGGAGGAACTGTGTAATTACTAAACAGATGGCGGTTCACTGTCAGACCTAATAGGTACAATGTGATTGTGTAAAGATGAGTGAAATATGCAGCTAGAAGGACTACAGTCACACGACCTTCCTCTGCTTTAAATGGATAAAAAAAAAAAAAAACATTGTGTGCTCTAACCAAAATTCTTAAACTAGCGATTTTCAAAACTTTACAACAGTGTGTGAGTCTTTGGAAGCAGACTGAGAGAAAACAAGAGGCTGAGCGGCTTCTGAAAATTTGATCCCTTCACTATTTTGTCCTTTTGCAGTTTTGGTTTTTCGACCAAACCTCCATTGCTGGCTTGGGAATGTCTCATTCCTGCTGATGATTTAAAGGTGACTTACTTCACTATATAAAAATATGGTCATTGCAACTTTAACAAGTCATGTCTGTCATCAGGAGATCACTCATAATTTTCCTTTCTCAGTGAAGCCTTTTAATTCCAAATTTTCCAAAAGTTAGGTCGCCCAAATGAGGATCAAAGCTACTGGGATTTCGCTCATTGAGCATGGTTTCTCAGGATGAATGCCATGTGGGTCAGTCTGTGAAAATGAGAAGTTATGAACAATGTTGATTTTCTGTGTTGTTTGCATTGTAATCTGCCTGTGGTTGTAGTTTGGCAATGGCAGGGGAGGAAGTGAACAAAGCCATTGGGTCCATTTTGGCCACTCTTCTAAATTGAACAATTAAAGTCGGAGCAAGACGAATGCTTACAACATTTTAATGCTAGCAAATATGTTGTAGCCCCTCTCATTAATAAACATCTTGTTCAGCTCGACACTTCTCGCAGTGAAAAGTTGCGCACTCAGTTCCTGGTACGCTTCATGGCATAGCTTCCTTAACGATCGATCTGGCACATTTCATAAGTTATGGCCAAATGCAAGCTGTTGGGTAAAATCAGATCCAATTGTTAACACTGTACATGTTTATCCTTCCTATGGAAGACAAATGCTATGTTGACTGTCTACCTTCCTCTAAATAAATGTCCAGTGAGCCTCAGTTGTTCTGTGTATTGCTCAAAGACCAGAGTGTGTGAGGGTGTGTGTTTTTTCTCAGCGTCAGTACATGGGAGCATATGTGTCCTAATGCGTGTGTGAGCACATTATGGGTGAAACCACGTCTGGCAAGAAGATCAAAGTCCCGCCATAACTCCTCAGTTACCCAGCCAGCCAGCTCGCGTAGTGCCGGGAAGCTCCGCACACCACAGGGGACGTCGAGTCATTGGACTCAGATCATTTCAATTAGAACACAGTTGTTCAGTTTAGGAAACAAGTTCATGAACACGCACAGTTCCTTAGGCTTTTATGTAATTATTTGCTCATTTAAATCGGTATTTAAAAAAAAATTGATCTGGAGACTGCTGCTTGGCACTGTAGTAACAACTGTTATTCTATTTAGTCAAATTCTTTATATATCCTTTCAACATACAGACAGAATTTTGATTTTCATTATCTGTAATCGTTCATCTTCAAGATTACAAGAAATAGAGGTTTGAAATTTGTTACTCTTTGTTTAATGGACCAAAATGACGCACTTTTAAGAAATGAGTGTCAAAAACATAGAATATTTTTCATTGTTTTCATGATGAAAACATCAGATGCACCAAATCAGCATTAAGTTGCTGATTCTATTTGATCAGCTAGTTTTCATTGGACACTGGAGGTAATTGTAATAAAGATTGTCTGTTTTTCTACTTGAATGTTCAAGTGGCCTAGTCAAAGTTCATCACCTATATCCAATAGGGAATCACTGGTAAGGAGATGTTCAGAGATGCTCTTTAGCATGACTTGCTGTGATATTTCACAAAAAAGAATGGCTCTCGGTAGAGACTGAAAGTATGGATGAATGTAATTTCACTGAAAGGTAGTTCTGCAATATTTTGACTCAGGGGAATATGAATTAACAGCAAATCATGTTCTTTTTCTCCCTTTCATTAATTCCCATTTATTTCATCCTCCACTCTGCTCCCAGGTCCCTTTGTTAATGAAGTGTGATACTAGTGATGAAGTGTAACTGGGACTGGTCTGGCGTTGCTGTGCCATTGACAGGGTGGTCCCTGCCTCACACTGCTGCTGCTGCCGGCACCCTCATGCTCATCACGCTCACATTGTTCAGTGGCACCTGGCCATATAAGGGCTGATGGTAAAAAGCCAGGAATTCTTCAGACTTCACATCTTTTGAACTTTTTAGGATTTTACATGATTTTTTTTTTTTTTCTCTCTCTTTATTGCTTTAAAGATGACATGGTACATTAGACTTGTATTATTTGTGTGTAACGCACTAGCAAATTTAGTTCAGGGTCATTGTGTTCTTTGCTTGGTGAAACTGAGCTTCATTGAATCAGATATGCTGGTGATTCTGGCTGCAATGTACTTTTTCTTTCAATATGGAAAGAGGAGTTGCTTAATTTCTTTGGCATTCATCTTTCAGGACAATTTTAGCTACAGATAATTCCTTAATATTCAATTAGAGATGCACTATAATTGATTATATATCAATGAAAACTTTTATGACAAAGCTATAAGTCTACAAATGTATAAAAATCTAGATTGCTGGAAAGTACAAATAAAATGACACAATATGCTGCTTTTCTTATTTTCTTCTATAAAAAAGCAAATCAATTTGCATTGCAGACCTCAAAAAGTGATGCATCTCAAGATACACATTTTTTACAGGTTGTACTTAAAGTAAATTATGCCATCTTAACTCTATCTAAGAGAAAATTTTACAGAAGTCTTAGAGCGCTTTTGCCAGCCTGTTTTAGTTTTTTACTTGGTCAGGGCATCTCCAAAACTCCAACTCTTATGAAGTGTTCAAAACACAGTAAACCAGCAACAAGGCCAGTTTACTCACTTGCAAAGCGAAGACTGATCTGTGTGGTCCAATCCAAGTTTGGCTTACATCGCCCATGGTAATGCTGATTCTAAGAAAGTCTCACAACACATCACAATTTGTTCAATACAACAAACCTCATATCAATTAGGTTTCCCCATTCTGCTATTAACTTTATGCCTGATTGCTTAATGTTTGTTTTTTTTTTTTTGGACATTTTTCACTGCAGCATCCTAACGATCATTCTTTTCAAACCAAAATAGACAGAGAAGAACCCCAAACAGCAGCTTTTAAGAAAGACAATGTCACAGAATGGTGGTTGCATATTTTTATTTATATTTATATTTTTAAGATGCTTTTCATTCATACTTTTTCTTAACCGGTAAAGCTCCTGCTCGCTTTACATTTCCAGGATGAGTTTATTTATAATATGCAGCCAAGATTAGGAAAATAGATAGGAAACACTTGCAAGACACTGTATATTTGAATAAATGCCATAATTGCTCTGAGTTGTATCATCATGCTGAGCGCCTCTGTTTGCCATGTGAAGTTCCAGTTGGTTCCAGAAATCTGTGTGTTTTGGTTGGCAGATGAGCGATACCGTCCATATACAGTCAGTCACACTCTGGCTGGTTGCTAACACTTATGCGCAGAGCCCCCGGCGTTAAAACAGGAGATACAGAGAAAGGTTTGGCAAGTAAAACAACATTCTTTCCCATACCCTCTGGAGAAATCACGCTGGAGATAATCGGAACAGAATTAAGCCCACTGTCTTAGGTTGTGTTTAAGTCATTTGAAGGAAACTCTTTGCCCGTTCTGGGAAGGACGCCCACTAAAACACTGGCTTAATATAGGTCTGAATTTGGTGGTCTACCAAATACAGACACTGAACTCTCACTATTTATGATGGTACCTCCAGTCTCTCATGCACATATACAAAATAATAATAATCAGCCGCAACTCTTAGCGTCTTTTGGGATGAGTATTTCCAGAACTTAGGACTAATGAACTTCAGATTTTTGCGATTTAAAAATATAATGATTTCCGATTTCACTCCTCTAAGCTTTAGCTCTGATGTTTAACTTGAACTGGACTTTGTAATTAATTCTCGATTAGTATATAAAAACAGTGATTACCTCACTTTTTCTTATTATTATTTCTCATCTGCTCCTTTACTTTTCTTTTTTTGGCCCTATTACAGTTTTTCTCCTATTGTAGTTACCTGGCTTTGGATCTGTGCAATCTGTCCTGGCTTAGTAGTTCTATAATGACATTGGATCATGTCCACTAACTGCTCAATGTGGTGGGTTCTCAACATTACAGGTTCTAACCGAGCAAATGGGAGCAGAAAATCACAGTAGGCCATTAAACATGAGCAGAAGAAAAAAAACATCATGCTGTCAGTGTTGTCATTGTGTGCAGATGGTCTTTTCTTGTGGTGTATTGCTTTGTAGTTGACATCGAAAGTGCAAGTGGTTACATATAGGATTCTGAAGGGGACTTTTTGATCATGTGCATTGTGTGTTGGGCTGATGAAGCTAATCCACAGTTACCAACAATAGAGCTTCTGGTTTTAATGAAGACCGTCTTGAGATATAAGTAGGTGTGAGTGGAGAGGCCTGTATAAAACCATCTAGTTGGAAAACTGGTCTTTTCTTTTAAGCATCTGCTGTGCCATTTCGCGTAAACCTTTGGGCAACACTGCTCTTTTCTTTCAAAAATTTGTTTCTTACGTCGTCTTCAGATTCAGATTTCTGTTTATTAGCAGTCAGTGACAGCTATTTCTGATGGAAGAGAAAGTCCCAATAAACTATTGCTTTCTTGAACATCTTTTTTTAAAGTGCTTTGGGTTTTAACAATTTATAAGGTTAAATAGTCTGTTTGTACATTATTAACTTCATACTTTGATTATACAGGTGTGAAGTTATCTTGTAGACTACTATTAAATCTACTTTTATCCTGCAAAAACAGTTTGTCATGGCCATCTGTCTACCAGTTTGATCATTTTCTTTTGTGTTGGTAATAGGTTAAAAATTCAACTAAACTTCTGACACTGACAGAAGCTTTCACTGAGCCACTTTGGAGATATGTTTTACTGAAAAGTCATAAAACTGAAGTCGTTAAACCCTTTAAATTATAGACTTTTTGCCTTACACCATACCATGGATGAAGGAAGACTGGTTCAGAAACAAAACGACAAGCAAGGCTTAAATACAGAGCTCAGCAAACCAGCTAACATGAAGATCACACATTATGGGATGAAACTAAGGGAAACATACAGAGGGAAATGGAGCAAAATGAAAGGCAGGTTTGTACATTTAGTTATGAGAACCAAGAGAAAGAAACGCATCAAATTGTGTGAGGTGCAAAGAAAGTAAAGGTTGGAAATACGTCCACCTGGAAATACAGACACTGAGGATCAAATTGAAGCGAAAGATTCATTAAAAAGGAAACAAACTATGATGATACTTACAGAAAATATGTTAGTTTACCCCAAACTGCATAACTGGCCACATGGACAGGTATTTCATATAAACCTTGTAAGATACTGGAGCCCAGATGAAATGCCGTTGAGCTTACTCACAGATCCGGCAACATGAGGTCGTTGGTGACGTCATGTCAGAGCAACATCTGTCTTCCATTGATGTGTGTGAGCTTAATAGCGCCCATGCCTTAAAAGAGACAGGTTTCACACATATAGTTTTTATTTTGGTCTGTGACTGAAACACGTTGTAGGTAGCAATAAACCAGGACAGGGATCTAATATTTCTGTCACTGCCTTCCTTCCTAGGGTTTTCTTATTTTAGGGCTGGACTTGCATGCTGATGCTGCACTGCCTTAAAGTGCCTGAAAATTGTTTTTAAAAATCACAAAAATTTCACATTTTTGTAGCCCTCCACAACTTTCAACTTCTGACAGTTGACAAATGTGTGGACACAAAATAATTGTCGGACACGGGTAGTTTAAATGCAGTCATGTTACGCCAGAAAAACGAATGTAGCAGCAGAAATGTGCCCAGTTATTTTGGATTGATCTGGGATAAATCGAAAATATACGTCACATTTTCTGTAAATAATTTACAATTGCATTGTGCGATCACTGTGGCATTTCAGCATTTTTATGACTATTCACAACCATATTTCAGTTAAATACTTAATCATAAAAAACACATCTGTATGCACACATGTAGTTTGATTATCATAAAAAGCTTGTTTACAACTATAAAATGAAAATATTTTGAGATTATAAAATATTTAGGTATAAAATAGCCTGGTTAAATCTGGATATGAAGTGATGAAGGGATAAATTGATCCAGAGACATTTAAAATATTTTCATTTGAAGAAGCAAACAAATGAAGAGGATCCTGAGTTCAGCTGTTGTTTTAAAGCCAATGGTATAAAATATATTTTCATCACAGAATGTATGCATATTGTTTCAAGTCAAGACTCTTATTTTATAGGCAGGGTGCTGCAACATTGACAGAAGCCACTGAAGGAATGGACTGTTAATGGAGCCATTTTGCAGAACTGTCACTCATAAAGCCTTATTGTTAATATTTAGAAAAAAATTAATTTATACTGTAAAATACCTTTTATTTAAGACCTAAATTTTTGTCCATTTGTTCAAAGAAAAGTCATCATGAATAATATTCGTTTGCTGATTTCTTTGCTCTGTTGCCATTTTACTCCTTCAGTTTTGACATTTACCTTATTTTTCATTAACTGCACATTAGGAAAGCAGATTGCAGTTTGGGTATGTAATTCTGATGGATTAAACTGTCCTCTGGAGATCGTTTGGGAATGTTTCAGAATCTGTCATTCTACATAAGACTCATGAGAACCCAACAAAGATGAAAAAGAAATAGTATGCAATACAAAGTCTTCATACAATAAAGTGGAATTACAAAATAAGTATTTTTACAACCATATTTCCATAGTTCACCAAAAACACTTCACAAAGAAAAATACATGCATTAATTGCCAACACATGAGTAATAAGGGAATGATAGACAGGAGAATGTTTACATTTTCTTTTGTAAAACAAACTAAATAAATGTCCTAGTTGTTTTAATAACTATAAAACAGACTGTCATTCATGTTATTTGATCTATATTGGCACTTTGGTTTTCTTCTGCTGTGCATATAAAAAAGCCTCATAAATAATCAGCTGTTGTTTTGTTTATAACAGTGTGTTGAGTAATTAGTCCCCAGGCCAAATCAGAAAGCTGATTTTTAAGTTGCACATGCAGTAAATATGTTTACTTCTTTCACAGCAACTTTAAATCAGCTCATTGTTTTCCTTTATGTTCAGTTACATTCAGAGTCAAAGTGGGACATCCTTTAGACACTGCGCCTTTATTTATTTCAGCTGAGGTCCTGAACACGTCTTCAGATGGCAGATCCAAACATGAGCCAGAAGATGTCATATGTGAAAGAGAGAGTTGTAACTGGAAACTGAGAATTATGTTGTTCGACACAGCATAATAATATCCTGAACTGAAAGGCTGTTTATATGAAAAACCAGTAAGTGGTTTTTCATCCTTCCTGAAATAAATAACATGTTTAATTTCTGCTGCAGCTAGCGACTGAGTCACATCTCTTGCGAATTTAAGTTATTCATCATTGAATCGAGATGCTACAGTTTGGCCAAAACTGAATCAGGAAACTTGGCGGCCGCTCAGTATCGGCTTCCTTTATGACTATTTGGAGTGGCATGCAGCACAAATGGCTCCATATCTACACCCTTTCCCTGACAGTAAAGGAAGAGGTTTCCTCGGTCTAAATTGCTGCCTGATGCTTACATGATGAGGTGGGAGTCTCCAGAGACACAACATACCACAGTCTCACATCTCCAGTCTCCCCAACTCCCTCTTATTCCGCTCTGCCACATGTTTCACTTTAGTTTTTCCAAATTTGTGACTCTTAATTACGCCATATCAGTCAAAACACAAAATATCTTGTGTAACAGGGATGACTTATGTTTAGACAAATGTTCTGCAAAGGGATGAAAAAGGAAAATGCTGGAAACAGCTTTTGGGCTACATAACTGGGAAATCAGTCATGTCACACCAATTTTTAAGGAACAATAAAACCTTGAATCACTAAGATTAAGCACCATTTCACCATTAAGCAACGGCAAAAAGTAAGACCGTCTTTTTAAGTACATTTCCAATTAAATGTAACTTTGGTTAAATTTTTGTTTAAACTTTAATGTGACGTGACTAACAGCCCAACTGCATTGCTCTGAGATTTGTTTTTTCCTTGTCCTTTCAAGAAAATTGGTGCTATAAAGTCCTTGCTCAGACCAATATTGCACCAACCGGACACGATAATCAAAATCCAGAAGTATATTCTACAATGTCAGTTTGTCTCAGACATCGGGGGCTTGGATATGGAAATTACATCATATTGGAGCTGAGTAGGTCAAGGTGAAATTTGTAAAATAAGGGGATTTATTGTTTGTTGTAGGGCGAACTACTTTACTAATAAAGCCCAATGAGTGTATTTCTCTCATCTTTGTGTTCAAATTGTAAAAGGACATTTTCACAAATAGAAGACGTACTTTTAATGAAATATATATCATTTAAACTATATTGTTAGGTTCTCTGAGGTCAAGTGTACTGAGTTCCCCTGAAGTTGTAAGTCCAAATGTGAAGATGTTTGCCAAAAATAACCAAGTTCAGTTTTCCAACATAGCTGCCAGGTAAATAAAATTTAGTGGAAGTCGCAAGCAAAGAGGTATTTACTTGTTAAATCATTATATATTATAATGAATAAACCACCGGTACTCAGGGTTTTGTACAGCCTTTGCTTATAAATGGTTTTCATCATGTGTTTGAACACACAAGATGGAGCGAAATACTTGGTTAGTGGCTTGTGTTACTAGGAGTTGTCACCTCAACAATTGGCAACTTTCAATGGTTTCCAGCTTGCTACTAAAACTTGCACAAAGTGGGTGTGTTGTCATTTTCAGATTTAAGTTCTGGCCTCTGGGAAAAATCAAATGCACCAGCGGCTCACATCTGCACATTTCACTGCTTTAGAGGCGCAACTATTGATTGCTCTGCAACCTCCAACTTTCCCAGCCAAAAAGTCCGACTACATTTGGATTTCTTGTTGCATTCCTGTCTAGAAGCTTGAAAAGTCCAACCTCTCTGTTCAAGTAGTCTTAAACTAAAGCAGTGTGAAGCAATATATTTGACGGACTTCTCCCAAATATTTGTAGCTGATGTTCTTTTTCTTTTTTTTACAAATCCTTTCTTATCATATAACCTTTCGAGATTGGCTTTGAAGTGTAATGAAAGTAGAGTCAAACGAGACTGATGTGGATCTATATATGTTTTTTAGAAGTTTGTTAAAAAAAAATCTTCCCTTTAAGAAAATGTGTGTCTTTGTGTTTTCTGGTTCGTATTGAAATATTTTTATTGCATTTTATCACACAAAAATCAGCAGGAGTTGCTGTCACAGAAAATTTGTTTTATAAAATACTCTAGTTGGTGTGGAGATTGCTTTATTATAACTCAATAAAATACAATTATACGAATGAGGCCTACCACAAAGCCCTTGTTATGCAAGTTTCTACTGCAGTACACTCATTCACAACCGGAGTTTACCTTTCCTCGACACAGAAAACGTTTTTTCGTTCTTTTTTTACTCAGCCACATTTCTCATTTTCTTTGGACGTTTTATTTTCCGAAGGCTACTGCACAGCACCCATCAACACAGTAGGAGCAAAGATAAAAAGCAGGCCACCAATCTGCAGCTCCAGACACACAGACTCTTGCTTTTTTATTCAAGTTGTGTTCTGTTGTAAATCTGCTGATTTATAACAAGAGCAATGAAGCATGTTTTTGCTGAATGCTTTTTCTCATACGTTTCTTACTGTGTTTATCACAGCTTTCTGTCAATGAGACAGTTGGAATCAGGAGAGAGACTGATGGGTTTCCTTTACAGAAAGAGGGATTGTTTTAGCTAATTTTAGTTTTTTGTTCATTGTAACATTGCTTATCAAATTTGTAGAGGTTACAGTTATAGTTGTATTTACTTGTGTTTAATTTTGTAAGTATGAAATAAATCCAGTTTTCTGGTTTTTATTGTGGAGCCAGAGCATGGGGAATGCCATGTCAACACAGCGGCTCTCGCAAATCTTGCTGGCTTCAGTTTAAACGAGCTTCAAGTAATCAACTCTTTTCTACAGGATCAATCTTACTCAATGTCCAACATTTGCAGAAAAGTAAAGCCCCATTAACAGCAGGTTCAGGCAGAATGGGTTTCAAAGCAAAATGTAGCTATATATACAGAGTCCTGTCTTTTCACCAAATAAAAATATTCCCGTTGTCCAACATGGAGAAAAAGTTTTTTGTGAAAATTTAGCATCAGGAATAATTAAAAATAGTGAGTGTAAAAAATTTTTCTTCTTCTTTTCCTGTCTTTGTCTCAGAAATCATTGACGACCTTGCACATCTTGTGGACAAAACAGATGGCCGGATTCGGAATGAGACACGAAGAGTGAAGCTGGTAGAGACCAAGTCAGCGTCATGTGGTGAGCCTCACTTACATCCCTTCACATTTAATAGCACCCTGCATAAAGATGTGTACTACTTTACCAAGAAATACAAAATCACTGGTGTCGCAAATAGTTACACTTATAGTGTGCAAGTTACACTTTACAAATGTATATATTTTCTTCTTCTTTTGTCTTGTTGTCGGTGTGTAGGAGCCTTTATTTACCCACAGCTTCCTATTTCCCTGGGTAAATGACACGAGACAGCGACCCATTTCTTTTTATTACTCCTCAAAATGGTAAACACAAGAGAACATGCCATTAAAGTTAGGCAGATGTGTGCCAATATTCATAAGCCAATGAATGGGTACAAGAAAATAGCTCTGACTTTGCTTGAGCTATTCTTCGAAAAAGATATGCACATCGATGTGTTAGATGAGCTTATATTTAGCTTAACTAAATACAACTTTGTCTGTAATTGAAAATTGTTCTTTACTCCGTATCCAGTCTAACTGCAAAAGAATTTACAAAAATGTCAGCTTCTATGTGAGCAAAGCTGGTAGGGACAAAATCCAAAAGATTTGCTGGTGTGATTCTCCAGGTTTTCATTGTTGTGGGTATAATACAATGTATGCCACACTGTTCAGATTTTGTTTTGTAATTTTCACAATAATGCTCCAATTTGGGTTGGTCTATCACATGAAATCCATTGACGTTTGTGGTTGCAACACAAACAAGATAAAACATGGATACCTGTGCAGAGCACTGTAGCTGTACAGTCAAAAATGTTACCAATTAGTTAAGCTAGTGGTTTCGTAGGCCGAAAGCAGAAAGCATGGTGGGTAATGAACCTGAGAACATGGAGATGATGACATCAAGCCTTGGCGCATGTTGTTGCTGGATGGTGAGCTCTGCTTGTCACGCCTCCTATCATGCTGCAGGCGTTTAAAGGAGACGTCTTGATGAATCCCACAAAGTCACACATCAGGTCATGTCATCAACTTCTTTAAAACTCCACATGTTGTTGGACTGAGGAGTTTCCTGAAAAAGTTTTGCCAAGGCCCTTTGGCCTTTTTACCATATATCACATTTGTTTTATCATTTTCACAAAGAGCCTTTGTGTTTTTTTGAAAGAGAAATGCCTTTCAGAGGGAAAAGGCTGTGTTAGTTAGCTGACGAACACCAACCTTTGGAGTAGGCAGTCTCAGCAAAGCCCTTGTTTTCTTTTTTCGCCTTGTGAAATGCCAGTTTCTGTTGCCCTGGCTGAGGCTGCATTGTTTCGACCCGGCTAACGGTCTGTCGCAGACAGAAACAGAGCTCGCGAAGGGAAGGTCAGCCTGCAGAATTCCTCTTTTTGTTGCTTGTGTCCCCATGGTGGCTGAGTATTAGTTTGTTTGACAATCCCAGCGATCCGTCTGTTGTTTGGTTCAACATGTTTCTTTTTGCTTTCCCATCTACTGTCATCTTTCTCTTCTGTTTGAGGTTGGGGAATATTTATGGCTCCAGTATGTGCAAGTCCAGTATGTTTTGGTAGGGTTCTGTTAAAATATTAGGACAATATATGAAAAGCATGTATAAGATATTGGAAGTTATATTAGTGTGACTCACTGGTAGGAGAGTCGTCTTTCACTTAGAAGACTTGATTTCTGCTCCACTACATGCTGTTGTGCCCTTGAGCAAGGCACTTAACCCATTTTTTCTAAATTTAAAGTAAAATTAAAAGGCTCTTTCTTTCATTCATAATCTGAAGCAGAACGTAATCTTATAACACAATAGTGACCAAAAACTTGGTAGAAAATTGTCTGTCTGAGAAGTACAAAATTAAAAGTCCTGAGCCTAGTCAAAGCCCAGATCATGATTTCATGTCAATGCTGTGGTGTGACTTGAAACACATCCCAGGTTGAGCAATGAAGAAGAAAAGGCTTCATGAGGCAGCCCGATTTTTTTCAAACCTGTACACGTGATCTCTGCATGTTGGTATTGCATTTATGTTTTATGCTATTTTTCTGTGTTTAGAAAGTATACATGCACATGCCTGCTGCAGTTATGGGTTTTATGCCTCTTGCCTTCGGGGACGGAAAATTCCCCTTCTGATCCTCTTCACTCTCACCTCTGCGCCTTCGCTCGCTTTCGTTCATTCATCTCTGTCGTGCCTCTGTTCACCACCTCAGTTGTTTGACACTCATGTCTGCGTTAAGCAAAGAAAGAAGTGAAAATATTGCATGCCACAGATTGTTCGAAGGGCTTTCCCTCTTTTGCTCTAGCAGTGTGTTTATAATTCCTTAGCTTTAAGGCTTTATTTATTTTTAAAAGCTCTGTTCATCCAAAGGCACTGTTTGATATTGTGTCTCAGACGCGTCCCTGCAGAGGTAGGATAGTCTGGGTATGACAGCAGAGCAATGCTTCGTATTGCTGTTGCTCACCGTTAATGCTTTAGTAGTTTTGCTGCTCTAACCGTGTAATGATGCACATCAGCTTTTCAGTCAGGAATCAATCTTGTGGCCATTTTTCCTCTTGCAGAAATTTCTTCCCTAAAACAATCATTTTACTTTGATACATTTAGAAATTGACGTTAATAGATTTTGGTTTCTTCTTATCACTTCTTTATTTAGAGCATACAGGACAATTTATATTTCTAATATGGTAGATATTACCAGGTTAGAATAAAACAATATAAATCATCCTTTAGGAAATTCTAGCATAGTGAATTAAATGTTAAAAAAAACTATTACTATTATTAATTAAAAAGCGATTGAAAAATAATTAGAATATGCTCGTGTGGAGATTTAGGCCTGAGGAAAAACAATAAAGGTGTGGAATTCTAACCTTAAAGGTCAGAGGTGACGTAGGTGTCGAGGATTTGTTTAGAAAGTATTTATTTTAGTTGGTAGAGACTTCACTTTGGTTACAAAAACCAAAAATGCCTCAAGTCTCTGATTGTTGTACATGCTAATTTCCTTGCAGCTGAAGGTCAGGAATACATATCACATTTATCTTGTCATAAATTGATCCGCCAACACATTTCATCAAACAGCGGTTTGAGAAAGCACTATTGATACTTTACATGCTTCTGTTTCGTCCTGCAAGTATGAAACAGAAGCATGTACACGAATAACAAAAAAACTTTTGACTGTAGAGCCAGAGATGTTTACATCAAGTCTTTTGAACACAGGTCTAAGTTAATTTTGACGTCCTTTTTTTTTTTTAACAACACAAGTGCTGCTTGAATCAGAATCTCAAAATGAGGATGATGAGAACCATACTCGGCTATCGTTAAGGAACAGAACTTCCTTAAAAAAAAAACACATTTTTCTACAAACATTTCCAGCACAGATCTATTCCTGTTTTGGTTGGATGAACTGGATACCCAGTCATTACCACTTCTGTCAGCTTTTGCAGAAACTAAGAAGTGTTTTTTATTTTAGTTGGATTAGCGTGTCAGATTAGTCTGTAGGACTACAGGAACTGTTGTAGTGCAACGTGAGTTAGAAGATCCTCAACAAACAGCATCACTTCATGATGACTCCAATTGACTTATATAATCCCCAGCTTGTAGAGAGCCACTTCAGCAGCCCTATAAAACCCAGAGGCGGCTTGAATCCCAACTAAGTTACACACTCAGAACTACGGGAGATTTCCAAGGAAACCTTCTCCGAGTATTGTGTGATTTGGATTACTTTAACTACAACAGTAATGTTTGTGTTGATTTAATTGTCTCCTAATGTTTGTGTCATTTCTTGTTCATGTTAAGATGTGTTGGTGGAGAAAAAAGAAGCAATAATATTTAAATGTTTAAGTTGTTTTATATTCTTAATTAAGTTTTCACACCGGTAATGTTTTTATGTAAGTGAGATTCTTTCATAGTTTATCCAACTTGTGAAATACCGAATGAATTAGTTTAGTTTATACCTGACTGGGCAATAGTTTAGGCTTGGTATTAGGTTAAAGTGCTGCTTAATGAAGTACTGGCATCCAAGCCGCTCATTTTTATAATTATTATTATTTTTTATTTGTTTCTACTCCTTTTTTTTATTTAAAGAAAATTCCTCAGAAGGTACCAGAGTGACCAATGTCTTCTCTGGTCATATAGAGCAGAGAAGTCATTCATTTCTACACATCCTCTATATGTTGCTTTACTCTGCCAACAGGCTGGCTGAAAAACATCCACTATAGCTGTTTTTTGGTTTATTCAATTGTTATCCACAGAATTTTTTTAAAATGAGCTCTAAAAACTACATGAGCCTCTGCTTAAAACAAGTCGTTGGTAAATTTAATACAGTTTGCAGAAAACTCCGAAACAGAAGATTGTTGACTTAAATGTCTGTTGATTTGCATGCGTCAGAGAAAATATGGATAATTTAAGAACTTTTCTTGAGTGCCATCTTTTTGTTGATCATGCTTGCATTTTGCGGTCCAAGAGGTCTTTGAACTCTGAGCGGGGAGGCAGCTTTGGGGGTCAGGGGTTGTCTCTGTATGGTCAGGACTCTCCCCAATTATCATTTTCTTTCTGTGATTTGTCTTACTGATGCGTCTGAAAATTGCTAAGATGGGATGAACCCAGACTTGTTCCTGCAGGACTCCGGGGTGGTCAGTCTGTCAGCAGACACCAACCAGCGGGACTGTCACAGCACCGCCCTGATCTATCGGGGATGCCAGACCCAATATTGTCATGAGACCCCAGGGGTCCCTCTGAGGGCGAGGAGGGCCATGTTCAGTTGCTGGGGCAGACAGTGACGGTGCAAGGACAAAAGACGGGAGAGGTCACTTTGGGTGTCAACTGTGGCTTTATGAGTGACTATTATGTGAAGTTGAAGAGTGTGAGAGCCTTGCTCCGCAGTAATGCATGCATAGCTTGCAAAGCTCATTCCTTAATGCTGTTGTTGCTATGGATTGAGAGGTGGAGTTTCTTTCAGATGTTGGATCAGGATCAATGAAATTCTTAAGTCTGAATCCAATAAGCATCGAGTTTCGCTTACATATCATTTACATGCAAACAAGGATAATTGCAGTAAATTCTGATGTGTGTTTTGCTTTTAGCTGGAGACGTTTAAAGAGTCAGCACAAATGTCGGAGCAAAAATGTCTGCTCTGACATGTACACTTAGCTCACATATGTTGGAGATTAGTGGGGAGACGTGTTGTGTCGTCCGACGATAACACCTAACATGCATGTCCTGTGTGAACACCTTCCACTCAAACATAATAAAAACACAAAATGCTCAAGTTACCACCTACATATGGAAAAACAACAAAACATAAGCCCTCCATGTTTTAGTTTACTTAAAAAAAAAAAAACAATAAATAAGGCAACTTGCAGTGGAACAATAAGACTTCCAAAGCCATCTGGACCCCCTTTAACCATAGTTTATCCAGCATGGCTTAAACCTTGCCTTGACTTTTCACCTGTGGGACAAACAGCCAATTAGGCAGCAGAGGGGGCAGTGGGAGTAAAAAGCACAAGAATGAGAGAAATGTAACACTAAAAGAAATGGTTGGGTGAAATGCTGCAGAACGTTGGACAGTTTGACTGAGAGGACAAACAGCTATGATCAGTACTTCAGCACCACAGTAAAAGTCACAAAAGATGACATCAATGCAACTTTGCTCGAGGTTTGTTGGCTTTTATCTGTCCAAAATTGTCGAAAGGTCCCACAAACTTATTTAAATCAGGCTTGAGGATTGGGCTTTGACTGAGCCACTGCAACCTCTGTGTAAAGTTTGTGTTGTTGATGACCAACTTGGAGCCAAGCTTCAGCAAGTAGACAGATGGATACTTTGCAGGAATTATTTTTGACATTTGATCTAACAAGAGGTTTTTAGCTGAAATTTCAAAAATCTTCTCAATTTTAAACTTTTTTTGTTTTCCAAGAAATCACTGGATTGGAATGGGATGCTACTTTCAGATGGAGCAAATGTTGAGTTAAAAAGTCTCATTTTACATACTTGCAACCATCATAAATATCCGACCATCTTCTGTAAATTTAAAACTCAAAATATTTGTATTTTAAGAGAAATTAACATATTTTTCTTAAAATACATATTTCAAGGTGACTCTGGATCAGTTTTTAAGTTGTTGGTGTAACTGAAATATTTCATTGGACAAAAAAAAACAAGATACATTTTGGCATTTCAGCTAAAGAGGTTAGTTTCAAATCCTAATGATAATTGCTAATTAAGATTCAAGAGATTTGGCGATGATTGACCTCCTGACCTCCCTATTGTATCTGAGTTGATATGACATAATTTGAGTTTTTGGTAATGAGCAGAGGTTTGTTGCCTTCTCTTACTACCTTAATCTCATCCTTCTGTTTTTCCTTTTGCCCTCTCAGGGATGCTGGTGGTGATCGTGCTGCTGCTCATAGCCATCGTTGTGATCGCTGTGTGGCCCGTGTAGCTGATGGCGGCGGCTGTGGACCAGTTTAAATCACAGATGCTCACTGAAATACTGTCTTGGGTCTTCTGTTTATTCTCTCTTTCTGATCACTGGAAACTATCCAACTAAAAGAATGTGAAATAAAGTTTCCTTCATTTAGCAGCACAAATGCCTGTTTTTATACTGTGGGCAGCAGAGGCTTGAGGACGTTTCCTTTTCTGTCCTGTAAATATTGTGGGAACATAAATCGTCTTTTACTGTAGTGCACATAATGTTTGAATCATTGCATCCACTGATCATCTGGATGTTAAATTATTTGGCAGATTGTGAACTATTTTTTTAATGTAATTTAGTCCAAACAGCAGACCCTCCTGCAGGTCTACAGTCTTTCTGTGGCTGGTCTCAGGTTTACATCAGGTACAATATTCACATTCACATCTATTTACTCATGCATTGCTGTAGGAGCTGTAATGATAGAAGTTTACTAGGACTTTCTAATGTTTATCGAACAGACTGTAGCCAGAACTAACAGCTCGACTGTGTTACTAACACGCCTCTGTTACTTCCTGTTAAATCAGCTCTGCTTGTACCATCTAATAAATGACATTTTCAGTTAATAGTCCCTTGATACCCGTCTGTCTGCCTTCATGTCAGAGACTCGTCATGCTTCTCTGGAGTACTGGAGGGTTTTGTAATGTGATATTTAGTTGGAGTGGGCTGCTGACATAATTTCTGCACACATGAACCACATCTTCATTCTACAGTGCCTGGAAAAATATGCAGACTCATTCACATCCCGTCACAATATAATGCAAACGATAACATAGTTTATGGGGATTTTAGTTGACAGACCAGCACCAAATAGCCGTGAAGTAGAAGCAAAAAGTTTGTATCCATCCCCTTTTAAAAAAAACTCAGAAGTCACCTAAGTTGTAAATGTGATGTTAGTACAAGTACAGCTGTTGTAGAGGAAATTGCAACATGGTGGGTTGTGGAGAAGCTTAAATCAGGATTAGATTAGATTATAAAACAATACGTCAAACTTTGAACATCTTGTAGGTATTTTTGTGTGTCATCAGCAAATGGAGAAATAAAGAAATCACAGCAACAAAGGCAAATAATCTGTCAATGTAACAAGAGTTTATTTCAACTGATAATCTGAATTTAGTTCTACCAAGTTTGTGTTCAGTAGTTATTTTCATTCTTTAATGTCAACAATCTAAACAACCACATACAGGTAATAAAAAAAAGGTTGAAAAGACAAAATCCACAATGTCTTGTGTCATTAAATATATTCATATATAATAACCATAATATATTAGTAGGCATTGTAAAACAACATTGCTAAACGTCTTTGCAATGGTGACAAGAACATTTACAATTCATAGTATGAACACAAAGCAATGCTTTGATGTGTTTATGGCGTTTCATCTGGGAGGCTTGTCAAACCATTGCTCTACAGACTGCTGGAAAAAACACAGCATGAGGCTACATAGATGAGAGAAGTGATTAGAGGTTACAATTCATCAGACGACAATAAAACTAAAATATTTACCAATGAAAGGCAGGAGTATGTAAATATGCTCCATGCTCATGAACAGCACTGGATCTTTAGAGCTTTAAGAGCATGATAATTCAAATACAAGTCAAACACTAGATGTATAGTTAAATCACAATAATGTCAATCATCTGTTTGTCAGGCATCTATTGCAGTCAAACCCTTGTATTAACACTATGGCTTTTTAGGGACGTATAAGGCTCTGTTATACCAGATCTCCTCCATCGCTCAAACTGAATTGAATCTCAGTTCATTCAGAAAACCCCATTTTTGTGTGTGCGTGTGATTCTGCACTTTGCAGTGAAAGAGGGTCATGCAGATTTTGATTTCTATGCTCTACAACTATTGTATAAATGTATTGTAAACCATATGAGCTGCTACTCATACTTTTTTCTTCCTGCCAATTCTGCATGTATTCTCATCTTTCTCCCTTCTCATTGAGAAATATCACAGCATCTGTTTGAGAGCATGACAAATATATTTTCTCAATATTTTGCCATGCATCCTGAAAAACTTTCAACTTCCTTCGATCTCTCTGAAGGCAGATTCATTCGGTGCAATTTGGAGGTGTGGGTGCTAGTAGCCGAGCAAGTAGCGACCTGTAAACTTTTGCATTTGCAGTCCGCTGTGAGCGGGGCCTAATTAAACTTCACCGACGAGGTTGTGCATGTGATTTTGAGAGGCAAGAAACTGTTTATTCCTGGGTTTGTTTTTGTTGTTTTTCAAAGATCGATGCATTAATTATTTATGTTTTACGTAACCTGAGCTCCTCTCAAGAGAAGTGAACTGTGTACAAACAGATGAGCAAAGTGGTGTCAACAGGCAGATGACTTTGACCCATTCCACCTTGTGCAAAATGTTGAAGTGAATTGACTGTCCTTATAGTCAATGTGCATTCTTGCATTGATGTCTGCAAAACAGTAAAAATCTGAGATCTGATAATAAAGAAAACATTGCAAATGAAGGTGGAGATAAAGTAATCATCTTACTAAAGGTCCTGTATATAATGTGTATCTGCATCATGAGGTACGAGCATAATCCTTTCATGGTTTCCATTTTCCTGCTTTTTGTATCTTTGTTCCTGTACTTAGTTACTTTTTTTCTTCTTTTAAACAAATTAATGTAAGTTTTAATAATCTGCTGTCAGCAGTGTAGTAATTATGAGTTTGGAAAACATCTGAACCCTTACAAATGTGACATGCAGTACTGTTTATGTTTTGCTATTTACTGTTTTCTTTGCGGCTTCAATTAAGTATTTTTTACTTTCTAAATAGGCGACATGCATCGAATTTTGTTGCTAAACAAAGACTGTATCCACGTCCCATGTTCTTTATTGTTGTTATCTTTACTGTTCCAAAACATTATTTTAAGATCTGATGTAAAAACTCACGTAAAACTGTGAGTGGCCTCTGGTTGATAAGCTGTTCTTTAACAACTGTTGTAGTTACAAATGTTGGACCATCTTATGAGACTCTAGAATAAATCCACATGCATACAAAGACAGACAAGAACATCTTTAAGCAACACACAGCGGATTACTTAAAATTTTTGATGATCATTTGAGAGGCTCTGACATATTGTCTGATTAGAACCTATAAACAGAATCTCACTTGAAAAATCTTGAATTATTCCTTTAACAGCCACCTAAGTGATTTGACCGTTCTCAAATAAGAAGGGTGAATATGTTCTCGTAGCAGAACACACCATAGCATTTGCGATTTAAGATGTGTAGTTGAGTTTTTATAAATAAAAACTAAACTCTGTCCCTGTTCCTCTTCTTCCACTTGCATATTCTTTAACATTAGAGCTCACGAAAAAAGAAAACAGAGTTTTATGATTGTTTAGACTGCAGATATTCCTGACTCGGAGCACACGAAAGACAACCACATGTATGTTGGTTTGACAGAGCAACAGCAGCTTTCACAGCACGTACCTCAGATAAACGACAGCTTTCCATGAAACCAGTTAAGTTCTCTGTGAAAAATACAGTTTAAAAAAACAATACATGCAGAGGCAATATTGCAGCTGTAATTAAGTGACTTTTTGTCATTTGCACCAGCGTAGGATGTCCATAAAACATTAGAGCATTCAATACAGGGTTTTCATACTAGAGTAAAGAAAACAAACACAAATAATGTTATATACTGGTAATAGGTGCAAATTCGCCAAATCCACAAGAGAGACGAATCTCAGGGTAAAATAAACCATGAAACCAAATCTGCAAGGTGACCTCCTTCAACAAAAGTTCACTAGAAAATACAAATCATCCTAAATAATTCTCTTCATGCTTCTACACAAAAAGCAGCGACATAAACAGTGTCCTCTGTCCTGGGTCCTCTGTCTCTCTCTGAGCTCACTTTCTCTCGTTTTTTTTCTTCTTTTTTTTTTTTCTGAGAACCTGTTGACAATTCCTCTTCGTTCTCCAGCTTCCTCTCTGCTTGCTCCCCACTTATGGCTTCTTGCACTTTCCTTTCTTCTCACGCTGCTGGAACTTTCTCAGTCTGCGTGCCCACGTGTCTCTCCACTGGATGACCAGGCTTCCTTTGTCCGCCACCACTCCAGTCTGGCTGGGGGAGTCCTCGTCGTTCCCTAGCAGCAGGTACTTCTTCCCGGGCTTGATCTTGGGACACTTGCAGGCCACGTCTTTGGCACGGACCCATAAGAACTGGTCCCCCCTGCGTATGCGGCTTTCCCCCTGCTTGTAGACGGATATGATGTTGACGGTAAATTTCCACCACTCGCCAGCTTTGTCTGCCTTCAGGATGTGCACCTGGACAGCTGCAATGTGATATTGGAGGACAAAGCATTCTTGGTTAACGTCAAGCCGATTTTACTGCTGTCAACACATGCACAACATATTTCTATTTACTTATAATACCATTTGGGGCCTCTTGTAATTTTTATAAAGTCTTTAAGCTACTTAGCAATACATTACAAAAAAAAGCCTGTTGACAGAAGATGAATCTGCTGCAAGAGTACACTGCAAAAACACAAAAACTTACAAAGTACTTTAGCTTCAAGAGCAAATTTCTACATGCACTTGAAATAAGACAAATGAACTTACAGGTAACTTTTCTTCGAGATATAGGAGCTTATTTTCAGTAAATAATTCATTAATATTGTAATTTATAATTCCTTATAAAGTACTATTTTCATTGGCAGATTATTTCACTTGTTGCAGGAAAAATGTCTTGTTAAAAGTGTTCCATCTGCTGATGGAACAAGTACTTTTTCCATCAATATCAAGGAATCATTTACTTAAAACAAGCCTCTATATTTTGCAGAAAAGTTACTTCAAAGTTAGTTGTGTCTTATTTCAATTGCACTAACACATTTGCACTAGAAATTAGACCAAAATTCCTTGGTAAGATTGAGTTTTTTTGCAGTGTACATGCAGTCACGCTATGTACAATAAATAACAGTGAACTACACTGAAGCAAATATGATCGTCTTTCAAAAATGGACATTCGTAGTTTACCGTACCTTCTTTGCTTAAACAAAGTGAAAAAGCCAGGAATGCAGCCGAGCTATCATATACAGCTCCACATGCACTTTGTCTATTATACTGACACAGCAGTGTGATCTGTAATGGGATTAGTAGGCTATTAGAGACGTTAGCTGAGCAGACACTCAGGGATATTACATGAGGAATGAACAGACGTGGCCCTCAGGGAGCAGATAGACGCTCGTGGATCCTACGTCAGAATGTATCAATATGTATTATATTGACCAGATCTCTATTAAGTTCCATTAAGCTTCCCCTATAATTATGAGGGAGCTTTAAAGATGAACAATCGTGTGATGGTGTCACTGCTTTCACCTTCAGCATTAAAGGGATTGTTGATACAGGATTTGTATCTACAGTCTCCAACCAATGATCTAAACTTGTACATTTTCTTCTTTTTTTTTTCAACCTGAAACCTTCTTTAATATCATACTATAATATAGTAATTAAATCCAATATTTTCTAAGCAAGAACTTTCATTTTTAGATTATCTGAGGAGCCTTATAAGCAGGAGAAGCCCTCTAGTCCAAAACAAGATTGTGTTGGTCCAAGGTCTGATCTCACATTTTGGCTCAGGGTTTCCAGTCAAAGCATTTTTAACATGCTTTGAGAGAAGCTGAAACACTAGTCATTCACGTTTATGACATTCAAATCAAAATATCACCTTCATTAAGCAGAAGAACTTTTTTTTTCTTTAGGGTTTTTCTGTGCACCTTTAAGTGGAATTATAGTGAAATGCATTATGAGTTTAAATGTCAATGAGTCACATCAAAACAGACTAAACATGCAAACTTTAACCTTGCACTTACCTTGCGAGGTAAGTGCAAGGTTACATATCACCAGCAGGAGCAAAATATACGCTTTTTGAAGACTGTGTCTGAAAGTGTATTATACTATAAGCTTAATAAATGACTGGTGATATTCAGGTCATCCTTATTTGTACAGTAATACTTTTTTGCATTCATTTCCCTATTCAGAAGCTAATAGGCTGCGTTTGAGCATGGCTTCAATAGGCGTGTTGCCTGGAAATGTCATGCTCTAATTTCGTAAAGCGATCTCCCTCCCTCTCTTTTGACAAAACTCCAGTATTTTATTAAATCATATCAAGGAAAATTGTGTGTATCTTTTATTTAGCTCAATATGAAAAATAGGAAGCTATGTTCTCCCCATTTTTAAGTTGAGTTTTTAGCTTGCATTTACTTCTCCATTTTGCATAAGTTAAGCCTGCGCTGAGTGACCTGAGGGTGACCCACGCATCTCCTTGTGTCCACCGGCTCGTCTTTACATTAGGTCAACGGCTCTTGGGGACACTGGAGTGGATGAACTGATTATAGCCATGGTTCTGCTGAGATCAGACATTTCAACCCTTATCTTGCACCCCACGGTAGCTTGTAATGCTTTCCATGGGTCCGGATACAAAGCATCGCAGCATGGTTTTCTGGCACAGCATGGAGCTCCAGCTCCCTGCTGATCTTTTTAAAACACTCCAAAGCTTTCCTTCTTCTGAGACAAATTCAATAGATCCACACTGAGTTTGACTTCTGCTCAGATTTCCTAATTTTTTCTCCTGAATCAAGTTTGAGTATGTTTCTGTAAGCTACTTTAGTGTGTATTTCAGACCTAGATTGTGCTCGTAAAGGCAAAACAAATGATTGAATCTAAAGCAAAGTCTGTAACCTAAATTTGGTTAAGAATCTGTGGAACAGCTTATTCACAGACGCTCCAGTCTGACTCAGCTTCAGCCGACTCACAAAGAGGAGTTTCTGTATCTATGCATGCAAACCAGTAGAGACACACCCCAAAAAAATACTTGCAGCTGTATTTGCAGCTAAAGCAGGTTCTACAAACTATTTACTCAGGGAGGCTGAATCAAAATGCATACCACACCTAGACCATTATTTGTCAAAATAATGTAATCTTCCACTTTAAAATTAAGCAGTAATTTTGCATTGGTTTATCATGTGAAATTCAAAAGAGTTACAATGACGTTTGTGGTTATAATGTTCCAAAATGTGACAAATTTACAGGGACTTGAATACTTTCACAAGGTGCTGTAAGACCAGTAGCAGAGAGATGGATTAGTGGAAAAAAAGTTTTCATGCTTCAGTAGTTTAAACAGCAAAACCATCTTTTGTGTAGATCTGATCTGTTGTGTGCCAAAGCTAAATTACCCTGATCCCGAGAGTTTGTTCTGACATGAGTTACACAGCTGCTTTAACCGGTCAGTCTCCTTCATACGAGCAAATAAATTGTATAGCTGCACACAAACACTTTTGTGCTTCAGCGGAGCCTTTATTTTTTTATTCTCGATATTATTACAGCCATCAATCCACTGCAGTTCACACGAAACACATACCAAATCATCTGAGAGCTGCTCTTCAATGCATGGTTATCTTGGGTTGGGTGGATAGATGATAGTACTCTGAGCAGAACATCATTTTACTCTTTTTGAACAAATGTCTTCTCCTAATGGTAACTGTCAACATTTTGTGTTCATTTTGACTAAAATTGATATAAAATTTCCCTTTAATCAGACGGTTTTACAAAATGCAGACTCTCACTACTGCCCCGATTTTGATGTAGTCACCCCAGAACTAACAGCGAACGATCCAGAGGCCCAGCTTTTCTCACGACACCACCAGTGAGGTAGACCCGGGTTGAAGAGGAGGTGTCTATAAGCTGACCCCTAACTCCTCCAAATCCCAGCGGAACAAAGCCCGGACCTATCCGTCAAGCTCCTGAAGTATGCTGCGGGACGCCCCTGGTTTGGTTCAGTGGCTCTGCAGCCTAACTTCAATCAGGGGAGGGGACGCGGGCGACGGTGGGAGAGGGGAGAGGTCATATGTCTTATCCACACCTTGAATGGCGTGGCAGACTGATGGTTGCAGGAATGCAGCACGGGAAGCTCTGGTTGTGGGGGGAAGTAGGCTGATCCTTAATGAGGATCTCTTAGTGAGCCCCCACTGTCTGTCTCACTGAGCAGATAGCACCCCCACCCGCCACCCCCAAACACACACACACGCACCTCCATCTAATTCCATTTCCCGCTCCTTCCTTCAAGCTCCTTTTCTCCCTCTCTGTTTGTCTGCTCATCTCTTCATTGCTCAAAGATCTGTTTGATTCTTTGTCTGTTTTGATTCTTTACTTAGAGCCAAAGTAGTAAATTAGTAAAACTGTAAAAGCTCTTTTGAATAAACCAGGCCTGTGACTCTATGGCTTAGAATAAAATGCAACATTTACAGAATTTTTTTAAATTTATTTATTCATTGATATCTAAGGTTTATTCTACTTGCTTCAAATGTTTAAAAGAACGTGTTATTGGCAGACTAACAATAAAAATGAATTTAGTGGCCAGTGTTTTGTCTGACTCACCGTAATCCTTCTTGCAATACTTCTTCATGTTGATTTTCAGTTTGCCTTTCGATGCTTTGCAGTAAGAGTCACAGTCTGTTGGAATAAAAACAAGATTATGCATCAAGGACAGTAGAAAATAAAGACATCAATAACACAATTGAACATTTTTTAATAATCTATGTTCGCTAATGCATGACTTCAAAATTGGTCAATGCTGAATTAACATAACTTGATTTCAGCAACATGAACATAAAGAGCAAGAAAATGAGGAAAAACAAGCAAATGATATATTTAAACAGACATTTTTTTTTTATCATGTTAACCTTTTTATTAATAAATAATGTGTTATATATAAAATCTGTGAAGTTGAAAAAGTATCCAAGTTACAAAAATATATTCACACTCTAGTAGATTAAATAACAAACATATTTTTTAATGATAATATAAAATATTCAATCAAGATAATAGCTTAAAAAAATAATAGCAATATAAAAGATAAGTCTATCACTGTTTGTTTCTTGAGGTTTTTTTGAAGGTAATATGTTAAAATGTAGAAGTTATAGTAATGTGCTGTATTTGTATTTTTGCAATAAGTTTTAAAGATAAATAACATGTATGTGTGTTTTTGTGAAAATTTACAGTAGAAAAATATATGTTACAAAATAAGTACATTGACGTGCATCAATTAATGGGTTGACGTATGACTTCTTTTTGATTACTTAGTCTGATGTCCTCAGCATTGCTTTATGACATAATGTGTCCAGTAACAAGTGTGCCATTTAACATTTAGCCAAAGATTAAACACCACTTGTTCTCACTGTGTCTGAGGGATCAGGTCTGTGCAGACCTGCCTCACATGGCTTGTCACCCAAACGCCCCGATAAGAAACATAAAACTAAAAAAGTCTCCCAAGGAGGACCATGTCAAGCTTTCAGTTTTGCATGTGTGGGGGTGCTCAGAGTTGGCAGCTAGTCCAGGGAGTGGAAGGTGTTGGGGGGGCGGTGAAGTGGGTCATTGCCACACAAAGGGAGGTCAGGAAGGAAAAATTAGCCATCCATGAAGCGTTAGGCAGGGGAGCCTTTTTTTTTCGCACAGGGCTGGGGGGCGGCAGGCGGGGTGTCCACGCTGGAGCCGTGAACAAATAAATACCTCAAGCAGGCTGTGGGCTTACCCACACTGCCTCACAGCTCCATGCTGTAGAAAAGCTGTCAAACACCCAGTGGTGTATGAATGAACACACTCTGAGAGCGCTTGCTGAAAGAGTGCTTGGGGTTTGTCATCTGGTTGCACAAGGCAGCAAATTTTTGCCTAGAAATACACAAAGGGCCTTGATTAAACAGTGTACGTTTTTTTTGCAATGATGGTTTGGGCCTGCTGACAAAAATAATTACCTGTGATACTGTAATCGCAATGTGTGATGAAAAATAAAGTTAATACTCAAAGTATGAACCTGGGCAATATCAAGTTATATTTTAAATAGAGCAAAGTTCAAGCACTGCAGTAGTGGGGAAAAAGGTGTTCTCCCTGACACTTTAAAATAAAATGTTTTTCTCAGTGAGCACACAAATGCCACCACAAAACTCTTCAGTGTGGATGTTGCTACTAAGTAAGTAAAACGCAAAGTTAAACATATTCAAAAACAGTCAAGGAAAAATAGAATAATTCATTTGAAAGGAAACTGTATTGTCTGCACTTTATTCAAGCTTTACAATAACAAAAACAAACTAATATTTTCTAAAACATTAGCAAAATCCCTAGCAACTTCTCTGTGAAACACACTGTGTGACATCCCCTCTGCTCCTCATGTACATCAATTATGATTGTTTATTCAAATTCAAATTCAAAAATGCTTAACTGGGAAAACCCAAATGGAAATAAAATGACCGTAGGGTCAGGGGAAACAAATATGTTGAATGCTTCTTAAGCTATAGTTTGTAATGAGAGATCGGAATCAAGTAAAACTGCTATTCTCACATCGAACCTTTTTCAAAAACTGGAGTTTCAAAATTGCTCAAAGCACTTAATAACTTATAAATGCCAGGCAGAAATCCCTTAATCTCTGCTCCCTCGGTCTATTTTCACTAGCTGATACAAACATGGTGAAAGAAACCTAAATGGGTTGTTTTGACAGAAAGCTGTAGGATGTTGTCTGGCTGATGGAAGAAGGATTTGAGCTCGAAATATGAACAAACCTTACAGATATGAACAAATCTTTACTACTCTTTATAGGCCTTTACAATGAGGTTGCCTGGGGAATGCCATGACAGAAAGAAATGCCAGAGTAGAGAAGTGGGAGGAGGGAGAATGAATGGTGGACGACAGGCGGGCAGCAAAATAAGATAAATGTAATTTGGCAGAGGGGGAAAGGAAAAGAAGAAAGTAAAAATGAGCAGAGCTGCTGGTTGTGTTACAGTGTGGTTGGGCTCAGAGCTGGTGCCGGTCGTAGCAGAGAAAGTACAAACCTAACAGAGGAGTCTATAAAAGCTGGAGCTGATTACCATGTAAATGATGGAAGAGGGGGCTGTGGAAGGGCAGCTTTGTTTTCTCATAACCCCCCCCTTGATGCCATCATGATACTTCCCTTTGATAGCCTTTCGTTCCCCATTAGTGTACCCCTGAGACACAGCTCCGGGGCCCGCTGAGAGCACCCCGAGATGCCTGTTTAGGACCAGGCAGTCCCCTACTGCGAAGACAAATGTACCCTTTGTGGCTGCGTTACAAGCAGCAGAAGGGGAAGCGGTCTTGTAATGCTGAGCTAAAATGTGCTCTGCGTGTTCTAAGTAGATGTAGTTACTACAGCGCTTTGTTTTCTGGCCTTTCAGTGCACTAAGAAGTTGGTAAGTGAGAGGTGGACCTTTGCCCCCTCTATCAAAGTACCCCACAGCCCTTTAAGCTAATCGTTTTCATTCAAGCTGCTTCCAGGCCCAATACAGTTCATCTTGGAGCCAAAACTTTACAGCGGCAAAGAAAAAGTTGCAGTTCCGTCAACGGCCAGCAGTAGGTTGAATGAACTGCAAGGACGTTTTTTTTTTTAGATGCTGAACATAAAAAACTTGGCTCCCTGCAGCTTGTTGAGGTGGAAGCATCAAGTCGTTCAAAGATTGTTCTATAAATCAAGACTAAACATGAGGAATGGAGAAGTTTCTATTGAAAAGAGACAAGTTAGCTATTTTTAAATGTTTATGAAATGTTAATACAGTTACAATATCTAAGGTTGCATTCGACTCTTTTGTTTTCCGTCATTTTGACTGACAGCGTCGACAAAATTTCTGTCATAATCTATTTTTATTCATCAGTTCTCGAAATGATAATTATGACATGAGCCATTCGGTTGCATTTTATTATCATTTGGTGTAATTAATACGAACAGAGAACCCAGATCCCGCCACATTTTAAGCAGATGAACACCTAATTTTTCTCTGCAGTGACAAAAAAAAAAGAAGAAACACTGACTGTCACAATGAAGAATGCAATTAAATGATGGCAGTTGAATTATGCATGCTTCACCTGCTGTGGTCTGAATGCAAAACCTCACAACTTCCTCTTGGTCCACATCTGGAGGAGAAATCTACACCAGATCAGGCATAAATAAAATCCAACCTGTGTGGATTTTAGGGAATGTGTTAAGTTAAATGTTTGGTCTCATCTGATGAGACATCCTTTGTCCACATGTTGGATACTGGGATTGAACCACACTCAGGTGGAGTTTATTTACTAATTAATTGACTTTTGAAGATAATTAATTGCCCTGGAGGTTAATGGGGGCAATAAAAATGCTTGCCACACTTTTCAAATTTCTATATGTCATTTCATAGTTATGTGCTACTAAGAGGTGTAAGATTTGAGTACGGATGTGGGTCGGCCTGCAAAACCTGTCAAGAAAAGGTTGAGTCGTTTCTCTCCTGTCAAAACATTCGGGTCACAATCAGAGAGCTGCTCTGACATGTTAGCTGCAGATGATCAAATGCAACGCAACGTCCAAGTTTCTAAGCTACAAAACTCTTACAACACACATCAAAAGGCTCCACATGGAAAGTGTGACAAACGCCATACAGAGTTGGAAGAACGGGAGCGGTGGAACAAGGAGGTGTGAATGATGGCTCCCAGGAGGAGGGCTCTCTCTCATTTAACCAGACTGATTGAGAAACAAACTGCAGCAAATAAAGCACGTAATTAGATTAGAGAGCGGCTGTTCTGCTCAGCTCCTCCTCACTGGGCTGCTCACATTCAAGTTGCGAGCCTGGATACTGTCTTGGAAGGAGACACACAGAGAGAGAAAGGAGAAGAGGCAAAGAAAGACACTCCCCCTCCAACCTCTTTTCTTGCTGTATTACCACTGAGTAACGATGGTTTGTTTCTCTTTAACAGGAAGCTGCTGTACTGTGGAAATGTTATCACCCAAATTCTAAAAAAGAAAGTTTAGTTTTGATTATTACCATTTAAAATCACACTGTCTAATAGTTTATCACTCTAATGTACTTCAGCATTAATTAAACAATCTAATTAATCAGACATAAGAAAATTTAACTACAGCTGTTAATGTTTTACACACATAAAATAATCAAATCTTCTATATCCCAAATTTGTCTCCTCACTGGAAAAATAATTTGTCTCTTCAGAGTCTTAGTCTGAGTCTCTAAAAAAAAACAAAAAAAAACAAATATGTTTTGTTGCAAAACAAAATATCCTGCAGGTGACACTGTGCCTAACCTTAAAGGGGGAACAATAATTTGGTCAATTATAGGTTAAAAAGTTACCAAAACCAAAATTTACAAATTATCATTAAATCATAAGATAGCTTTGATTGTCGCTGTTTGTTTTTTTCTTTATTTGGGGTCATTTTACTGCAGAAGATAAAATTAAAACTGGCACACAATTTCAGGAAAAGTATCAATACTCAAAAATTGTGGGTGGTGATGTGATCAATGTCCAGATCACTTAGCTGGATCTGGACATTGATGGAACCATTAAGACTCAATCATTTCTGATTTTCTGAAACATTTTCTAAAAATATGGTTGTGACTTGACAAATTGTGAAAAAGCTCAACTGGGTTGAATACTATAGCACTACAAATTTCAGCAATACAGGGCTCGTATGTTGATTATGGCAATTTTATGCTCTGTTTGTCTACTTTTACCTGTGCTTCCTGCAGATTACTATCATTCATTGTCCAAACCTTCTCTTAGCATTCACATAACTGAGTGGTGGTATAAGATTCATGACCGAAGCGCCGCAGAGTCTGAGGGAACCAAAAAGGGTGTGCGAAGAACGACTCATGTCCAAAAAATCCGAGGAGGGGTCCGCTGCAGATTCTGATCACTTCCAGCCTCAGACGTGACACACACACACTGGACATGAACACCATCATCCTCATCAGTCCAATTCTCCATCTCCTCATCATCATTAGTTACTCTAACATCCTGACAGGCCCGCGCGGCCACAGCTCAGGTCACCAGCGGTTAATCTCCTCCACATTTCGTTGCCATGCAGACGTCTCTGTAGTGACCCGTGGGAGTGGCGATTCACACCATCCGTGACCCACCAGCACAATGTGTGTTTTGTCTGGGCCACACCATCGGCGCTATTCTCCACGCATTCCAGCCCTCCGTGTGGCCGAGGTGTGGGGGTGAGGGGGCCTCCTGCAGGAGACAAATTAATATCCACTCCATCTTCCATCCCAGCAGACCTCCACTCCCCTACTTCACGTAAGCCACAACGAGACACCTGCCTCACAGCTGTTGGCGTCACGCTCGTATTTTCCATCGTTTCCTATGTCTTGAACGCCACGGTCGAGCCGCAGATCTTCCGTCATTTGTTCCACGACTCCGCTCTGCTTTAGACTTCACATCCATCCACCTCGTCTTTTACTCAGCTGTCACGGATCTTCCTATGGTTTTACTCCCCGCTTGGTCCTTTCATCTCTTTTGGCCAAAACATCTTACCGTTGCAAAATCAGTAAATCAGCAGTTAAATTCATCTCTGGACTTCATTTAGTTAAATTTTCTATAAGTCTAGCATGCGTCTGAAAATAAAGTACGTCTTTGGCAGTCATTTTGCTTTAAAAAAGGAGGTTAAAAGTCCTTACAAACGTTCTCACACACACGTGCATGCACACATGCCACATCTGTAAGCAATCACCAACTAGGTGATATCACAGCCGCTCGAATACCAGAGGTACTTTTGTTGTTCGATCCTCACTATAGGCTCTGTGGGTGATGTTTGCATCCTCTACATGTCAAACCTGGGTGGGCCAAAGGGCCCCCGGGCTTTGCAAGGTCTCCATCACGGTGCTACAGCTAACAGCCCGTGTGACTTCAGCCGGTGGGATGAAGAAAACACAGCTGAAGAAAAGCATCCCTACTGCATGATGCTGCCGTGATTTACCGAAGAGATGATGGGATGTCAGTCAAAAAGACCAGTCTTGGTCTGAGGAGTCCTGAGAACCTTCTTCTGACTGTTTGCTATTACTTCTACTGCAAAAAGGACTTCTTGTAATTTCCTTCTTACCACTCTTCCACAAAGGCCCGATTTGTGCAGTGACCAGCATGTCTCCTCCTTCCTTCCCTCATTCATAGATCATGAGATCTTAGTCTGATCATTTCTTCCTATTTTAGAAAATAGTCACTTTGCTATTACTTCTACTGCATATAGGTAGCAACTTATTTGCTACGGGCAAATAAGTTGCTACGTTTGCAGCTATGTGCAGCTTGCAAATAGCTGCAAACAGATGCACAATTATACATCTTTGAAAAGCAGAAGTGGAGCATCCTGCATAACCAAAAGGAATGCAGAAAGTGGCTTCTGGACAAAATACTTGTCTTTTCCAGCAGCCGTTGTACAGCAGTAAAACCAGCTGACCAAACATGCTGGAACTTGCTTGGGGTTGCTTGGTGACAAGCTGGGCTTCGCGCTTGTTGATTTGTGATGTCATTTGGAAGGTTTTTGAGACAGATAATTTTCTGAAGATTAACTTACTGACAAAAATTTACTGGGTGATTTCGTTAAGTGCTTGGGTTGCTTTTAGAAGCAATAGAGACCCTGATTAAAACTGTGTGAAATGTGAATTTTTGGCATAATAGGTCCCCTTTACACCTTTCTATAACATTATTCCTAACCTGTCAGCTATGATGCTTTGTAAATAATGTTAATCTCTTTTCTCTAATTTAGGACTTCTGAAGCCAGGTGGTTCAGAAGTTATATCAGAGTAAAACAAGTTAAATATACCGTGTGCTGCAGGCAACAGATTATATTGTGAAACATTCTCATTTTTCTTCCCTTTCTCAATTATTTTCTACTTTGTGGTGGTCTACAGTATAAAATCAGAATTTTATGGCTGCAAATATACAAAATGTAGAAACGAGTACTTGGCGTATGAATACGTTGGAAAGTACTGCGTGTAAATAAATGCAATATTCTTCCGTCACTTATTTTGGGTGAATACCAAATCCCAGCGGTTTTCCAATCCCTGAGGAGTGAGCCCAGAGAAAGCCCCCATATATTCCGGTGCCCCACCACCCACAGTGTGATCTGAAGACAAAGCGTGAAACAGAGGGAGACGAAGGAGGTGGAAAACCCTGAAAAGAGAGCTGAAGTTGGGGGGGTTGAGAGAGCAGCGATATCCTGAGAGTGTACTTGAGGCCTCTGCGGGGAACAGCTGCTGGAGCCTCTCGTGCACGCTCACACGTGCACAAACAGCCTCTGCTAGCTTCACAAAAGAAGGTAGAGAAACACAGTAGGAGTCAAAATTTTTTCAGCTGTTACTTAAATTAAAAAAGATTAAATATTCTGAGGTTATATTTAACCTGTTTAGCTGAATATTCTAATGTTTTGGTCTTTATTCTAAGGTTTTCAAAACAAATGCTCCAACATAATGAATGAAAACAAAGTAAAAGAAGTCATTTGGAAGTAGAGTAGACAATCTGTGATGCTGTGGGCCTGTTTCTCTAGTTAGAGAGCGTGGTGTCAATGCATCTTAACCAGAAAGAAATTTTAAATGACTATCTGGTGGATTTAGCCAGTATGGGTTATTGTTAGGTCTTTCAGCAGGATGCTAATTCAATTTTTTTCAAAAAAACAACAAAGAAAGTTTTACTAGACACTGAACAGTCTGTTTTGTGGCAATACATGCCAAAAAGTATGGAGACCAGGGTTACCAATGACTGCCACTGGTGGGTTTTATTGCCTCAGAAATATTTTTCCTCCTGAGCAAAAACACTCAAAATATAGGTTTGATTTTTTTCATTGTCAGATTATGCTGCTGAAATAAAATATGATTTTACTTTAAGGTGTTTTACACATCTTTGTGTAACCTGGGCTGTTCTGGTTGTGCTAATGTGCAGTCAGAAAATCATCTGCAGCGTGAATGAAATAAAAGTTGTTTGGATTCCTTCTCATTGCATCGCAAGATCAAAAGTCCCTCCATCTATTTCTCTCTACCCTGGAGAAGGAAGCCTGGAAAAGCACTGAAGTTTGGCGCGATAAAGTATCATTCAGTCAAACGAAGTGAAAAATCCCAGTCCGATGCAGGGGGAAAAACACCCCAGTTAGACTGATTAATTGTGAAAGTGTGAGAGATTAAAGGAGGCACATCCCATGGTTGGTGCTAATGGCTTTAATATTCATGAACCCTTCGAGTAATGAGGGAAGAGGCAAGTGGGATCCAATTTATCCCACAGTCACTTTTTACTGGAATCAAGAGAGGAAGTGAAAGAGGTGAAAAATTACATTTGCATTCACTTACATTTCCACCAAATTCTGTGCATATTTTACTGCACAGCTGGTGTGTAAACACGCATACACAAACACGCATGCATGCACGCACACCCGCGTATGCACTCACACTTAAAAATGAATGTCTAACGCTCAGCTGTACTCACCCGATGGCTCCTCTGTGATGCTGGACGGAGTCGTGGGAGGTGAAACTGGAATCTCTACTCAGAGAAAACGAGAGAAAATAATTCATTTATTCCTTAATGAATAAATCCATCATATAGAAAGCACATGTGGTGGATTTTTTTTGTTTATGTGTTCATGTTTAGAATAGTTCAAATATGCACTAAAGCTGTGAGGTGCCAAAGCAGATGTCCTTTTTCAACAGACAAGTTTTTGATAGTCATGCAAATTTTCTATTGTCCTCACAATCCACAAGTTTTTATTTCTTTGCATGCTTCAAGAAAAAAGTATCAAAAACTGAGTTTTGGTAACATAATTACATCTACTTGACTACAAATGTGAAAAAAATATACAGTTTGATTCTTTACAAACTATATATATATATATATATATATATATAAATGATGAGTATTGGCATTGTTGTTAAGCTGATTTTCCTTTAATATCATTTAGTCCTTTCTGTTTAATTTTGACATTTTGATTATGTTTTTTAAGTTAAAACCTAGAATTTCAAGTGAAATTCTTACCTGCATGTAGGCTATTGTGAATTTGCCAGCAAGCAGCCAATGGAGTTGTGTATATACTGCTAATGCCTGTTGATGCATTTTCAACACATATTACTCAAGTATCATTTTAGACTATTTGTAGCGGTCTGAGTTATATATAAGTGTGTCGTTAAGCCACATATTTAACTTCAATTTAATAAAATAAAATCCACCAAACATCTACTTCAGTTTGACGTATTGACACAGATGGATCTAGTTTTTGCTTAGTCTCTCAAGAGTTAGTCTTAAACTGAGCATTGGATAAACCTGGCTACTGTTTAAATTATCAATTTAATCAATTTATTCTCTAAGCTTTGGTCCAGAGGTAAAGGCAGGTCAACAGAGCTGCTAGCCATTTGTATGTCAGGAAAATTTGCTTCACTTTGACACGAACTGTCTATTTAAGAGTGGGTATACCGTTTACACAAAGGGAAATCATGCACAAGTAAGAGATTGCTTACTAAAATAAACAAGATGGCTAAAAAAGGCATATAAAAGACACATGCAAAGGAAAAGGATGGACACACTGCGGGAAAAGGTGTGTAACAGTGAAGGTTTTGGATCTGAAGTAGCTACTGGAATGTGATTCTCACAGAATGATGACCTTGAGTAAAAATACTCACTTTTTAAAGATTTGAAATCAAATGTAAAACGTGGTTTAGTTGCTTTTATTTAAAATATATGTGTTTAGCAGCATTAATTCAAAAGCTGCTAAACACGTTGGTAACAGTTTATTTTTATCTAAGCAATGATTTTACTTGTTTTCATTTTTCATTTTTAAAGTACATAGTATTTAGAACAAGATACATTCTTACCATTTTGCTCTTTATAAAATGACACAGCGTACAACAAGCTTATAGAGGGCAGTTAGTTGAGCTATCTGCTCCAGTAGCCATCCTGAACTTTTAACTGAAACCTTTTGAAGCTTTAACTTCCCTTAGGACTTATGAATGGTGTTGTTTTAGTTTCCAAATTTGTCTGTTTTGGAGGAGAAAATGTAAAGTCGGTTTCTTTCATTTATATCGCTTCGCATTAAGAAGCGATGTAAAGATTTTTAGATTGAAAGGACTGGAGGACTGACACTCACAATTTAACAGTTTTGAAATAGAAACTTTATAAAACTGGGATATGCTTTGAAGAAGTGACCTGTGTGAAACACTGAGAACTCTAAAAGTAAACTGTGTCTGGTCAGATTAACTGTCTGACAAAATTATAAGGCAACTTAAAATGAATACAACAGCTATAACATTTTGGTTTTTACTCCACTTTATGTTTTGAGAGCATCAGTTTGACTAATGCTTGACATGTTTTCATTCTCAGTGTCACACAGGAAGATTACAAGCTGCCCCCATTTCATTTCAAATTCAAAAATACTTTTGTAACTCATATTCAAGATTCTTTAAAGAGTTTTTGAAGAAGCTGATGATAGTGGACAGGATGGATCTCCATAGTGGCCATTATCACAGCGGATCTGAAGAAGCCTCCAACTGAAGACACTCTGCTGTAAGGAAGTACTCAAAGTTGTCTGTAATTTTCTTGGTTTTATTAAAATAATAATCTCATCTAATCTCCAGTGGTTCCACAGTCGTCCCCAGAACAGAATCAGCATTTTTTTATCAGGTTGTGGAGCATTTTTCAGTCCCTTCCTCTAATGCTGTTATCCTAACAGGTGATGGCAGAAGAGAAGACGCTCAACAACAGATTTATAGAAGATATGAAGCATCTTGTGCAAACAGTGAAGGCCCTAACTGTTCCCAAGAAGCAGAGTCTTCTCTTTTTCTTCTTGTAGACGGTTTTATTGTTGGGTTTCCAGTTCATTCTGTTGTTCAGGTGAACACCAAAGTATTTATGCTAATCCACTACCTCCACTACTTCCCCCATGATGGAAATGGGGTTTGACCTAACCCTATTTCTTTTGAAATCTACAGTCATCTCCTTTTTGTTCACATTCAAGATAAGATAAGATGATGGCTCAGTTTATTGGTCATCTCTAGTATACCTGAAGGCTGCAGTCATCTGAGTATTTCTGCAGATGACAGAAATCTGACTTGTGTTGGCAGTCTGAAGGACACTGAGTGAGCAGTTTCCTGTGACGCTCCTGCACTACCAATCACCTAGTTAGCCACATAATCCTCCATTCAGCTTTGGTTTCTGTATAAAAAAAAATTAATCAAAGCAATTGTGACAACATTTCATTAAGGTCCGATTTAAACCTATGACCTTAGTTTAGTAAATAATGGACTCTAAGCTAACTTGTTACCTCAAACAAATTAATAGCTTGTATTTAATTTGATAACTCAAGAGCACTGACAACTCATTTAGTTAGCCACTTAGCTTCTGGTTATCGCATTGTATTGAACACTATTAAGTGACTGCCAACAAACTACCTGTGCACACCCCTAAACAAAAAACAATCTAATTAAAACATTAGAAAAGTAAGAAAATACAAATTTAAGGTGCAACAAGAGGAAACGTAAAGCCTACAATGCAAAATCTGGTTATATTCAAATAATTGACATAATTATTATAACTAATCAAAATAAATCAATTAAAGGGACTTAATTGAATCAATTAATTGAATCAGTCTTTTGTGGAGACAAAAGACTGCAAAATAAGACTAATTTGTACTAACCAAATGATTTTTTAAGACGAAATTTTCTAAAGGTTTTTACTTTTTTTACCCAACACATTCCAATGGATACTATAATGGCACTGAAACAGAAGGTTCATCAACAGCATCCAGAAAAAACCTTTTATATTGTTTCTGAGGTCAGAGTTATTTTACCACCGTAGATGCCAGCTTTGGTTAAACTAGTTGCTAGCGTCAACTGGCATGAAACTGCAACATAAGTATCATGTGTGGATGCCTTTTAAAGCATTTTAAGAGCTGGAGTTTGGCAAATTTGTGTCCTAACGTGATGTAGACTGCTTCCACGTACTTATGCAGGGGGCAATGGGCGAGCGGCTCTGCTGGTAGCCTTTAGCGCAGCGGTTGCACATGATACCAGTCACGCCATCTTTACAGGGACATTGTCCTGTGGTTTGGTTACAGGTTTTGCCAGCAGCGCCCACGGGATGGCAATCACATGCTGTGAGGAAACAGAGGAAGAAAGAGAGGAACAGTAAGTGGTCTCACACACACATACACACACACACACACACACACACACGCACACACACGCGCACATGAGCGAGTGGGGGGAACTAACAACAACTATGCAAAGAGAGTGCAGGTGGGTACACAGCATCGGTGCAGTGGCGGCAACAGGGTGGTGAGAGACATAGTGGAGGCATTCACACACAGGCACATCCGACACAACCAGTGTTACTGCAAGACTAAACGGGAATCCAATTCTTAGAGGTTTACAGACGTCTTTGAGGTGTTTGTTGCAACAGCACCTCATCATAATCGCATTCAGGCAAAAACATGTTGGTGTGTGACTGGTGTGTGTTGGGTGACGAGAAAAACTTGTGCACGTTTACCAAAATGATCAAATAATGGGGTATAATTCTGATAGTCTGTTTCTGATCAATGTCAGGTTTTGAACGAGAGCCCAAGACATCCTTCACTCTTCCTCCAGAAACTGGTTGTTGGGTGTGGGTGCGGTGAGTTGGTGGGTGTATCTGACACATATGCTCCAGGAATGTAATCATGTCTAAATTCCTCAGCCTAATCCAACCCTCTTTATTCATTTCACAGCCAGGTTTGAAAGGAGTGTGCTACAAAAGTTCTTTCTTTTCTTCTACTCTGGGAGATAAATAACTCTTAGTCCTCCTCAAAGTCTGAGCTGACATATTAATGTCTTACCATTTTCTCACAAAAAGCATTCATGACCAAACTTTCAGCACTCCGTGCCTCACACCATAAGTGTTTTATTTTCTGCTGATTTCCCAGAAATCCTGTGATGTTAGAACGTTCAGCCTCATTCACTACATGCCCCCCGCCCTCTTCCTGCCATAAGATTTTCCTCTCCGTTGTGTCACATGACATTCTGTGAGCTTTCAGGGCTGCAGACGAATTAATGCTCTTTGTTTTTTTGTGTTGTTGCTGCTGATCGGACCTTTGTAAAACGTCTTGTGCTTTCTGAGAACCAAACTGTTCAGCTGACATGCAGAGTTACAGCTTCAAAAACAATGAGTTCATTCCATTGGACTGACTTCAGGCTTTAATATGTATTAATGTCAAAAGAAATTAATACTGAGCCCTGTCCACATGCTTAAAATTCCAGATCTCTACTGTAGTTGGCCTGGACTTTACGAGGGGGCTTAATCTGAATCAAAGATGATAATATTATGCAACTGCTTCTGAATGAATTAAATCATTTTAATAAAAGTTGACATGTCCGAATGCAATGTGCTTTTTAATCTTTGCTTTGACTTAGTGCAGTGATACCGCTGCTATTCAATATGCTGCTTAGGGAAAACAAAACTCACTGGGTGACACATTATGTCTTTATAGTTCTTTGGCACAAGTACAACTAGTGGTACTTAAATTGCCTTTAGCTCTCTGTAGAAAAAATGTTGAGATAAATTATTTCCAGAGTAAAATGCAAATAAGTTAAATGTGATGTAGGATTAATGAGCAACATTATCGAGGCCAATGGATCTTTGCTTTCCAGAAATATTTGAAAGTGGAAGCGGAAATTTCTAAGTAGAAACTTGGTGAGGCTAACGTCGCTTAGCTGCACAAGCTAATGTATGTCTCTACTTTTTGAAACACTGCAGCTAACATTACAACTACTCAAAACTAATTTGAAAATATCTTATTTTCTTTCCACTTCACATTCATGACCTGCTTTGTGTTTGTTTTTCATATAACAATTAAATACATTTATTTCATATTAATGTATACATAAAAGTTGAGCAGCTTTATAACGCAAATTTAAGGTATGGTTCAAGTCCCATGATATTTTTTCTACTTTCTGTTTTATGACAAAACACAACTAACTGAAAAACTGGTAACAATTCGTTTTACAGGGTGTCAAATAAAGACTGTCATAAACGTGACATAACATCTGTCATGAAAATGAAGGAGACTTCGTGAATGTTTACGACTGTTGTCATGAAATGTCATTCGGTAATTAATTACACTTTTAAAGCAAATTTGTATTAAAACTTGTATTAAAAGTTCACTCAAAGTGTCAATTTTGCATTGTTTGGTAAATAATGACACTTTTAATCCAAAATTGCATTAAAACTTGTATTAAAAGACCATTAAAATGGTCAGCTTTGCATTAAATGTGTCATTATTTACCTTTGAATAAAGTGTCACAGAGAAACCCAAGTGGAAAAATGTATAGGCTTTCTTCATGATCAAATTAATGCCATGACACAACTTTGCTTTACGTTTGTGGAAGTGGTCTGTGTCCCAGCAGGCCTCCGACTATCTATGAGACTCTCTCTTTTTTTATCTCTATTTCCTGAGCTTCAGCTCCTGTTGCTGCTCTTATCAGTCCTTGGTGTGTGTGTGCTGTTCGCCCTTCTTATCGCACTCATTCGAGTCCTCCCACAGTCTGTGTGCCTACTACTACCTACATCAGACCAATCTGTCACCGCTTTCATTGAGCACGGCTGGGCTCAATGAAAGCCCTTCTGGGGAGCTCGCTAAGCAGCGTTTAGACCAGCGCGGCGAGGCCTCAGGCCAGTAAATCCAGGGGAGCATGTCAGGAGGGGGAGCTTTGAGGATAGAGGCAGTTTGCAGTGGGTTATGTTTTTAGGAGCATGTGATCGGAACCATAAAGCCCGGCATCGAGCCTGCTTGTAAATCAAGAAGCACATGGCAGGCAGGTGGAACGCTTTCCCTCTCCTCTTCTTTCGTCACCTTTGGTCTGCCTCGCTGAACAACTCTCCTCTCTGTGGTGTCAGATGCTCTCCGACTGGATGACACAGCTGCTGTGTCAATGACTGGCTCATTCCAGGGGTGTGAGTGAGAGTATGAAGTGTGTGTCCACTTCAGGGGCTAAGTGGCTGATTCATGGCTACCACTCCAGATGGCTCGGAGAGATATGCGAACCAGAGAGGAAAGGTTCCCTCTCTGTCTTATAAGGGACAAGGCAATGACAAAAAGCTAACGCAGGAGTTATATCTTATTGTAACTACAAAAAGAGTCTCGCATAAACAAGAGCTGCACATAAAAAGAAATGGGTTATGGAGACCTTTCCAAAAGTGGGCAATGTGTGATTTCACAATATGCCCACCATTGACCATAAAGTTGATGTTTGAAGTCTGTACTGCATTCCCTGTTTTGGTTTGAGCTCAGTGTGTCATTGAGAGGAATTTGTTGGACCTGGAATGCAGCCAGTCGAGCCAAGTCTGTGTTGGATTATAATTAGATTTCAGCTCCTCCCTAAAGTGTCTGTAAAGTGCAAAAAGAAGAGAAAAAAAAAATGCATCGACTTCAAGGACGACTCACTGCAACAACTTCAGTATTTTATTGATGACGGTAAATGGCCACAAGACTGATTTTTATTTGATGGTTTGCTTTGTGAGTGATGTTGATATTGCACAGCACTCATCGCACATTTCTGTTATTTTAAGTGGAAACCTCTTAATAATCACTGAAAGGTAATAAACAGCAAGGTAAAAAAAAAAGATAATAATAGTCAAATTGAAGGCCTATACTGAAGATTTCACTCTGATTAAGACATGAACCATATCTTAATTTTGCATCATAAGGCTGCTCAACTTAATAAAAATACAAGCTGCATGCTGCATGCTACAGCCAAAAACTATGTATTTAATTGGGGTTTTGCATGAAAATCAAACACAAAACAAGTCATGAATGTGAAGTGGAAGGAAAATGATACATGGTTTTCAAATCAGTTTTAAATAAAACCCTGAAATGTTAAAAATGCAGAATTGTTCAGGGGTCAGTATTTTGCAGACGCACCCTTTACTTTATAGTTTCTTTCCGTCATTCCTCCCCCCCATTCTTCTTTACAAAATATCTCTAGCTCAATCAGATCAGACAGAGAGATTTGGGATTATTGATTATCAATTCTTGCTAAAGATGCTCGATTGGATTTGGACCTGGACTTTGACTAGGCCAACTTCAAACGACAACACTCCACACTGTATTGTTCGTCACAAGACAAATCCTCACCGCAGTCTGACTTCGCTCCATCTACTTTGCCGCCAACTCCAACCAGCTTCTCTGACTGCTGAATGAAACCGTTCCCATAGCATGATGCTGCTATAATCATTTTATTACGATGAATATGGACTTTAGAAAGTGGTTAGCAGTCTTTGGACATGAACTAAAAAAGTTTTGGGTCTGATCTGACTAGGACATTCTGTTCCACATGTTTGTTTGTGAAAAACTTTAAGCAAAACTTTTAGCAGGCAAGAATGTGTTTCTTCTTGCCTCTAGTCTATAAAAATCAAATTTGTGAAGTAAGTGACTAAGAGCTTCCCCATTAACTGATTCCTAATCCAGCTCTAACTTCTTCAGAACTTTCTCCCCGGCCCATCTGTTTTGTTCGTTGGTCTTCATGACGCTGGCAGTTCACTAACACTCTTTAATAAAACCCTGTTCACAGAACAGCTGGATTTGTACTGATGTTAAACTACAGGCATAACAGACTTGCTTTACTAGTTGCAATTAGTTGCAGTGAATTTTAATTTGAAGCATCGTATTAAATTATTCTTTCTGCAAAGCAAAGAGTACTTTGCTAAAATGCTCTTATCAGATGAGACAAAATTGAACTCTGTGTGTGTGTAAAAAAATCTTTGTTGTTTAAGATAATAAAATCTCTGACTTTTCATCATTTCAATTCATTCATTGAAATGATGAATTCAATGAATTGAGTTTTATGGTTGTAATGTACAAATATTGCTGGAGTAGCAGACAACATTAGACATTTTGCTTTTAAAATCAGATAAAAACACTTAAACTTGAAACTGCGGATTCGCTGCTTTAAAGGTGAAGACAGCATGATTGTTGCTCAGGTTTTACTTGTCTCCCTTTTTTCCAACCAAACTTTATGTATTTGTCAAATCTCATCAGTGTGTTTAAATCCAAGCCCTCAAGCAGTCATAAACACGAGTGAAAGACGCTCTCACTCAAGGAGGGGTGAATCTCTAACTCTCGGCAGGTGAATGAAGCCACCAGGCAGCGTTTGCTATCCTGTCGCCGCGGCCTCCGTTGGAAATGAGCCACTTTTCTGAGGGGATTATATTACCACTGCGCTCCCTCGCTTTCTTGCGGGTCCCCAGGCTTTCTCTTTTTGATTTCAGTAAATCACCAAAAACTCTAAATCGATGTCACTTTGTTCCAGCTTCCACACTGTTTGAGAAGTGGGCATGAAAGCAGTTTCGCGGCTTGGGTTTCATCAAATTATCATGAGTTATAATGTGGTTGAACTGAGGCGGGAGTTTGCCAGAGCATGTAAGTGTCCAACACAGGAAAAAAAGCAGTGTGTGGTCACTTTGTTCACCAGCAAGTAGACCATGTAAAACAGGAATCTACGAATTCGTTAGCAGTAATGCTCCAGATTTAGCTAACAAAAAATGTTTTGTTAGGCCGTCTATGTTTCGTGTCATTTGTCAGTTTGGGGTAATTGCAGCAGATTCTTTATTATAAGTCTATTTTGATGTAACTGAATCCCCGGGTTGAATGTGGACAGTGTTTGTTTATAATCACACAGGGCCAGGGAGAGGTGGGAGGCGCGTGCACTCTGGCAAATTTCATAGATTAAATTGAACAAAACCGTTTTGGGTGAGCCGATGATTTCTTAAACAATGATGAAATCTGTTTACGCTTCACTACGGTGAAGGGCGGCAGCAAACGTGAACGAGTCGAGGGGAAATAAATCCCAAGTGTGGGTGAGAGGATTTAGTTTTTTTACATCGCTTGTAATGAGAGTATGCCGTGACCACGCTCTGGCTGGGGGCCTGCGGGACTATCATTATCCCAAAGCAATAACATTATTTCAAATCATATCCGAGAATGGTGCTGAAATTCTGCAAAGGTTCTGCATAAAAGGCTTCTTTCTCTTTTTAAATATTCTTTTTATTCAGATTTAGATCATGTCAAAGAAAGGTAAACATTTTCAGAAACCTTAATATTTTAATATATTTAGAGATCCTCAGAAGCCAACAGATTAATCCAGAAGCACACACTCCACATCTTTTTCACTCCAGATGTCAGGTGTACATACCAGGCACATTTTTCACCGCTTTCCACTCGCTGTTTTGACTTCCCGTCAGGACTCATTTCTCCGTTTTCCCTAACATCATGTTCGTAATCTGACTTGTGTGAAAACAAATTTCCATGTTGGTCACTGGTGGTTCTTTTCTCATTCCTGCTGACATGATGGGGGGAGTTTTATTTTACTCCTGTCTGAACTTTCACTCCTGTTTTGCTGTGAGAATTTGGTCCGTCTGCAAAGTGGTTATGTTCAAAATCTGAAGGGATGGCTGGGAAAAGCAACCACATCATAAATCAAACGCAGTGCGTTTAAATGGAGGAACATCTAGAATAAACTCAGTTGATTAAACTGAGTTATAAAAAAAAAACTAACACCATGTTCTTCATGTTGTTTCATAAACTAATTTGGCGAATTAATGATCTAAAAAAATTATTTACATTCCGTTTGGTATATTTGAGAGACAGTAAATTATTAAAAATCTGTCCATGTAGATAATTTGGCAGAATTTCTGTCTAAATTGTGTAAGACAGCAAAAGGCAAATAAATTCTCACTTTTTCTGATGAATCCTTTTTTTCATCCTGTCTGGTATGAATTAAACAGAGTGAGCTTTGCCTACAATCACAACTTGACCAAGAAATAACTGACAATTAATCAAATTAAATTATTTGGCATATTAATCGTCCAAATTATCTAAGAGGTGAAATTCCCCTTCACCCCAAAAATATCCTGATTTATGATGACCACTTGTTTTGCTTATGTTTTAACAGATTAACCAAGTAAACACAATAGATAAGAAAACACCAAACTCACAGAATGGCAGAATGATTCCCCAAATTACTTAACGCTTCAAATGGCAAAAAAAAAAAAAAAAAATCTCTTTGTTATGGCTAGATACAGTATATTGTTTATGCCTTCACAACTTGACTGCACAACAATTAAAAATGAACATTTGATCATTTTGCAAAGTCTTCATATAAATTATGTATAGTATCAAATTGGAAAATGCCCTCACTTTTGCTGATGTCCACCTCAACTCATCAACTCTTAATAAACCACCGAATAAAAGCAAAAACTAAAGCATCAAATTTTTACCATTTGGCAGAAAAGTTCTCCAGGCTGCAAGTCATTAAGTGACAAAAAAAAAAAGTAGTCAAAATCTATTTTGACTACTTTCTCCATTCTCTTTGGTAATAGTATATACAGAGAATCTGGCCTCCAATCCCAACTTGAAAACAAAGCAAATGAAAAGGAGAAAAATAAGATAATTTATCAAGTTAATCAACTAAATGATGTAAGGCCTTAAACGGCAAAAGCAAGAGAAAAAAAAGCTGAAAAATCACTCATGCTGATGTCTGCTTTGCTTACTTTATGTAAGGTATTTAGTAAATTCAATAAATGAATAAAGAAAATGTAATTATGTCATTTGGCAGATTAATTATCTAAATTAGGTAAGAACCCTTACTTATGCTAATGACTAGATAATCTACATTCTGTCTGTTGTGTGTTAAATACAATAATTATTCACTAAAACCACAACTTGACCACACAAAAAAAACAATAAATTGACAAAGTGAGGTAATTTAGCTGGTGTGTCAGACAGTAAAACTATCCACATATGCTGACGACTATTTATATTCTTTCTGCTATATAGTAAAGATAGATTAATACAGTGAGTTTTGCCAACAATTTGGCAGACCTTGCTTCATTTTATTGCACTGATGAAAAGCACATAAAGCTGTAACTTAATTTTTATTGGAGCAAAACTGAATATGAATCCTAAGAGGTGAACACATGAGACGGGACTTTAACATGTAACACACCAAAGCTCCAAGCTGTCCTGCAACATGCAGCAGAGGATGGGGTTAACAATACACTCTGTGATGGATGGTGTGTTTGCATTCCTGGCCGGCAGAATAGGCCCAAAGCCACGGAGGATGTTAAAAGTCACCTTAGGAATATTGCTCATGAGTGACTGAGCTGAGGGTGGATAAATCTGAAGAATTGTGTTGTGCAGAAAAAAAAGAAAAAAAAAGGAAATGTGTTTGATATGCTTGCAGGAGGCAAGGAATCTGGTGGAGCCGAGTCCAGCGCAGGTGATGCTCCCTTGCATTAGTTTGATTAATGTTCTGTCACCGAGGCATGAAGCGTGTCAGACAGCCGTGAAAAAAATTAAATTTCTAGCAGAGAAAGGTTGAAAAGGAGGAACGTCTCCTCCGAGGACGTATCATTTTCTCCAGAGCTGGATTAGTCTTTGAGCACAGCTGAATGAAAAGCCCCGTCTCATCTAAACTAACATCACATTCTTCAACTTGTTTCATTGATGTTTTACTACATGATGTCTTTCAAACTGACTGATGGCTCCGTTTATTTATTTACTTCCTGCTGAGTGACAAAAGAAAACTGGGGCTTAAATTGTCAGCAGGCAGCTAATATTTCTTCGTGGGGCGCCTTCAGAGGCGGCGGCTCCGAAATCCTCCAGCAGGTATCTGTTTCTTGTGTATGTGTGCACGAGTTGTGCCGTGTCCCTCGGCTTGTTTGTGCAGGGATTGGACTCTTGTTATCTTTCCCTGCAGCTATAGAAGAGGTGAGAAAACACATTCTCCCCCCTCCTCCACCTCTTCCTCTTCTACCACCTCTCTGTCTTTGACCCTTATTAGCCACGGTGAGGGTTGGTGGCAGGCGTTTCATTCAGTGGTGAGTTGTGAGCACACCTGTGTAGGGGTGTGTCACCCTCTCACATCATCCTTCCTCCTGCCATCTTTCATTCCCTCGCTGCCTCTCCAATCCTGACTTTTGCTTTATCGCTGCCTTTTCCCACCACTGTTCCAGTTGCCTCTCGTTCATCTTTGGTCCTCACCGGGGATCACTTAGCGCTCCTGCTCTGTTTGTTTTGCTTGCTCTGTCATCCCTTCACCCCGCTCAAAATAAGCATAATTGCTCTGTCAGTGAGGGAATGCCCGGGCTGACCCCACCCAATGCCACCCTGACCTCCCCGATCCCGAAAGGCCCTCCGGCTCATCCCTGTTGATGGAAGAGGTGAAACTGGATCAGCAATTAAAATGCTTCTTCTAAAGATCGAACTCATCAGCGGGGGAAAGGCAACAAGGAAATCAAGTTGTACTGCTTTGATATAGTTTTGATTAAAGCTGCTTTTCGTTCCTTCAGTCTCTGGAAAACCACACACACACACACACACACACACACACACACACACACACACACACACACACACACACACACATTATGAAACTTTACTGAATGGGCCAACAGCGCTCTTGTAAAAGACTGAAACGGGCCTTGTACCTTTGCAGGCCTTCCTGTGTGTGATGGGCTTGGCCAGGTCTCTGTAGTAGCCCTCCTTGCAGTAGTGGCAGTGGCGACCTGCTGTGTTGTGCCGACAGTTGAGGCAGACTCCTCCGCTCTTCCTCCCCGACAGTTTGTACAGCTCCATGTTGAATCGGCACCGTCTGGCATGGAGGTTGCAGTGGCAGGCTGTGTAAGGAGAGCAACAAATGTTTTAGTGAGACTCTCTAATCACAGATCAACAGTTTTTCTAAATTAACTTCTGCACTTATATGTTGCTGCTGGGTATTTTAAGATAGAGATTTAAAAAACTGTTGTTTTTTTTTAAGTATTGTCCCAATAAGCTTTTTATCATTCTTTTTTTTTTTTTTTTTTTAACGGGGGTATCAGCTGAGGTGTGCATACATCCAGAAAAACCCTGTAACATTTATGAGTTTTTACATCCTAGGGTTTTGTCAATTTAACTTCAAGTCTTTAATGTCTAAGAACTTGGCTAAAAAATAGAACCAGCAGCCCTCTAAAGCCATAAAACTAAATGATCTGGTCAGATAAATAATTTGGATCGCAGTTTTCTCATTTCCTATTCATTCAGTCTAATTTTAATAAGATATTTATAAAGTATTAAATAAGAAAGGCCTGAATTCAAATTCACAACATACTTTATATTGCAAATTTTTCATCTGTTTCACAATTATGGTTTAGTCTCTTTATCACATAAAATCCCAATAAAACACAGAAATTATGAAAATTAAGCATGCATACTCAATCTGAAATTTATATTGATGAAAGGTTCATTCTTCAAGATTTTCTCTAAGTTTAAACCACCAGGATGAAAAGCTCTGATTCAGAAACACCACAGTAGATTCCCAGGAAGTTTAAACTTGGGGACTAATGAGGTGAAAGATTTCATGTCCTTCCTAACTCTTTATCTCCCTTTTCCCTTTTATCAGTGTCCTCCGTTCCTCTCCAGAGTGCGTGCTGTACTGTACTAACCAGAAGACGAAGGCCTGGAAATACCATTCCTACATTCCCACTGAATCCCTGTGAGCGTGTGCGAGAGCTCCCTCTCTGCCGCTTGTTTACTGGCGAGTAAAGTTGCCAGAGCTGAGTTTAATTAGCCAGCTAATGTTTATTCATGATTTTTTGGCAGAGGAGAGACGCAGACATGCCCAGCTTCATTAGGGCCCGGCCGTCCGAGACTCCGGTCTTCCTCCACTGGCACCACAGACAGATTCATGCATTATTAACAGCTGCACTTCTAATACAGTTTGTGGCTCGGCTGTGTGTGTTCACGCACGTTACCTCACAGGGGTATAAAGTAGGGATATATTGATCCCGAGTTATCGAAGTTGGTTGGTTCATTCGTCCATAATTTTTCCTCTTTTTGTAGGAAAACCTGGAGGATTACAAACCAACACATCCTTGAAGCGTTCCTCTTCCTGATGCGTTTACTGTGCTTACTTTTTTTTTCTTTCTTGAATATTTGTGTCTGTTTGAGACCTACGAGATATTTTCACCCCAAGGACCCAATTACTGTATCTAAATATCTCAGACAGTAAACAAACAGATTGGCTCTGTGTATTTTCAGTAGTACTTTCTGTATGAAGTTTAATCAATGAGACTTATGGACTTTTCATGTTTAACTTACAACAGCTAAGATTTATAACACAGAAAACACCCTAAAAATAGTTTTTTCCTAGATGACAGCTCAAGATCACGGGTAAACAATATTTTTTACCCTCCTGTGGTCTTAGAGAGATGCGGGGAAGCACCGGGACTGTCCCGTCAGACCGTCAGTTCCCGCAACTACACGAAGTACCTTGGAGTGAACAGCTCCTGGGGTCCAAATGACCCCATCTCTTAAGCCCGTGGGTGGCTTAAGGGCACATCAGTTGTGTTTGATAACTCTTCCTCATGTGGTGTCACCTGATTGGATTGATGGATTAGATGCCTATAATTTCTGTCCTGTGCCACTTTGCATCTTTAGAGTGTAGGTCAATTTGAACCTGACCTTTCTGGCTATTAAAGCCGATCTTCTTCAGGACATTTCGTACTAAAAGGGCTTCAGCTTTATGCATGTGCTGGTATGAGATTCTTGTGGTATGCCAACATTGAATAAAAATAACATTCCCTGATAGAGTATTGGTATCATCACAAAATTTTATGTGAAAAAAATGTAAAACATGTCAGTATTGAACATTCTTAACATTTGCTGTGTGAAAGTACATTTCCCCTTTACAGTTTCTACCGTTTTTGCTTCTTCTTTTTTTTTTAAATCACAGGTAAATGTTTCAGACCCTCAAACCAATTTTAATACCAGTTAAAGATGCTTCACTAAAATCATAATGCAGCTTTTAGGGGGGGGGAAATGTAATCAAAAGCAGCCTCACACTGTCAAACAGTAATTGCCCCCAACACCCAAAACCCCATTAGTGAAATAATCAATTTCCCAGGAATCCCTGACTTACTAAAATTATTCCACTAGTGCACCAATGCATCATGCAGTGGGTCACAGAAGAACCCAGAGCTACATCTGAAGGACTGCAAGTTGAGTTGCCTCATTGACTCCAGTGTTTGTGATTAAAATATGGGAAAAAAGGCTGTTCAGGACTGGGACGACCTGAATAATCTTGCTTTTACAGCAGGAAACACTGCAGGAAGATGACCCGTCATCAGCCTACGACATTTTAAACTCATGAACTCTTTGTATAACCTGAACGCTGTTTGCTGATGTCGCATGTGCATCAGATATATGGGCGAACCAGAAACATGCGAATGCAAAGGTTCTGGCAGGAACCTTTGAATGTAAAAACAAAGTGATTAATTGGGTTTACATTTTTAACACCTTATATTCTTTGTAATTAAGTAACTATTGTTATTTAATTACCTCTGTATTCCCACCAGAATGCCAAGGTTCTGGCAGGAAGCTTTGTATGAAAAAAGCGATTATTTAAATTTTTAACACCTTATAATCTATGGAATTAATTAATCAAAATTAGCCTGTGACATTTCCAATCCTAATTGGTAACAGTTTTCACAAATTTTGGCACAACCAGTTATTTACTTTAGGAGGAAGCTAGTTTTTTTACCTGGGGCATGCTGATTTTACTTTTGGTTTGACTTTTATGTACTTATCCACATAATTTATCATACTGGACATGAAATGGTTTGTTAACAGACACAAAATGGAGATAATTTGGTACAAATTGTCAATATCAAGCTATAAAACAGAGAAGGGCAAAGTGGATTTAGCATCTTATTTTTTGTGTTATTTCCAGGCATGCAGTTAAACAAATGTCCTTTTTTTTTTTTTTTTTACAGAAACATTTCATGTGTCCAGAGGAATCCCCCTCAAGCCCACCTACAGCCACAACCTGATACGTCCAACCTCACAGACGCTGTTGAATAAAAAGTTTTGCTCATAGATATTGTGTGACCAGACTGCCTTTTATTTCACAATGGGTTCAATTCTTTCCTGTTTGGACAACGCTCAAGTGATCTGTCTCATTGTGCTGAAAACATCAAGCCCAACGCCAACGTGGCCTGGGAATGCCATGGAGTGGGCTCCGTCTTTCTCAGACTCTGGCTGCAGGGCGCAGTTAGTCAGCACGACTCTGTGCGTGCCTGCAGGTAACAGAGATCCCCACAGAAGGTGTAAAGCTGGTGGAGGATCAGTGTAAAGCCTTAGACCAGCAGACAGGTTTCTGTTACACCTTAAGGATTGTTTCACACCCTCACTCAACAAGGCTCCAGAGAGAATAACGCCGTTGCGCTGCAGGGCACGGCGGTTATATAGTGGAGCTGCTATTAAAATTGCTTGAGAAGGTGTGAAACCGAAGTTCACATTGTGTTTCAGCCTATTACGACTCTAAGCATGAACAATTGGAAACCACTTCATCTTGGCAACAAGCTCTTTTAAATGTGACGTTCGTCTAAAGCCCTTCAGAAAAAGACTTCAGGTTCATGTTTCTTCTTCACTTTCATGTCTGTCATAGTGCAGATTTACGTCTGATTTTTTTCTTTACTCTCTATGGAACAAATGAAAAGAAAACTGAGACCTGATTAACAAAATAACATTTATTCATGGACTAACGTTGCCTTCCATATGCAAATGTGGCTAAAAGTGAGACGTTCACATGAAGATATCTGCTAATGTCTAAAACTGGCTAAAAAGTTGCTTAGGGTTGATGAAAATCTGTCACCAACAAGTAAATCAAAACTGCACATTTTGTTAGTAAAGTTGTCTTTGACAACTGTTTTGTTTGGAGCACCCTGTAATTCAACATTGGCAAATTTCTTTTTTTTAAAAGCGTTTATAAAAATATTTTAGTAAAAGTTACGTGTGCTGTTTTTAGTCAAGTATTATTATCTGTAGTGAGAGAGTCTATGCTGCTAAAATGAGACGTATCAACAACTTTAAAGTGAGAAGAAATATGCACAGTTTTGTTAAAGGTAAAGTCTACAACTGTCCTGTATGGTTAAAAATTATATTTTTAAACTTGTACAGCCATTTCATATTTTAACCCTGAGTTAACTAAATGTTACAGGAAATTAATTCTTAGTTATTAGTAGTACATAATGTCTTTTCCTGTGCATGCTCGGAAACCTGGGGCCTCTTCAGAGTGTCCGAATGTGTTTTGGAAAGCCGGTTAATTAGTCCCTTTGAGTGGTTTCCAGAAACCATCAACTGACCTCAGTCATGTAGCCTCTGCTAATTAGAGGGAAAATTCAAGCCACAGAGCTGGAGGTTGAGGTTAAGCTCATCGTATTTACGATAAGCCTGGTAATTGAGGGATGTTGGCCAGCGCCTTGATGTGTTGTAAAGAGACACTCGAGCAAGTGATCTCTGCCACTCATGGCCTAAATCGACATGCTGGGCTGATTCTAGCTGCTGGTTGTGAACCAAGCAGCAGCAACCTAAAAAAAAGGAAACACTCATTGCTTCTTCCTTACACCTAAATAGCTACTTTTAAAGTTACTTCTCAATTGTGTTGTGTATTTCAAACTCAACCAAACACATCAGATAACGAAAACAGCTTACTTTTAATTATGTTAGTGGTCTGATAAACACTCAATCTCATTTATTTTAGCATGATACAGAAGATTCAGACGTTTTATCTCAGAATATTAAATTCAGACTGCTGATAAAAAGTCAGAACACTGAGAAAAAGCCTGAAACCTGAGATGTACCACATGCTTATCAGCCTGCCAAATGAGAACACAACAAGGTAACTTCCTTTTGTACTTCAAAATAAGAGACTCATATATAGTTACTGTGTTATTGTTCTTCCTTAGGAAAATAAATGGCCTCTGTAAATGTTACTACATCTATCAGCAAAAAGCTAAATCTTACTGCTGTGGATCCAAAAATGACTCCTGAATATACATCATATGAAAAGTTTTAATCCTACAACACAATAGCCCATCCAATTTCTTATAATAAACCACAGACAGCAACAATTTACTATTAAAACAGTAACTTTCTTAATTCTTCTAGTTTTTTTTATATTTCTGTAGAAAGGTTTTAGAAATTACCAAATACTACATATTGTAATTTAGCTGAAATAACGGTACACTTTGAAAAAGGCTTTATGCAAAAAAAGACGTGCGTAGTGGAAGAGAAGCTTTAAAAAATTGTAAATATGTTTGGGATGTGGGAGCAGACGTCGACAGCTGTCACTCTGCAGTTAATTATTCTTTGTTGATATTTTCACAGAAAGGGGGGATTTAAAAACAGTAACAGTGACTCTGGATGTTTTGTGTTTTGGTAATTTGCTGAAAAATGTCCCCCAAAACAGCAGAGGAATTAAAAAATATATATATCGCATATTAACTGCTGAAGCTCAAAGAGAGATGGAAAATTTACATCCGTAATATTATTATTATGGCATTATAAATCACTTTTATGACTGCAATTAATATAATTGTTCACCATTTGCACAAGACAGATTAATTACTGTTTCATTTTTATTTCCATAAATTCACACATTTTTTATTATTATTATTATTTTGTGTTTGTTGATTTAGACACTGAGCTGATGAAGGCAGGCATGTGGGAAAACCCAGCGATCATATCATATGAAACTAGTTTCTTCTTGATGTAATTACTACCTTACATTTAAAAATAGAAAAATGTCTAAGCAATGTTTTAAAGAAATAATTACTCCATAAATAACATCCCAAATTATTACCAGTCCCATTTTGAAAATATTACTACACGAGTTAAAAGCTGTAAAACAGAACAGAACCACAGAAAGGCATTAACTGTTGTTCACATCAGTTCATCTTTCCAGGGTTCAGTGGCGGGAAGAGTGAAGCGCTTCCTGAGGAGATTATATCCAGCTAACGTACTTCATTTATTGCAGCCAATTAGCCGTAACGCTTCAGCTCTCCATGAGCTCTTTGGCCTTCTTTTTTGTCTCTAATGACCCTGACTAAATTCTGGATCTCTATCAGGCCCAAAGGAGGTCCTGTTCTGTTTCAGGGTTTTCAATACAGCAGTTTGTCTTTTGTACAAAAGGTGACAGAGAAGCAGAAAGGAGATCAGCGAGAGGGACAGAGATCCACCTACTGTTTCTGCTTCTTAGAGCCGTGGCTTGACAAGACTTGGCCGAGTGAGATCAAGTCATACAGAATATTCATCACTCCATCGGGAGTTTCAAAGACAAATTAAATATGCTCACAGTACCGATTTCCAGTGGACACATTCCACTTGCTGTCAAGCAACCGTTCCTCGTTTCCTCAACATCCCAAAACACACAGTTTTTTTTGGGGTTTTTTTTTTTACTTCTTCTTCTGGTAAATCTGAAAAGCTTCATTTATTTCTCCCTGCTCTGTTTCATTATTCAGCACCCAGATGTTTTCTCAGATTTGGACAAATTATGCAATTCCCTGAGCGAGCAGGCAGAGACTTCAGTGCGCGTTCTGTCAGCGGATGATAAAATGCAGCTCGATTAATAAAGAGCTGTGAGAACTGCTCCGCTGTGGAGAAACCAGGGATCCCTGGTGAAGCTCAGAGCAGCAGGAGTGAAGGTTAACGCTAAGCTGAGGATTTACAGCAGAAACCAGCAGAGGAGGTCCACCACTAAAAACCTTGGGAAAAGTCTCGTAAGAGTCCATCAACATTGAAAATGAAATTCGAAAGCCATCAAAAATAAAATTTAATGCTGCAACTGCACTTCTACAATACCTATAATAATTAACTACGTCTTAATGATGACAACTTTTTTCTGGGCATTTGCAGCTCTTTGCACTTTCACAGTTTGCATTTTTTTCACCAGATTATTCAGAATATTATGCATTTTTGATGTGTTAGTTAACAGTAAATAACTTCTGAAAAATGAGATTTAGATAAAAACGCAAGAACGTATGTCATTTTACATATACTGAAGATTTTTGCATAATTTACAATTTTAACATTTTACAAAACTTGCTGCAAATGCAATTTCACAAATGAATGAAGTCAGATTAAATACAAAGAAACAAATTGCTGTCAACTAACTTCAGCCAAGTTTTACCAGATTTTAGTCTTTCTTCTCATCTAGAACAAAAAAATAAAGTTTAGGAAATACATCCACTTCAGCAGATGAGACAATACGTGGTCCCGGGTTTCACAAGACAATTTTTCTTGAAAGTAAAAAATAATAATTGACAAATTCCTCGTGTTTTTTGATGAGATATTGTTTTTCTTGTGACGATAAATTCCAAATAATGAGGTTTGAAAACCCCAAATCTGGCTGAATTGTTATAATTTTATCATTTTCTCCACTGTTTCTTTTATAAGAGGATCAATAAATACCAATAAACTCCAAAAATATGATTAAATGCAGTTACTGTGTGCAATTTAGTTATAATAATGACAGGTTTTTATATCAGTGTCATAAATGAGACATTGACATGAAAAGGAAGCATAATTAGAAATGTGTAGGATTTTTAAAGAACTTCTTTTGATGATTGTGAGGTTATGATTGAAAGTGACTTGGAGAAAGTACAAAAAAAAATGTGAAAATCACAGAAAATACCACAATATCAAAATACAATTTTAAAGTGATATCACCCATCCTTACTCTACACTATTATTGATTTTCTGCGTTTTTGACGATTATAAAAAAATGAAAGTATAAATAGCCTTTCACACTGTGGCAACCCCCGACTAAATGGTGCGTCTGCATGTGGGGGCTAATAATGCCTTTCCCTTTTTCAAAAGTCTAACTAGCCACGCTGAGCCACGCCGACAAAGAAAGGCCTAATGGCCTCCAATTTCCCGCATTAGTGCCCATTTAATGGCTGACCTGCCCTCTCGTTAGGCAGCGCAGCATGGGAGCACTTCGCTGCATTCATGGATGCGCATACACACACATGCATGGACATTTGGCTCTTCGAAGCCACTCCGCCTCTGGCCTCCGAAACACTTCCACCCCACGCTGGGACCACATAATAGGCGAGTTAATAAAAGGGCTGCCCTGTGATCAGCGGTGCATCCAGATCGCTGCGTAATCAACAAGCTTTTTGTCTGAGTCGTGTGTGTGGAGCTAGAAGGTGTGTGTGAGCGAAAGCGAGTGTGTGTGCACGGCAGATTCTCTCCAGTTTGTCTTTATTTAAGCATCCGTCTCATTAAAGTGTGTGTCTCCTTGCGGGTGATTTGGGTGAGTAATTCAAGTGATGCTCCCTGGAGAAGAATTCCCTGTGCTTCATGTTGATGGGAAAGAAAGAAAAAAAAAAAACCACACCATCTGACATACAGTGAGAGGATAAAGGGAACCTGCCTGAGCTACGGCGGGACTGACGTGAGCGCGTTGTGCGTATGTCAGCTATGCCATAAAAATGCCATGGCTGGAGGATGACGCTGGCAGGTCCTATTCAGCACGACAGCAATGAAAAGCCCTTTTTAGGGTGAAGAAAGATTCTTTGGCCTGTCAGGTCCCCCATCACTCCCTGCCGAACAATAAACTCTACAGGCGCTTGTCTTAATAGGCGGAGGGACTGACAGCTTTAGGAGCGATCCGATGCTCAGCCGAATCCACACAAGCTGGGTTTAGACAACGATCTGCTGTGTGGTAACAATCACGATCTGAGCCGCAGAGCTGAAGGCGTGAACACATCCTGTACATTGAGTCTTTAAGGAACCTGAGCTGACAGCGTTGGCGAAACCACATCACCTCAATGTTCAGGAGCGTCAATGTGTGAACGGATGCTGTGGCATGGCGGGAAAAGATTACCTTGCCAAGCGTGAAGATGATTGGAACCAAATGAGGTTTAAAAAGCACCAGAAATCTTTGCGCTCGCTTAAGAGAGCTGTTGAGTTTGTCAGGGAAGTGGGAACGCCGTATGAAAGCGTAGAAGAGTTTTCTTCTCTGAAGTAGGGCGGAGATAATTGCAACAAGTGCTTGCTGCTTCTTTCTGCCATCACTATCTAATTCAACAATCTGAGACTTTGGTAGGATTCAGACCCAGACGGTTAATCACTTGTGCAAAACGTTTGGATCTGTGCAGCATGCCTGTCAAAGCTTAATAACGTCTTTCCTGCTTCATGCACTCGGTTGTTTTACACTCAACCATCTCCTAAATCTGTCTCCTCTGCTTTAAGCATCACAGCCCAGCATCTTTTCTAATGCAGAGGGCATATATGGATTGCAGGTGATAAAGCCGAGGGCTCCTGCTCCTCGTTTCTAACATCTGTCACCCGTCTGTTTGTTCTGTGAGCTTGATTTCTATGGGACTGCCAGATCCATCATGTTTCGGGTTCACGTAACTCATGTGCGCTGTTGGCCCGGAGGCTGACAGGGATGGGCTGGCGCTGTCAATGCGAGACAATGAGGCAGAGCTCATGAGAGGCTAACTCCCGCTCTCCTCCGTATCTGTGATTCACACTGATCCCACAGCTTCTGCAATTAAAGCCATCACTCCTCTCCGCCAGTGTAAAGCGAAAGGGCTTAAGTCCAAGGTATTATAACAGAACGCAGTTTGCCAACACAAACTGGCGGCTGTGAGCTGAGAAAATAAACAGTGTTTGAAGATCTGATGTTTAGAAGATTAGGAGGTAATTTGGCCCACAGGGCAGATAGAGTGTTTTTTTTTTGTTGTTGGTTTGTTCTTATGGTCCCGAGAATTTGAACAGAAAACTATGAATATCTCTTTCAGCACCTGGAAGATTGTTCTAGCTTAGCTCTTTCTCAACCTGCTTCTTCAAACACACTTTAGTATTCTCAACCTCTTTGTCTGACGCAGAAATCTTGTTGAAATGTCAGCATTTATTGGTTGTTTTAAGAAGTGCAATGAAATTCATGAAATAATGTGGTGAAACGACTAAAAACTTATGCAACATTTTTAAGATGAGTAAGTCATTTTTCAATCCTTTACCGTAAAATTGTAAATCGGATTTTCACTGTGGGTCAGCGTAAAAGCCTAGCTGCAAACCTGGATCGTTCTCACGTCATTCAGTATCATTCAGCTCATGGTGCAAAACAGGAAGTGAAATATATGCAATGATTTAATTCAATTTCAATTTTAATTCTGAGGGATTTTGTGTAGCCATTTGTGTCGCATTGCAGCGAAGCGTCACTTTAACTCATGATGAACACAGAGACTGTGATCTCATCATACTGGGCAGTAAATGTTTACTCCAGCCTCTACAGATAGCTGCTTTATTGCTCAATGGGAACCTCACCGCAATGGCCGCGTTAAGTAGGTGTGAAACCTTTGACCTCCCCACACACACACATCCTGCATTCCTTTGTGAACTTCCCATCACACAGCTACCTCTCCTCTCAACCGCTCTGTGACTCTCCTCCTCATCCTGTCTCCTCTTTTCCCTTTTGGGGAAAACAGGCATTCCCCGCTGCAGATGTCATTAGTGAGCAGCACTCTAACAAGTGTCTCTATAAAATTTATTATCCATGAAGGTGCCTTCAGCTAAGCAGTCAAACAGAAGCAGGAGGGCAGAGGAAATCGAGTTGATGTAGTGACAAATTGGAGTGGAGAGACGTAGTGCAAAAGAAAGAAATCTTTTAGTTTCCTCCTGTTTTCTAATCCTCTCGTCACATCACATCCATCTCTCTTGCTGACGCTCATTACGCTTCAAAGTTCTACTGCTTGGCGGCTTGACCTCTTTTACAACCAGTCAGTTATTAACACAGCTTTAATAGGGAGGGAGGGTTGCTACATGGCCAACCTCTAAAAATCATTCTATGTTCGTTTATCCTGCGTACAACAAAAGATATTTGTTCCCACTTTAACAGCATCCAGCTCAGCAAAGTCCATATACTTTGCAGAGGTCATTTTCACCTCTTGGAGACTCTGAAGGGGCCGACCAGCTCTCTCTCTCTCTCTCTCTCTCTCCCCATGATTTCAGCCCAAAAATGACTCCACCACCGCCTTGCTGATGTCACAGCCGTGTTGGGACGTGGTGGCCATCCACCACCAATCCACTACTGCGTCCGTCTGGGCGATTCAGGGTTGCACAGCAGTCATCACTGAACAAGTCTGTTTGAAAATTAATCTTCATGAAAGGCTGGACCCACTGCCACCGTTTCTGATTGTGAGCAGTCGGTTCAAGCCTCTGTAGGATCCTCCACCTGGAGGTTCCAGAGGCACCAGCAGCTTCAAATAACTGTTTGCTGCTTTGGAAGGGCATTTTAACAGCTGCACGCTTAATCCGATTAAGTTTTTGTCAAAAAAAAAAATGTAATCTTTATGACACTTAAATCCAATTTGCATAATAATTTGGAAAACGCTGTACTGGAGGAAACACTGATATTGAAATGTGTTGAGTGCAATTTTATCAGCACGCCATCCTGAAACAGAGAGAAAACATGCCAGAATTGGCTTTGCACTTCAGAAAACTGGTTCACATTAAACCTTTTAGCAGGAGGAGGAGGTGAATTTATAAAGGATTTTCTGCTCTCCTGCAGAAACGCCTGTTGGGAAAAGATGTATGTCAAGAAGGACAGATTGTGTAGCATCTGGAAGGTCAATGGTGAGGGAGTTAAGTGGAAAACTAAAGAGTGCCATGTAATACTGATGACATGTGCTGCAATTTAAATCCACTGCATTTTCAAGTGCTCACAAACCGCGTGCTTCAATAAAGGAACCTGCATGCTTAATGGACTGATAACTACCTAGTACAAGGCTTCCTGTCAATCTGTAATCCTCCCAATACATAATATGACACACTTACTGTCTCTTTCAGTCCTTGAAATCACACTTTCAGCAGACAGAACAACCTTGAGCAAACTGAGTTTTTTTTTTAATTGCCCTGTGTGCATTCCACAGGCTGGAGCAGGAAGCCACTGAAAGCCCCACTCCTTCTTCTCTGTGACACATTTATTGTCGTCAGCTCACATCCATCTCCAAAGCAGCGGTTTCCTAAACTTGAGCCTGAATTCCCCCATGTCCTGCACTCTTCATTTAACCCCCCTCTCACACTGTATATGAAGAGAGCAGGGAAAAATAAAGCCTCGCTGTTGCAGATGGTGGTTTTTTTTTTACCCGTAATGTGGAATCGGTCTGCAACGGGTCACAAATCGAACGTGATGCCAAAAGGCTAGCATTGCTGTTGCCACAGCTCATGTATTTTTCTTGGACGACGCTGCAGAGAGTGGGCCTGAATATCAAACAAGCCCAAGAAGAAAAAAACAAAAAAAAAAAGCATTTGATTTTGGAAACCTGCAGCAGATAGCTGGATAAAGAATAGAGACCAGTCAACGAGATAAACCACATTGGGTCAGAAAAAGCAATACATGACAGACATGACAAGAGGGACGGGATGTACTTTAATCTTGTGCTTAGGTATGATTTTCTTAGGAAACTATGCGAGGGAGAGAAAATCCAAATGACCACAATCTGGTAAAAGTGTGTCTATGCATATGGATCTTTTCCATGTCACGTATTATTATTGGACTTTGAAAATAGATTCAATCTATACTTGAAATACAGCTATCATCATAATAATGCCAGATCACGTGGAATGTGAGGATGCAAATGCAAATTGGTGTTCTTTTCCTGGACTATTTGATCTGATGCAAAATGTGTTTGTATCAGATTACTCTTTATATTGTATCTAGAGTAAAACATTGGATACAATATAAAGACAAAGCGTAAGGGAGGAGAAGAAAACAAAACTAGCAGAGACTCAGTTGAATATTGCATCCCGTTACATTCCCATATTTTCTTCAAGTAGAGATTTTTCTGGGTCCCACTTGGAGTTGCGTTGAAAGTTGTTGTAGCAGAAATGTTTCAATTGACGTCGCTCAATAATGAACCCGGGTTGTAAATCCCATCCTGTATCGGCTCCCTGAGGCGCCGTGGCAGCCGCTGCGGTCCATATTGTTTTTGACACTAATGGACCTGATATATTTTTACAGCGCTGGCTTCAGAACCACAAGCGCCGCACTCATCTGCTGCGGCCCTGTGCCTACTGCTGAGCGTGAAGCATGTTGCAAGCATGCACTGTGGTGTGCACAAATATTTACTTACACCCCTTGGTCTTATTGCGAATTTGGATCTGTTCTTCAATGAGGTTACCTTGTATCAAAGACTATGATATTTCCAACCTTTCATTACATCTAACATTTAAGATAAGAAGTAAAGAGTCACAAAAACTTTAAACATTGCTGTAATTTAACAATTAGTAGGAAACAATTAGTGATAGACCCACTGAAAGAGCAAAGTGATCTTAGAAACTCTTAACCACATGTTTGGTTTTACTTTTCCTAACCAACCTTTATTCCCAAAACCCAATTTAACTCATTTAACCACTTGCTGTAATGACATACAAGCAACTTATTTGTGTCACTTTATTTGCTGCCACCACACAAACAATGTGTTCAAACCCATTTAGTCTACAAGCTGAAAAAAAGTAAAAGGCTCTCATTTGTCATCCTATGGTGTGTCTCCATTAAAGGAAATAAAATACTAACACTGATCAACAATTCAGGACTAGCATAATGAGGTAAAGGCGAGGTATTGATTTTATGTTGTGGGGAAATTGCAATTAATCATCTGTCCATTAAAGTAAACACTATGCATCGCCGTTTATATTTTACAATGTGATGTAAGGCATATCTGCAACCTAAAGCATTTCATATGCAGAGTTCATACAAGAACACATGTTGTTTTGTTTTGCTATGTTGCCTTTCTTTGCAAGTTGGAAGTAAGAAAACGTCGGTCCAGAACGTTGCCCTTCTTTGTGTGAAGCTTCATTTAACATTTGTTCAGACTTCAGACCTGGACCCCAATCATAATGCTTTCATAGCAGCTTCAGAGAAACGGGACTCATACTTCTTCTTTTTGTTTTTTTCTAGCCAAACTGATCATGATAACAAAATGTGGGCATCTCAATATGGATTTAGTATAAAATTGCTGAGTGGGCAAAGAAATTAAAAATGATTGGATTAATGTCAAGACAAAATACTGAAAAGGCTTTCTTGACACACTGCAAATGTGTCTGCAAAAAAGACGAACAATACAGAACATTTATTTCTAATACCATATATTACTAGAGTATAATAAAGGGTATTTTATTGAACAGGTAAAACCGAGGGAAAAAAAAGACTTATGTTACTATGACTTTAGAGGTTACTTCAGTTTGGACATCTCAGGTTTTACAAAATTAAATGTTCAGCTGCTGGAGGCCAATTTTAGAAAAAAGTTAACAACTTGTCAGTACGATTATTTTGAGGATAATCATTTTCCTTCCCCACAGATTTCACTCTGAAGAGACCCAT